>JARKIE010000520.1:0-51565 GCA_029378255.1 Mycena rosella
CTTCTGCTATTGTGAGAGAGAAAACATGACAACTATAAACCAAGGGGCATTCAATAACGAAATACTTACATTGTGAATCGTCGGCGTAAGTGGGCGCAAGCCCAAGCCGCACAAGCCCGCACCACCAATTTCAAACTCCGCTAAGAGGGCAAGCCCTTTGGCCAAGCCGTCACCGAGCCATCAAGCGGCTTTTGAGGACAGACAGCGCGAACTTTGATTTTGCGACCACAATTGTTGCAGGAACGCTCCAATATTTTGGCTACCCTCCCATTTATCTATATTATGAGTGTCCCTGTATCCTTTAAATATTATTTAAGTACCCCTTGGTAGGCCTCGCAAAGAATTAATTATGCTTTTGATCGCTGACAAACTGATGTAATCTCCTCGACTTGACTTCACGCATTCCCGTCATCCTAGTTGTAAACAGCTCAGACCCATTAATGTGCGTGGAAAATATTTACATGTGGCCCCGTTCTTCAAAATCTGTGGCAACCAACCGCTCTACTGTCTTGCTCGGCGCCACGCGCCTCCCTCGCTCGAACTTGAAATGACCAGAATGTGATGTTATTCAACAGTTCTTACTAGCACCGGGAGCAAAAGCCGATGCATATCTTTTTGACATGTGTCAAGCACATGTCATTCGCAGGTGCCATCAGCACCCGACAAATGGGCCAATCATCTCTTTGGCACCTTTGTTTTGGGTCGGCTTTTGCCCCCGGTGCAGGTCGCGAAGATACCCGGGATGACCGAGCACCGCCGGCCCGCACTCCCGGGTGATCCAGAGGGGCCTCCTCCTTGTCTCGACAGCTGTCAAAACTTTTAGAGGTTGATGTCAGAAACTTTAATTCCGCGTGCCTCTTGCAAGCCGTTCGGAAAAGCCTGTGTTCATATCCCCGAGCCCAAATGCCCCCGTTCACCCAGGGATGCCGCTGACCTCATGTTCAACCGGCAGAGGATACTCACCCTGGGACCTCTGTTGACTCCTAGTGTTTCCGTGTCTCCCACTACTCAACATTAGCACATCATAAATGTTCAAGTTGGAACTTGAAGCCTGCACATTGCGAATTCGGGCCGCCGTGCGGTTCTTGCACGGGCGAATTCCAATCTTGCGGCCCGACCGTAAACCCTATGAATCCCACTGATTCACCAAAGCGACTGATTATTGTCCACTAAGGCTCCGACCGGTTAGTTTTTGCGTATGAACCCTCGAAAATGAAACGGACACGGTTAAAACCATTTAAAACAGTTTGTAAACAGTATTTCTTAGAGGTTCTTCAGAACAAGTGTAGATCTTGTTATGTCATGGATTTATACGCTCCAGTCTTGTTTCTTTTCATGGCGGCTCATCGGCACAGTGGATTTTGGTACAAATACAGCGCATACCGGGAGCAGAGAAGGAACAATACCATCGTGGGTTGAATTGTACTGTTTGGAAAGGTATTGTTGTTAGTCCTTGTCAACCGGGGATAGCAGTTTTCAGGTCAGAATCTCTGTTATTCTTGGCTTCCCGTAAATTTTTGAAAGTAGTTCTTGGGCTAAAGTTTGAAAAGCAAGTGGCGTCGGTGCGACGGCGTATCAATCCCGAACCATCAACAATTGCCTCATTCGGCATGTAACCCGCCTATTGAGCGCAACCACGGTCAGTATCAGCATATTTGTGGATTATGAGGACCATAGAAGCCCTCACAGACACTACTAACTGCAATGTCTCCTCAGCTTTCCACTGGTAGATCCACCGCGAATGGTTCAACATTTTCAACTGTTTAAACCGTGTATAAACTGTTTGGACCCCCAGGCAAACTTAAGGGAAACAAAACGGTTTAAACCATGCATTATACACGGAAATGGTTGGAGCCTTATCCAGGATATCCACCAAGCATAGGCAACAGGGCTCCAGTTGTACTTATCACCGGATGTTCGGCGCCCATGGCATCACGGTCTCACAGGCTGCAGGCAGACAGTTGTTCTGGCAGGCAGCCCCTCCGGCCCAGGCCGGCGCCCTTGTATTCTCTTCTTGCATCTTGACTGACCGACTGACCCTTGATGTGATATGTTGGCTCTATTCCGGCTTCTTTCTGCCTTCCCACGAGTGGGGCCAGGGGCTGCTTGTCACGAACTGCATTGGCAGGAGTACATCATTACCCCTTGTCTTTCTCCGGTCTCCGCGTACTCTCCTTATAAGACGTCAAGGAATCTACCATTCGATAGTCACATTCGCTGCCTCTTCCTTTCCCCGGGTCCTAAGATACTGTGTCATCAGTAATGCTTTCACCATCGCGCTTCCTTGCCCTCGCGGCGCTTCTCGTTTGTGGGTGCATCTCCTTGTCCTCGTACCTATTGCGACTGAATATTGACTATAGCTGTCACTGCGCTGGTCCCTCCGGGGAGAAAGGGCGTCCCAAACGCGCTTGTCCCAGACAACACGACTGCGCCGACGCCGGATAATGCCCTCATTGTGCAGACAGCGTCCCAGGTCGACCAAAAGAGTGGTCCCTCCGTCGATGCACTACCCAATGCCAGCATTCCGCCCACAACCGTTACCGCCGTGGACGGTACCCTCACCAACAGCACCGTCGCGGACGCTGGCTCCTCCCGCCATCGGGATGTAGGCCGATTGGGCAAGCGAGATTCGGGCTTCGAGAAGCTCTTTGATGGTCTTTCTGTTTACCAGCATGACGCATCCATCGAGGGCACCGCGTACCTCACCTACACCGTTGTCAACAACGCAACGTACAACGTCCAGGCGTGCCTCGATTGGTGCGCTGGCATCAACGGGTGTGGTGTGTTGCTCTTTTTCTCCCTCGCTGAATATGCTCGCTTATTCGCACCCAGTCTTCGTCAACGTCTTCTACGAATTCAATAACTACCTCCTCGACTTTGTTTTCTCCGAGAAATCCAACCTCAAGTGTGCAGCGTACGGCGACATCCACAACGCCACCGAAAAGACCAACTTTGGCGGACAGGCGTCCTACCCCCAGGTACGCGGTGGTTTCCTTTCCTCGCATTTATTCAGAGAGGGACACCGACATGTGCTTTTCTTCTAGGTCGGTAATGAGACTGTTCCCCTCACGTACATCACGCAAAGCAGCGGCTGGGGCCTCGACAGCCTCGTCGACCCCACTACCCCCGACGGATATGAGCCCGTCTTTGGACCTACGGACGCTGCCAACAATGCTCCCGGGGTGAGTCTTTCTCCCTCATCTTTCCCTTTCTTTCCATTCTCTCACACGCGGCCCGGACATTCCTTTCAATCCGAGCTTCCTTTCCTCTCCGCACCTTCCATTTGTGTATTTTTTTGCACCACCTTTTCATTCTCAGTCCATTTGCCTGATATCTTTTGACCCGACCACGATTTCCTCCTTCCCTTACCTCGCTTTTCTCCTTTCCGTGATCTCGATCGCGATACTAACCAAACGGTCCAAACCCACAGTACATGGGTTTCGCTTTCATCGACAGGTACGATGTCGACGCCTGCGCACAGCTATGCAACACCCGCGGTGTCGACCCTATCGGCGGAGGCTGCGCCTACTTTAACATCTGGCGCGCCCTCGTAAATGGCCTGCCCACGACCTACACCTGCTCCATGGTGTGTCCCCTCCCCCTTCCACCCTTCGTTCATACATATGCTGAATACACTCACAGTACTACCTCGTCGCGGACGAATCCACCGCGGTCAACTTCGGCCAGGGCGACCTCGTCGTAACATACTCGCGGGGCTACAGTCGCATCTCCGTCCTTCCCGACGGCGGTTTCGAGGGCTACAACGGCTGCTCTGACTTCTGCTTCACCGCGTCCTACAGTCATTGGATCGGCACCAGCCCACCCAGCGGCAATTGGGACGCCACCATCTTCTTCTACAAACCCTATGCGCACACCGGGAACGGTGTTGCGCTGCTCGGCTCGGCTGATGGCGTCGACAGCAAGATCGGGACGCTCACCCCCGCCAAGAAGCTCAGCACCACAGTGGGCACGAACTATGTAATCCAGGTCTTCTTCCTCTCCTCGTTCTCGGGTGCGCAGCTCGAGGCGAATGCCAAGGTCGATATCCTGTGGAATGGGGTCCGTGTGGGCGGGACGAGCGGCTTCACGCCTGCGTGGACGTTCGTCGAAGCGCCTGCTGTTGGCACGGGGAACGACACATTGAGCTTCGTCGGAGGTTCTGTGCTCGCGTGGACCTTCATTGACGACGTGTTCGTCTATGCGGCTTGAAGGACTTCACCTGCTTGACATTCAAGGACGAAAGATATCCTTTCCGACCTAAAATGTACTCACTTATTGTACGAACATTAGTTAATGGGGACCATTGGTGACTCGTTTATTTAGATATGCGCACTCGTTGGCCCCTCCATTAATATTATTACCATTTGTGAACTTGTTTCCTCGTTCGAAGGACATCTGTCGTAAGATTAACACTGGCAAGAAATTCCAGGGATTTGCCTTGTGGCCTACATAGACCCATGCCCAACTACATACGGTTCATCTTCTGTGACTCGAGTAAGTCCGCCTGTTCGCCACACCCAGTGTTTTCTGCCACTCGAATCGTTACTCAATGTGCGTACCACAACTTGAATTTCAAGTACACTGATTGTTCCTGCCATGACTCAGGCTGTCCGGGGCAAGTCTGAGTCTGAGTAGCGAGTTAAGATATTCTCAAGAAGTCGACGAGGGCTCAGTGCATTATAATGCAAAAACCTCCAGGATTTATTTTTAGGGCTCGCGGGCATTTGGGCTTCCCGTGTTCCCAGCTCACTGACAGTTGTACTACATTCATTTCATTGTACACACAGATCTCCCTAATTGAAGCTGCTTCACTTGGATGTTATGAAGGAGCTGTGGATTTTGTCTCGCACATAGCGCGATGGCCGTGTGCGTTTGGCCGCAACAGTCTCCACCAGCATCTCAACGTGGCCTGTGTTCATCGCGCTGGGGCAAAATTGATCAATGGTGGGATGAACACCTCCAGCTGTGACTCACCATTTAATCCACCGACCACTTGCGGAATGGCTCTCTTTGCGAGTATTACTCGACGATCAACTACCTCTTCCCGTTCACCAACGGCATCTCAGTCCGGACGAACCTGGTGAATTCTGCGATATGCAGGACGTTAGCATCCGGTTTCACATCAAGGCCCCAACATCAACCCAACGTATATACGGTGTTATAGCACAGGCGGTGAGTTCCCCGTCCAGCGCTGACATTGTTCTCGGAGTTACCCCACCTGTGCAGCCCTCCTAACGGGACTAATTAGACGTGCCACAACGGGTGATGTGTCACATCCAAGTTGACATGATTTTGACTTGGCAGGGCTATCTCCAATAAACCTTTGAATACCTCCAATAAACCTAATACAAAATTTTCTGAATACCCTCCAATACCACTGCCCTGGGGACTTAGGCATTCAAGGCCATCCCACCATTCCGACAGCGTGATGGGTTGATGACTGGTGTGATCGCTGTCCTGACGTGCCCCACCGACATCAGTGACCAAAAATTCGAATTAAATAGCGAGTAAATAACCAATGAATAGGGAATAAAATACTATCCCAGGATATCCCGACACAGGGTGTGTGCATGCCACCCGCTGCTGTACGTGCTCGCTTTCCCTCGCTGTGCACCCCCGATGCACGCCGCATTCCCAGGTGCTCCTAAATTCATGGGAAAATACCCATTAAAAAGGGGGGGGGGGGGGGGGGGGGGGAATCAATCCAGATGCACCCGATGCGCCCGCACGCACCCTGATGCACACCACATGCACTGATGTTACACTGCCTACCTGCCACTGCCATCACACATGCTCCAAAAATCACGAGAAAATACCCATTAAAAAGAGAGAGAAAAAATAACCCAGACGCACCTATAAGGGTTTAGTGTATTTCAGGCGTAAGTCAGTAATAGATTCCTGATGTCGTGAGTGTTGTTTTGGGATATTAGTCGATTAGTGTAGGTCGTAAGAGTGTATCTGAGTGGACCAGATAGCAAGATTTGTTAATTCTCAAGACAAGTGACTCAAACATAAATCGGTCAACAAAATAGCTACACAAAGGGGGACCTTGGTCTCAGCGGGCTATGCACTTAACAAGAGAATACACAAGCAGGCTATCTTCTATAGGCAGCAAGGCTAGAAGAGTAGGTTGAATCAGCTATAGGCAGCAAGGCTAGCTTATTTGAGGGGTTGAAATGAGCTATAGGCAACTAGGCTAGCTTATTTGAGTGTTTGAGTGTAGAAAGTACTTGTGGTACAATGTGGATTGAAGTAAAGAGTGGTGGTGCCATCACATGAGGACAGGCTCTCATTATATAGCTAAGGAGTGTGGTTGCTAGAACATTCTACATAGCATTGGAACATTCTTGTGGTGCACTAGAATGTTCCTTCAAATGATTAAGGAATGTGTTGTGTGAATGTTCTAGAATATTCCAGTGAGAACAGGATAATACTCCGAGGATCTCACAGGTGCTCTATAAGTAAAGAAGCATCTACGTCAATTGGCCATGCACCGAACCCTAAGGGTTTGGCACTTGATGAGCACAACAACCATGTGAGAATATAGTTGCAGAACCAAGAACGGGCCTGCATCAGAAACTAATGGCATGTGTAATGTCTGATGAAATATTGATTGGAGTTGAGTTGAACATACTTGAGTTCAAGTCTCTTAAATACTATTGTGGGCAGAGTTCTGGATTCTGAATGATGTTTAGAAGTGTGTCTTTACTCTAGAACCAAAGAGAGAAGGTATGAACTGGAAGGAATAGCAATTAATTCAAATACACCGTGAATTGTAATATTCCATAACAGCACCCAACACGCCACATGTGCCCCTGATGCATGCCATGTGCACTGACTTTGCACCACCTGCCTTCTACCGTCATCATATATAGTCCGAAAATCACGGAAAAAGATTCACTAAAAAGGGGGAAAAACCAACTAAGGGTGCACCCACCTGCCTGCACGTGTGTTGCAGCATGCTCCCAAAACACCCACACATCTACTCTGTCTCCTCCTCCTGCCTCCTCCCATCCAGGGATATGGCAGCCACTTGGTAGATGACCTCCGACACCCACTGGTCCTCATCCTCCTCCTCATCCTTTTCCTCATCTCCCTTTGGACTATTTTGTACATGCTCAGGAGGCACCCACCCTCCAGCCATATCCACTATGACCACCAGTTCCCCCCCATCTTCATCAAACTCCATCCCCTCACTCTCCTTAGCTCGCCATGCCCATCTCTCCTCTTCTCAAGCCCTCTCCTCAGCCTGCTTCCCCCATGCTCCTTCGAAATCCCAGGCAAAACTGACCCAGTGATACCAGGGTTCTTTGCCAGCTTCCAGAATCACATCATATGCCCCATATCAGAACATGCTCTCTCCAGCTGGTACTTTTGGATCAAGCCCACCATGTTCCTCTGGCAAGACTGCTCCAGCTCCCCCTCGCAGTGCCGGAGGAATTATTCCTCACCGCTTATCCACGTAATAACACATCAGATCTCGATATTCAAGCGGTTGATCTCCTCCCTTGTGTTGAGAATCTGAGTGATGCAATTAGCCAGCTGGAGAATATTTCAGATAATATTTGCAGAACTTGGTTGAACTTTGTAGAATGTTCTAGGACACCTTTTTAGTAGTATAAATACCCCGCAATGAAGCGGCAAAGGGCATGTGTTTGTTAGGCATTGCCCTAGTCTCAATCAACTGCACACCCCACTGTTCTTTTTTCGTTGCTATAAGCCTAACAGCTTAGCTCCATATGCGTACCCGAAAAACCAACACCTTGCTCGCAGCAGCCTGAAGCACCTTGTCCATCATGAGCTTGCATGCTGGTCGGGCCCATGGTTTGTCTTCGAGCTCCCTGTCTTTCAAAGTCCGCCAAAAAACTGTACTCCACCACCTCGTCCCAACTGATGTTGGGTGCAGGTGGCTCGAGGGACATGGCAGCAAGATTGTAGCGACTGATTGAATTCTTGCAGCAGACCAGGCTTGCAACACATGGCTCCGCGATATGTCTCTGCATTTTTTAATCTCCAGGTCGGGTTAGTCAACAATTCATGCAGAATGCCCTTGACTCACCAGTGTCCGACATATTGATCTTCCTCAGCTCCAGACTCCTCTACACTATCAGCAGCTCCAACTCGTCCAGTGTGTCATTGAACTTCTTCTCCTTCACCACTTTCACTGCTGCCTGGTACTCCAGCAACTCCTTGTCCATTCCTCTGTCAGCTCCAGCTCCCCCTCCATCTCATGGATGGCTTCCAAGTCTCGGTTGTAAATTTGCTCCGCATGTCATCTGGACCGCTTTGCCGCATCCACCTTGGATGGATCATACGAGCTGTCTGGGGCCGTGGCCTCTCGGAGAATGGTACGAACTGTAGCTAGCTTTGCCCTGAAAATATATTAGCTGCTGCTCAAGATTAAGGACTGAACCACTCACTTGCTCACACTGAGATTAACCAGGTTCTGCCTGTACTGGATTTCAAGGGTTACTGTTCTTGAAGCTGCTTAGTTCTTCTTGTTCAAGAGCCACTCCTTCTCCTCCACCAAACACCTATGGAACTCGTCAAAAAAAGCAACCCCCTCTCTTTGCATCCAATCCTTCAATGCTGCCTCTGTCTTCAAGATTCCCAGGGCCCAGTGGTAATTATTGCATAGGAATTTACCTTTTAACCGCAGGATCAGTATTGAAACTGTCTGGACTTTTAGCACTTAGTCAGATTAGGATAGGTCTTAAAGCTGTTACAATCTTTGATGAAGGTCGTGATTCCTTGTTGCTGATGGAAGCGACTTGCATATCAAACCGAGTATGCAAGGGTGTTGGACTGCGAGAAGAACCGCTCACAGGTCCCGAGATCTTCCCGACCGAGGCCCTCGATATATGTTGCCAAGTGCTGAAGCTGGCACAGTCGATTGTGTGCATGCCCATGAAATGCACCCACCAGCATCTTGAGTAGTTGGTCCTTCACACGAGGCCCCAGTTTGCTGTTCTGTATGGTCGCCTCGAAATGACAGCCAATGTCGTAACTGGCCCCAGCTTTCTTCTCAAAACTGTCCAGTACTTTGTTGATAATGGCTAAAGCATACTTTGCTCTGTAGTTAAATTAGCCCCGTTTTTGAAATATAAATGTACAATTTCCGGCTTTGAGTCGTGTCACAGAGGAGCAGGACAAAGCCATGCCAATAAAGTCCCAGGAAAATGCCAGTCTTATCAAAGATCCCTCACATCTTGGATGTCACGTCATTAATCATGTTCTTCCGCCTATCAGAACATGGTGTCTCCTCACCCAAGATGCTGTTCAGGGCTTGCTCCAAAGAGCTAACTCACCGGGATTTTGTCTGTGGGCAGAATATTCACAAGTCTGGATTTCACTCACGCATCCACCTTCTCCCAGCCCAGGAAGTAACCCTCACCAGCATCGCGATCATCTTCCCGCTCTTTTGACCTCCCCGGCATAAGCTCTCCTGTCTCCTCATCAAGCTCTACTGCCCCTTCTCGCCACACACACCTGAGTGACTCGTTTCCATCCATCGCAAGAAGGATGGAAAAATGATCTCCTCCTCTCCCTCCAACTGATACATGCATGCCGGACATGTGTGCTTCAGTCACCAACTCGAGTCTCGGCCAAGGGCTCCCATGACCTTCTGTTTGGTATGTCACCTCAAGTCGAGGTACAAGTCGTAGCAGATGGAGAACTGAGTGCATAGATATGGCCGATAAGGCTCCTACATTGACCAAGATGAGTATACAATATTTTCATAGAATGAATCTGTACATACCCCATGGAGATCACACAATGTCTTGATGAATGCCTGCACAGAGAGCTGAGGACACTGAACATGCACACTTTGAGAACACTCCAGCATGCGAGTTGAGATCACCACTGTAGGCTCGTTATCAATGGAAAAACCTTTGCCACCAGCTTCTAGTGTTGCATCCAGAATATAAGTTTCTATTTTCAAACGTTAGCCTGGAACCCAGCAGTGAAAGACTTCCTAGTTCACCGAAGGCATCCATCACCTTGATAGGGAATCCACCCTGCTCTGGGTCTTCACATGAGCAAATGGGAGTGGGCTCCCCTTTCCCCACCCAAATCCCATACAGCTCCACCAGCACATCCATCTGGCTATCGAACACCCTGTTCCGCTTGGCTGTACGGTCCCAGCATGTCCTCCACTCCTTGCGCCTAGGGCTAAAATTGCAAATGAATTCCTGGTGTAGGAGCCAGTATAAAGATCGGAATTACTTTCTTCTCTGTCTATCAGCCTCCATCTCTGCCTCAATAACTTCTTGAAACTCTCCACCCCCATGGCTGATTTTGGCTGGGGTGCCCCCATCCAAAACCTCGTTAATGTTCAGAGTAATGTCATTGTCATCCATGAAATCTGGACCCAGGTCGAAATCTCGTATGGCCTGAAGAACCTCCTCCTCCATTGGCTCCAAGTCTAAGGTCACATTTAGCTCTTTAGGTTTTAGCATAGCAATGTATTAACTCATGGTCCATTCGAATTTTCTGTTCAACAGCACGCTCTAACTGATATTTGTCTTGGGCTCGGCGGCTCACCAATATAATCGTTAGAACTGCTGCAAAAGTCATGGCAGTGAGAGCCAGAGATCCAAGATGAGATCAAGTGCTGATTGGGTGACAAACAAGCGTGACTAAACACGTCTTTCACACATCCCGTGCTGATGTGTGATGTTGCTTGGCTCCTTCTGCTCTCTTCCTACCCTCACAATATATAGCTACTCTTCAATTGGGTGCCTCAGGCCCAACCTCTTCCCTCAGTGCTGGACCTCCATCTCTCTCCTCTTCCACCTCCCCCCCTCCCCCTTCCTGGACCTACAAGGCAGTCATTCAAGCATGCCACAGTCCACTGTCTCAATGTGTTTTTTATTGAAAACTCAGCGGGAACATTGCAATGGGTATGGCCTTACTTCATATCTTCTTCCCCCACTCTGAGACAACTCCAATGCAAGGCATGAGCAGCTTAGGGTAAGCAAAGGGAGGCGTGAATCATGAGAGTGGTACGTGACCGGCGTGACCACATCACTTCCTCTTGATTGTGTACCACCACATGCGATTCACATGCTTTTCTCGTGTGTTTACTCATTTGCCCTCATTTGTCCTCGTTTGTGTCCTTGTGACAGAACGTCTCTGCGTCTTTGCAACGCAGTGCACCCGACCCTCTGCGTCTTTGCAATGCATGTGTTCACCTGGCGCCGAGCTCTCACACCACAACATACCAACACTGTAACGAAGCCTCGGAGAGACTGAGATGGAACTAGTAGATTGCTGGCAGGACATCAGTGAGCATACCATGTTCTCCATTCACCTAGTTGCATCTCTTTTTTCCCTTTTTGTTGCCTTTTCGGAGTTCCTTTGAACATGGGAGGTTATTCAGCCTCGTATGGCGGCGATTTGCATCGCGGGATAGAAAGCTGGGGCTGTGCACGGCTTGGCATTCATGCCTAACGTTCCTGCCCATTGATTGCTGGGGTTACAACTTTACGACTGCCGGGTGTCTTCACCTGGCAGTTCAAGCACTCTTCTTGCCCCCCCACTCGCCCTGTGGTTCCACGGTGTGTGGATTGCTATCGCACCACTGTTACCTCTGAGAGATTCGGTTGGACTCAGGCAGAGGCCTGCATACATGTGGTTTCCTTCCTTTTCATGTGCATATACACACTTCCCCCTTTTTCTTTCTGCCCACTCTTCCTTTCCCTCTGGGTTTCTGTTGCCCTTCGGTGCACCCCCGCATGCATGTCTGCAGAACCTGTGCTGCTCTCGCGATGCCATTGTGAATCGTTCCGTTCCACGCATGGCGCCATCTCTATTCCTTCTCCTCTCGGTGTTATTACATGGCCGCATGTTATATATTGCGATTGCGGGCTCGCTGGCATCTACAGAAGATCCTTGGCCACAGCTTGAACTGGATGGTAAATTGGGCTGCACCATTACTATGAGGAACTGTGTTACCCCCATGGCTCTGGGGTACATTGAGAAGGTTACCTTCCTTTTTGGAGTGGTTGAACTCAGCAGATAAGCTGTTGATCCACAGGTCTCCACACTCGATGTCGAGAATCCGAATCGGTATATTGAACATTGTGAGCTGTGCCATGTTGTAACAGTCTAGGGGTTATTATCTCACTGGTACATATGCGAGCTGGAAAACCTATGTTTTGGGTCCACAAAATCCCTGTCTCCTTGATCGAGTCACTTTGGCACAGGGTGATGAGCATTGAGGACTATGCACTAAACAGGTAAACTTAACATATGCCGGTGCTGGTGAAAAGTAGAATACTATTTGTGATCAAACAGAGACTAGAGGCGGAAGTTTAGGTTCAGTCAGGGCAATCAGCACCTGTTGTGTTTTATTGACAGACTGATTTTGCGAAGCCTGAGGGCTTCTGCATGGGTGCTTCTTGTGAAATCGTAAATTGAGCAGAGCATGCAACTTGAAGGAGTGTGCTCGACACTTATCTAATAGATAGGTGCATGGAGGCAAGCTCACACCAAGTGGCAACGCTTGAGCCCGGAAACCAGTGTGTTGGGGACTTGTAACCCTAGTCGAGGTCCTTGTGAACCTAGAGGGGTAGGTAGTTATAGATGCCCAGCCGTAGTGCTGTATCTTGAAGTACACACCATTCATGGACTTGACTTGATCAGGATGTCAGAGTTTGTGAGTAACATTAATTAAGGCATATGCTCACGGAGCACACACCTATTAGTAATAGTAGAGAATATCTACAGTGCCGAGCACAACTACTAATATTATACTACAGTATCACAGATTTCCCCAATTCTCCCTTGTCAATGGTTAACTTAAACACAAATGCAAATAGACAATGCATTCGGAGCCCTACTAATAGCCGCGCCCATGTGGAGCATCTGCGAGCTGCGTCTATATATAGGCTAGCTTTGTCCAGCCGGCTAGACACGGTATCATAATGTCATGATCTGGAATTCTCTTCCGTTATCCTGGAGTTCAACTCCAATATTCCGGACTCAACCCCTCCAAATCCTGATCGTAGGAGCAACGATTGGTATTACGGTTTTGCATTAACCCTACATTAACCCTATGTGTCCTGTTGCCACAGACACCAAACCCCCTGATCCATTATAAATCCCTTGGCACTTGTACATAAACCCTGTACTATTCTACTATTCCATATACTATTCTGGTCTATACTCCAGCTGCTTGTTTGCTTGTCCCTCTCAGCTTCGCTTTTCCCTCATCCAGTCGCCTCAGTCGTGTTCCGAGAACTCGACGAGCCGCTGTGCTGACACATAGACACAGCCTGTCCAGAATGTGCTAGCCGCTGGCTAGCTCGCCTAGCTGCACTGTGTGGAGCTGACCTCTACTTACTTGCTTAGCTTATTTCTTCTGTGCTGCTAAATACAACAGACCTCAAATCTAATATTTCCTGGCTCATAGGGTGTCGTCTTGACTACCATAATATTATTATATCACTGTTAAGCTATTTCCACCAGTCTCCATCAGGAATAACCTTTCCTTGGCAACCCATTCGCCGCGATGCCAGCGAAATATTAATAGTTTACTGCAAGCCTTTGCAGACAATGAGGAGAGGGCATAGTATGTAAGAGGATGTCTAGCATGCCAATAGGACCTGTTATATCCTGAGCCAAAGGGGGAAAGGACCCGGCACCTGCACATGGTCAGAAGACCGGAAGTCAGAATGGGACCAGATCTCGAGAAGTCGGCTGTTCTCGCAAGCACCACAGCTCAGAAGGGTGTGCAACAGTCTGGCATCCAAGCTGAGACAAACAGAGGGATAGATACTCCATGGCGTATAGCCAAGCAAAGAGGGGCTACTCCGGAAATAGTGAGCTGGTCGAAATGCTGCTGTCGAAGCGAAACGAAGGTCCACACAGACAATCCGGTGGAAGATGGACAAGGATCAGAAGGCATGGGAACCGGAAGTTGGATCAGAAGTCGGGAGTGGAGCGGAAGTCATGAAAAAGGATAAAGAGATGTCCAGAGGTCTGGTGCAACTCTGGAGTCGAGCTGAAGGCAAGATTTAAAGAATGGTGTCAGTCCATGATAAAAGGAAACATGGAAACAACATTAATTTTACAGCTGAAGTACAAGATGTTACATTTATACTAAGTCCATTATCAAGTACCTTAATGGGTATAAGTAACATGATAGGTGGAGGTAAATAAGAAGTCTGAATGCAGACAGGGAAGTAAGTGATCCACATGGAGAGTATAAAGAATTGTCCTAATATGGACACAGATCATATGAATGAGGAACTCGTGCATGTCCCATTACTTAGTTTGAGACATGAGGCATGAAGTCGGGACTGAGCAGGGTCTGATGTCGAAGATGGAGAAACAGGAAACACTCAGTAATCCTTCATTGCGTGAAAACCCGATGATGATCCGCTTACCTGATTTCCGAGATCCAGAAGTCAGATGACCAAAATATTGGATCAGACCTGGGGTGTGACAGAGTGTGACTGAGCCCAACTGGGGGGGTAATTGAGTCCAAGTGCATGGATATAACAGGACCTAACTAGGGATCCCCGAGCAGTGTGTGGCCACATTTGGCCAGTTGTGTGGAGGTAGCTAACCAGACCTAGCCATCCATCATTATCTCGACATGTCTGGCTATATTTAGCCAGGCACTGCTGTGGCTATTGGGACTCTGAACACAGTGAGAACTCTGAGTATGATTCATACCCACTCTGCTGCTTTGGCAATTGCTAAAGATACTTGTCTAGTATCCTGCCAACATCTCTGCTGATTATACTAGGCTGGAATGGTTGCTCGTGGCTTGTTAATCAGGCGATGAAGTATGTGTAGTGCACCAATCTGTAGGGGTGAAACCGCCTTTGGGCCGAAAACCAAGAAGTTGAGAACATCAGATTGGTAGGGAGCCAAAATCGCGAGTCTCAAGTTTGTTTCAAGGTGCAATTTCAGTTACCAGACATTGAGTCAGCATATACATGCAATGAAAGCAAAATCCCGCAGCGAGAGTCGAACACACACGGAAAAAAGCTCCTAAAAGGGACAATGTCACGTGCAAAGTAAAGTAAAGTAAAGATTTGGCAGAGGCTCTGCAGCATTAGAGCGCTTCAGGACCCACTACATAACGTTAGTGGGCATCAGGCTGTACTGTATAACGAGAGTTCATGGAGGGTAATTAACTTGAATCAGCCAGTATCCATCACAGAGGTGCATACTTACAGGTAAACTAAATGACCATTTCGGATCTCGGACAAATGGCCCAATACATACTGGGCTCGAAGGCTTAGGAATTTCTAAATCCACTTCTCTGAGTGCCTGGGACTTGCCTGGGACTCACATAGTCTTGCAAGTTAAACTGTAGTGGCGCACACATATACTATTGCCGACTGGGTAGTTGACCACACTGGGTAGTTGACCACTGGGACAATGGCTGGATATACATGAAGAAATGTCTGGATTGACCTCGGGGAAAGGAATAGGATGTCTGAATAATGTCTAGATCAAATTTGGAGATGAGGTGATGGGTTGATCGGCAGTGGTGCCGCGTTTGATCACGATGCGATGCGTGAGAACATCATTTTCTGGCCGTCAACGGCATCAATGTTCCGTTCTCGACCAATCCTTGGTCAATCCACGACCTTTGGGTGTGGTTCTGGAACTCTGGGTCAGGGCTTTCAACTAGAGCATAATTTATCCCCCGAAATTGTCATCAAAACTTACAGGACTCCAGAGACTAATTAAATCCAATATCAAGCGGCATAAGTTGACCACCCATTCCTAAGAGAACCGTTAGTGCTACCAGTCTGAAACTCGGCATGGTCCATATAGGTGTACCATTTTCAAATTTGGGGATCCATCAATATTTTCTACATTTTATTCCTCTCTCACCACTGTCCAATACATCAAATCACATGAATTTTGGGTGTCAGCACAGCAGCGTTTCGAGAACCTCAGTCACGACTGGAGGAGGGAAAAGCGGAGCTGAGTGGGACAAGCAAACAAGCAGCTGGAGTATAGACCAGAATTGTATAGAGAGTAGTAGAATAATACAGGGTTTATATACAAGTGCCAAGGGATTTGTAGGGGATTAGGGGGTTTGGTGTCTGTGGTAACATGACACATAGGGTTACTGCACAATATTAATACCGATCGTTGTTCCTACGATCGGGATTTGGAGGGGTTGAGTCCGGAATAGCGGAGTTGAACCCCGGGATAATGGAAAAGAATTCCAGATCATGACATTGGGGTCCCGACTCCTGGATTTTTTCCAGGAGCTCTCGATAGCATGGGTCTGAAGCCTGGAGCCAAATATGTTCATTGCATCCTAAAGAACACAAGTTTTATCCACCTGTGGTATCTGTTAGTTGCATGGCAGTCAGTTAGTCGAGGTGCTTCATTACCCCTATTGGCTTGCACTTCGGAATAAAATTTGTATGTGCTCCCATATCACCGGGGGCAAAAGCCAGCGCATGCAGAAACAACATGCGTCAAGTGCATGTCGTCGCACTTGGTCGCGTCTTTGGATCAGTGATTGACAAAGGTGTCAATCACCTCTTTGGCAACTTTGTTTTTCCTTTGAATTTGCCCTGAAAAACAAAGGTTCCAAAACGGCGATTGACAGCTTTGTCAATCACTGATCCGAGGACGCGACCAAGTGCGGACAACATGCGCTTGACGCATGTCGTTTCCGCATGCGCTGGCTTTTGCCCCCAGTGTATCTTGGAGTCAAATGTTAGGTACACTAAATAGTAGCCTCGAACCTCCAAAGACCACCCAGACATTAGGTGGTGTCAATTCTGTCCTCAGCGGCGTCTCCAAGGCGGTGGTCAACTACCCCGTATTGGCCGTTTTTGGAATGCTGCCCAGAAAAAAATTGCTCGCTACTCGAAACAGCAGCTAAATTCTGCCAAATGTGTTTAAAAGACTCCTAGGATGCATGCCATCATTATGAAACCCGGCGGACCCCAACAGTCCACTGGTGACTTGAGAGATACTACCCGGTGATTGATAGTATATGTACACCCTGCTTAAGATGAAGTCATTGATGAACTCTTAAGTAGTACCTATTATTATCAGGTAAGACTAGGAAAGGGTTAGTACTTAGATGCCCGAAATCAACGTCGGAATTCACCTGGATATCGATTCAAAAACGTGTATATTTAGAGCACCTCCTCAGATAGGTTGAAAGTCTTAGGTTGAGATTCATCCTATCTCTTAGGTTGAAACAATGTCAACCTAAAATGACCCCAGTGTAGGTTGCAACACCTTTTTCAACCTACCCCTTGTTAAATTTCAACCTTATTCAGCTCCATAGTGGAGGGGCGTTGTTTGATTCTAGGGATGCTGCCCAACTGGCAACCGGATCACGGAACGACTTAGCCGACGTTCCTCCATCTTCCCGCTCGCGGACACGAACACACGAACGAGGCTCGTGCAGAGTCCACTTGATAATGCTACCGTGCCACGTCCCCGCGCCGAAAAATCATTCCCGACCGCCGCACTCCCGACGTGACAGCACCGCACCCGCACGCAAAGTTACGCGCTGCCCGCCGACGAAGGATGCTGTCTCACCCTACGCAGGTCTGCGCGACTCTGAACCTGCACCCGCTCGCCATCTCCTTCCCGTGCGCCGGCGCGCTGCCCGCGAGATTGCCTCGTCGGCGCACGACGCGCCGCCGGATGCGTCCTCTCGGATCCGGGCGCGGCCTCCCTGGACGCGGAAGCGTTGCGTTTACATGCGGATGCGACTTCCGCTTTGCGGGCGGAGAGCTCATTTTTGTTTAGCTCGCAGTAAACGACCTTGCCTCCGTCGCATATATGCGGCGAGCGGATGGGGCCACGGTGCTCTCTACCCACTGTCGCCCTCGCACAACGATGCCGGCGCGCACACGCCCGCCTTCTCCGCGCAGATTGGGGGAAGCGACTGATACGCTCCATGGCAGAAACTACCGTTTAACTACGGTCAACAGGTGAGGAAATCGTAACCATGGAAAAAACAAATCATCGACCATGTCTCAGATGTTCGCCAATAGCGTGCAAAGCACCGTTCAGTGGAGTGTCACAAAGAACACTGTCTCCAGCCTGATCTACCCCAGGGTACGAAAAGTATAGAGTCTCCACTCATGGGCCATTTAGGTGATCAACACCACTACGGCGTCCAACACCGTCGTCGTATTCACGCTCCCATTCACGATTCCCTCTGACGAAGAAAAGGGTGGTCCGTAAGGGGACTGAGTGGGTGTCAAGCTCGAGCCGGCGATGGCGCCGAGTCGTGGGGTCGATTCCGGTAGCACCTGATGCAGATCGAAGCTCTAGATGTTGAACAGTCAGTACGGCAATAAAATGGTTCAACTCAGCTGGTTGTGGTTCAAACTCAAAGGGGAGGCTCTGGAAAGCAAAGGAATTGGCTCGATTGTGGTGGTAAGTGGTAGTGAAGGAAAATTATATAAAGGGACGGCTGCTCCCGTTCTCGTGGGACACCGGAGCCCGCAACCGATGGAATAATCTAGAAAACTACTTAAAACGGCCGTTCTAAACCCCGCCGCTGAATCACCTCCTCCGCACGCTAGCCATCATGAGACGCGCAAAGACGTATAGGGACACCAACGCTGCCCCCAACAGCGCCAACAATGGGTGCCCAATCCACGTCGAGATCAATCCCCGGCGCGATCCGAATGACCAATGGCGTTGAAGGTGATCTTCGCATTGAGATTGCTACGATATGTCGAAATTGCACGGAGGAGAAATTGAAAACGACTGGCAAGGAAGTAAACTGTTGTAAGTAATAAAATGTAGACCTGACCGCTTTTCGGTGCCGAAGCACGCAATATCCGGAGGGTTCAGAAAAAGGTAACTTGGCAGTGCAATACGAAGAACCTTGAACGCGCAGCTGCAGCCGGAATCTGAGGCAAATAGAATGAATGGAATATTTTAGTATTAACATGGATCAATTGAGGGGGAAGCAGCAATGGGACGGATCGAGGACGCGATGTGGTTGGGGATTTGGTGGACACGTGCACCCGGTCCGAAACCCGAAGGCGACGAGCGGGGCAAGTCGCACTTCCACTTCCACACCTCGACGGGCGGGGCCCTTTCGCTGGCACGAGGCCTTCCTACTGGCGCTCGCCTTTTCCGCTGGGCACGGAGCCTTTTATCATTGTTTCATCGTGTTTTTGCGGCTAATTAAGAGTTTTTTAATGAATATCTTCTGCGGGGGAGACCCCCGCGGACCCCCCTTGCCGCTCGCCGCGGAGGCCCACTGCGTGGAGCTTTTCGCTCGCCGCTGGGCCCACTGCGTGGTGCTACTGCTCGCCGCAGGGCCTACTGCATGGTGCAGACAACCCGGCGGCGGCTTAAACTATGAGTGATCTATTGATGGCCGAATTACGCGAGTCCCACTATTGGTGTCGAGTCCCACTAACGAGCGTTAGCCGAGCTCAGCCGAGGATTAGCCGAGTCCCACTCCCACTAATCTCGTCGCCCCTCCCTCGACGGCTGGCACGGGAACGGTACTGACTACACCCTCTGGCAGGATGAACACACCCACGAACCGCAATGCGGCTGTTCCCAAGGCAATCACATTCATTGCAGGGAAGACGATCACCTACGTCGCGCCCGCCCTTTCGGCGTTGGTGTTGATTGTCAATGCGCACTGAGAGAAACAATGGTATTCTGTACTGAGACGAATATCTGCTTAGGCTGTAGTAAATACAAAATGTTTTGTTGCGTCGATCAACGGGTTTGAACTTTGGGCGCCGAGTTATTTCCACTCGATTGTAGTATCCAGGTTCAAGTCCACGCCAAGCTCGGATGCCACAAGTTTCTGCTGCGAAGCAGCATAAGTGAAATTCTTCACCTGGCCGCCCACCAATACCGCCGCTGGCTTCTGCGCGACACCGAGAATCGTCACCTCCGCGAGCTTTTGCACAACGTGGAATGCACCCGAGGACGAGATGTGCACGGTGTCCATACTTGCCTGGATGGTAACGATAGTGCTTGGGCCCGGCGGATCCGACACCCCGTCGTCAATGAACGTAGTGCCGAACGCATGCCCATCTACAGATTGGGTTACAAGCAGGGAGAAGTGTCCCTGGCGCGTTTCCTCCACTGTGTACGCGGGCGTCTGATACAGCAGGATTGCGGCTCTGTCACGGACGTGTACGTTAATGTGGCCGAGTGGAGCAGCAAGAGTAGTGTTGGCGCCTGAAGTTGCGTTCAACACCTCGTGCGTGTACCAATCGCGCCAGACGGTCTTGCCGCGCCCAGGGAAGATTCCTGGAGAAAGATAAATATTTTCTAGGGTACTTGGCTGCATGATCAAAACTCACCATCGACGCTCGACACATTTGGTGTCAGGACAGGCGTGACCAGGATATCGCGCCCAATCAGGAATTGTCTGTCCACAGCAAACAATTCGGGCTCATCCGGAAACTCCCAGAAGAGCGCGCGTACTGGCGGAGTGCCCTGCATGGATACGTTGGCAAACAGCGAGTACTGCCGCGGTCGTTCGTGAAGATCAGGGACATATGCGGGTAAAGGGGTACACAACATACCCAATAGGGCAGCATTGCGTAGCGGACAGCAATCGCGGTGCGCGAGGCATTGGCGACACTATCCCACACGAACGGCTCCTGCGACATTGCACCTCTCTGATTGTGGTTGCGGTAAAATGGTGTAAATGCCGCAAGCTGCATCCACCGGTTGCATAACTCTTCGTCCGTGTTACCTTGGAATCCGCAGGTATCTGTGCCGACGAACGGAATCTGGAACATCTGGTGTTGGAGGATGCCCTGGATCGAGTAGTACATATACTCCCACAGGCTGTAGTTATCGCCTAGCTGTGAGCACCGTTAGGATCAGCTGATTATGATTCAAGATGGGCACAAACCCAATGCCCGGCCCATTTTCCCGCGGATGCAAAGGCGGAGCGACTGATGATAAAAGGACGTTGTCCCTGGAGAACCGTCTTGAGCGCCTTATGGGTCGTCATTGCCTCCATCAACCCGAACAGATTATGCGCATCCAGCTCCCTGTATCCTCCAGCGTGCGTGGCATTGGTCGCCAGTGTGTGGTTCGACAGTCCGGCGAATCCTAGTTTGAAGCATCGGCATGCGGAACTAATCATGAATGAGGAAACGGACCGTTGTGAATGGTATACGGCGGCGCGTTGAGGTCGACGCCAGTCTGGTTACCGGCCCCAATGCCGCGCTTCGAGAGCGTCGAGAGCGGTGAGGCAGTCGCCCCGTACGTCAGCGTGCCATTGACGGTGATGTTTCCACTCGGTCCTGAGATTGAGGAATTGTATCCCTCTGGGTAGTCAGTAATGGGATTGCCAGGGTCTCCGGGAAGCAGGAACGGCACTTGAAAGAGAGAGGTCAGAATGGATAAATGTGGATCTCCCCGCCGTCACCGTACTGGAAGTATTGCTGATATCGATGCCGGTCCCGCTGGACAGCCCCGAGGTTAGTACTCAAAGGAAACGCGTCATAAAATACGAACCAAGAGTGATCGCAGAATGAGCTCGCTTCGTTCATATCGAGCCAAATACCTACGCAGACTTCAGCGCTGCCTCGATGGATTTCGTAAAACGCACCGCTGAATTCGATGCCCGAGGCACTCCAATTCTTCAGTGCCTCTGTCCACCAACCCAGGGTATTGTGTGTGAACCAATCGGGAAACACCTGCGGAACTGAGCATGAAATCCTAAGTCTGGAGACGATATATAATGAAAATGTACCGTATAGCCAGGCCAAACCTGCCCAATGTACTCCGTCCCATCCGGGTTCTTGATGAACACATCACTGAAAAATACGATCAGCGTTGTTAGGACAGACAGCAAGCGATAATAAGCACAGCTCTGCGCCCTTTAAATAGGGATCATACTGTTGATTTCAATGTCGTTAGGTCATTCCACATAGCCGTAGAATGATAAATACGAAGTCGGTGCTGTTAGTTGCCTTGCCAATGGCCGCGTCCACAATTGGGATGACTATAAGTTTGTGAGCGCTGATCAGGCGTACGAATCGCAGGCCACTCACAATGTTGATTATTTTGGCGCTGTATGCAAATCTCATCAGCGTTTATAATTCGCCTCAGTCACAAGCTAACGCACGAGGTCGCGAATAAAGTCCCGCATCTCGTCTGCGGGGAAGTGTATCGGGTCGGTCGTGAAGTCGCGGAAGGCGTGGTAAAGATCGATGTCGTTCCACATCACCTCGAGCGGTATCTCTGCTGCACGCATTTTGGCGACTATCTCCCTGGTCTCATTGACGCTCGTGTAACCCCAGCGACAAAGATGGAAGCCAAAGCCCCAAAGGGGCTGCCAAGTTGGAGTCCCAGTAATTTCTGAATACTGTTCCATGACAGCGAGCGGCGTCGGCCCGGACAGGAAGTAAAGATCGAGCGTGCCGCCGACAAGGCGATACTCAACCAGCGACACGTTGGCGTTTGGCGGCGTGAGAAGGAGGATGTCCGCGCCGTTCGCACTACCGCCGCAAGCGCATCAGATGCGAATAGTGATGGCGGAAACATCCAAGACGTACTTGAATAGAAACACGCCATGTGATTGCGAGGTGCCGGTCGTGGAGTTGAATCGGTGCTCCATGTATATTGGGTGGATTCCGTACCTAGAAGGTGGTTAGAGAGTCAAGCGAGCAAATAAAACTGAGAAAGACTCGCATGTTTTGATTGATCGGGTCCTGAATATCGCGCGCTACTGCAGCGTTAATAAAAGCGGATCCATGGGACGGGGGCCACGCACCCCAGTTGGTTTGGATTGTACCGACACCACCATCGGTGCCCACGTCGCGTCTGATGCCACTGCTTGCGATTACTTCACCGAGGCCATACACATTAGCCCCCAGAGGAAGCGCCGATGCCAGCTTGTGAACGGTCAGAATTATGGTTGAGAATAACAGATATCATGACCGACCTGGAGATATTGGTTCTCAAACACCAACGGGAAGCCGTCTAACGCGGTTAAGGGGTCCCCAGCCATAACGGGGGCAATCGGAGTCGCGGGCAAGGAAGAGACGCGGGTATCGAAAAGTGGCGTGTCGTGCGGGGCAGAACGGCGGGTTATCCAAAAAGCGAAAGGGCTCGGGTCGTAATTGAATACAAGGTCGGATTTCGTAGCAGTGTTGGAGCTGGACACATTAGGCCTGGCAATCACGGTCTCGGGATGGTGAATTGAGCATTTGCGGTGTCGAATATGTGGACGTGAAGTCTGTCTGTAGATGAGAAATGTGGTCCGTGCGAAGAGTCAGGGCGCGCACCTCGTTTCAGTCTCGTACTTCACCTCAATCGTCAGGTCAACAACATCTACTCCAAACGCATTGCACGCAGGCCCCGCGAGATTGAGCCTGGCAGTCAGGCCACTGTCAGTCTCCGACAGCGAATGGAGCGAGTATCCAGGACAGGTTGAGACGTTGAACGAGTTAACAACGGGCAGCGGTGGACCTGCTGGGTCACTGCCTAAGGCCCTGCCCACGAGTAGTGCACCAGCAAAAAGCGGGTAGAACATGGTGAACCTTGCTCCAAACGTGGACAGACTTTATATTGTCGGTCTGCGGAGCCGAAGAAGCGCGCATTACGACTTATTACGGCGGGCAAGAGCGGGCAAGAGGTCTCCGATCTTGTTATTATTAATCATTATCAGACCCACTGACAGCCACACGTGCCTGGTGATTCCCGATCATTTCCCCGTTTGGAAGACCCCTGTCTCGTGGGCTAAATCAGTCGGAAATCGGGTTGACGCTGCATTTACAAGTGGCTATAGTTGGACCTGTGTTCTAGGTTTGGGAAATAAGGTCAAGATAGGTAAATATAACGGTAGAAGACACTGCGTTCAGCCGGGTCCTACACGTGGTTCGCGCTTAGGTACCCACGCCGATCCAGCCCGGCCTAGACCGGGCACGCCTGTTTACGTGATATGGACACCGTGCGACTAGATATCAGACACAAATTAAAACAGTTTGAAAAGTTTTGAAAACACATTGGGACACCCAAGACACGCCGATATCCTCCGGACATTGTAACTTTGCGGTTAGAATAATCCACAAGCTGCTTTAGATGTAACAACCGAATGTTTTGCACAGGCTATTTGTTATCCCCAGAAGGTAGCGGCCGAAGCTAAAATTATCGCTGGTGCAGGGTTGATTCAATCGGCGGTCGCCGGCGGTCGTGAATAACTGAAGGGGCACTCCAACAACTGAGACTCAAAAGTGAGCACCAAGGCAGAATACTGGCAGAATCTGAATAGGTAACCAGACTAAGCTAGACAGAGTGACCTCTGCACACATCCTACGCGCTAAGCAACGGCATGGCTATGCGGTGCCTAGACGGCATAGACCGGCCACGCCAGATCAATGCGTGTTTAGGCCCGGCCTGAACGCAGTGAGATATTGGTATATGTCAATTTAACTGTACAGTTTTCAATGCTCGGATATTGTTTGGGTCCTGATTTTCTTTCGCAGCGCGCCGACTGGGTGAATTTTGGAGATATCAAATGGATCTCTTTTGGAAATGGACCGATGTCGCTTGGACCTTGGTGTGATAATTCCGGAGTAACAATCAGCCATTCACTCACTTTCCCAGCCGGGATCTTCAGTCCTAACTGTTCGTCGGGAGAGATGGAGATCTGTTCAATGAAGTCTGTAGATATTACTTTCTTCAACCAAGATGCCACTCCTCCAGATGCTGTGGGAATTATACTTCCAATGTGTTTCCTTGCATTCTGGAGAACATTTAATCGGAACATTTGTGCACGGGCCTGTGGGCCGGTACTTTTTTGCTGCCGAGATCATGAAGGAATATGTGTGGAAGGACAATCTGAATCAGCCTTTCCACCCTTGATTGCGATCCTACAGGACCCAGTTGTGGTAGGTCTACCACATGTGCCGCAAGGATATGCATTTGATACCTAAAGCCCATCAGATGTTTTTATGATTTCTTTGCATTCCAACATACAGGGACCTTGGCTGAGGAATCTTCGATGCCATGGAGTGCCTTCATGATGTGTTCACCCACATAAGCCTGACGATCCGGATCTTTTACAAGTTTTCGGCAAATACGGCAGGCATTACGATTGGTGATTGATTGCTCAATTGCGGTGTTCGCATCGGCGAGGCCAAACAAGTGCCGTGGAATTCTGGATGAAGTCAGCACAGATAGCACAATGAATCGACTGGCTTGCATGGGGATGATGGAATATTGTAAGGAAAAACACTTTCTGAGACACTAGGAATTTCTCCTGCAGGCTGCTGTCACCGAGCAATCGGCTCCACAAACTATGCCAGGAGGCCAACAGATCTTTGTTTGTAAAAGCCCAGGTCTTTTCACGATCGCAAGGGATGTCAATCTCCAAAGTTGACATTTCGTGAGCCTGACGACTTGAAACCACAACCTGGAGATTTCGTAGCTGCGAGATCTCCTCGCCGTTTTTTTCTTTTTTTTAATGGAGAACGAAATGAAATCTCCATCCCATGCCCACGCTGGATTGTCCCCGTTTTGGGTGATGGGAACCAGAGAGAATACCTGCCCGGATACAGAGTACGGTGAGGCCGGTAAATGAAGTTCCGACCGCGGAATGGCAGATACAGACACGGTCTTAGTACCAGGTGGGCCGTGCTTGATCAGGGTACACTTGGCAATCACAAGCCCAAGGTGAGTACCATTGTAATAGACAAGACTTGAGAACAAGTGGCTGAGTTGAGAGTGGGCTGTGCCTGAAATATGCTGGATAACATCACTGTTTTGCATGACCATGATTTTCCACCAACCGAATGTGCTGCAGGCGGTCATAGCTGCCGTGACTGTCGTTCGTCATATCAAAGAAAGTGCAGATAATTGATTTTTTGTGTGCAAGGCGGCCGGCATTATCAATTTTGGCAAAGAAGGAGTGAGGTGGCAGGCCGGAGGATTCAGATTCGGCCGTCTTGTGTGTGATTAGGGCATCAAAGTCGACCTCGGCCATTGGATTGGCGAAGTTAGGAGTGTTGGGGTCGATTCTCGAGGATAAATCAGGGACCCCTCCTCCTCTCGCGCTCGCGCCAAGCTCGCGCATGGTCCGCCCACCGCCCTCTCATCTTTTCCTTGCACCAACTGCGGGGCTGCTTGCCATCGTCCCTCGTATCGTGTATCTGGGACGGTGAACGCTAATATGTTCTACTCCTCCTTGTGAGTTGTGGCTGACTGCCCATTGCTCAGACGTCTCCATCTACTCATACTGTGTGGTGCACTGTAGCCACAGAAATGGTGTGACAGAAATCTGCCTTCATGTACAGTAAGAGACGGGCGCAGCGCAGGGATAAGCAAATATACCAGGGCCCCGGGGGTCGGGTCTCAAAAAATGAGTTATTTGACTGGAACTTTGATCCTTCCCATTTCCAAGGCATCAGAACTCGAATTCCCACTTGGACTCGGCAAACGAGGTGTTGAAGCTGAAGGGTTTAGACACCACGCAGACGCCGCGAATGTTGGCTGCCTCGCAGTCGCCTATACCTTCAGCCCTCGCTCCTGATATTGTTGATGGGTTCTCCTGGTGTACTTGAGAAATATTATGTATGTTCAACCTTAGTAGTGTCAAGATCTTGCACCGTCTCTACCATCATTGATCTCGCTCCTCTGTTTCCGAGCCGTCAAGTCCATAGCTTACCCTCCACTCGTACTCTTCAAGGACAACACTCCCTTGATCCTCATTCAGGGACTTCAGCTAAATCTGCCCGTCGATTTAACGAACTTTGTAACACCTTTGAGGAGCTTAGGATGCAAAAGCAGAGACCGGACATCAACGATGCAAGACTGATTCTGTATAAATCATTGCAATTTGCAAAATTAATGTCCGCCCCGAGAAAAGGAAAGAAAAAGTTTTGAGTTGGGCACCAAGAGGTCGTGGGTTCGAGCCGGCCTGCCGACATCATTTTGGCCATCAAATCACAACCAAACAACGCGTATTTTCAGTCGCGCTGGTACCTCTGACCCATCTGGTACCAAATTTATGGACTAAGGATGTTCACGAAGGTCTGCAAGCAGTTCTACACCTTGTGGGAGGTAAATTACAAGCCCTATCAGGTAATCTTATTAACCATTCTTTAACGAGATGCTCCTCGTTCGTATGCGCCTGTTGTAGTCTGTTGTTAACCGCGCCACCGCGTATAGGTCTCGCCGTTATTATATAATCATCGGAGTTTCAATTTATCATGCAACCACTCTGCCCTTCAGGTAGCTCTGGGTACAAACAATAAGAGAGAAGGTCTCTTTCATTCTTCTTCCAAAAAGAACTGTGTCTCAAGAATTGTGAATCCGAGCCCATCTCCGCCCAAATCATTTTCTCGGGCTTTTCCGCTTGCCGGGCCATCAAATTCGGCATCAAGCTTCTGGAATTCTGGCACCACATGCTTGCTGAACAAGTTGGACTTTTCATCTGTCTAAGTGGAACCCAAGCCTCAAATCCAAAGAAAGCATGCCCCCAAGACGTGTTTGGGTTTCGAGAATTGTGGTGATTACATAATAGCGGCGCAGCCGATCACTCGATCAACCTTACTGACAGACTATAACAAACGAGGTACGAGTTGAAAATGTTATAGCGTCTGTTTATAAGAGACTACACCTGTTGTGGTTTCATCCCCATGTAGCCTCATCTCCATCCTCTCCTCTCTTCTGCCGTGCTTCACGCGTTGTTTTGATACCCCATTCGTCATCCCTGCTGTCGTACCAGCCCCGCAACTGTGCAGAACTACGCAAGCTACGGCCCAAAGGCCAAGAATTGTTCCGCAGGTTTCAACAATAGCAGGAGCCCGCACGCGTCCCATTCCGTCAGCGTCGCGCGGAAACCCTGGGCTACTGCACTGGGTTTAGCTGGGCTCCCGTGTCTCACGGATATCAGTGCTCGCACCGGGGATTTGGGCGGTCGTGGTAAATAAACGAGTCCTGTGCCCGAATTCTTATCCTGATTCAGTAACTGGAACATACCTCGAGGCCTTCTCAACAGCTTTCCTGCTCCGGCAGTATACCCGCAGCACCTGCCGCAGGACGCATGCTCAGCCGGCCCTGGATACAGCGGCCGCGTATCCCTTTGCACAGCCGAGCCTTTCAGGTTAAAACGCGCACATCTGCATTTTTGATTCTGTTTATTCCCGTTATTCCCCCCAGGATTTCACTATGGATTCAAGTCTTCAAGGGCTGTTCTGCATTCTATTGCTGCGATGCTCGGCGACTCCTGTCTCCATTCTCAGGACTAGTGCTCTCATTCTCAAGACTAGTGCTCTCATTCGGCCAAGGATTGACTTTCACTGGTTTATGTTATCTGAATGCTCTGTGCACCACTGCGTGATATTCGGCAAGCGGCTCGTATCTACAGTTGGCCATCAAAACATTCAACTGGCCTGAAATCAATTCATCTCTTCAACTGCATGTCCGACGCCGCACGGGTTGAAGCGTTGTGTGGGCTTTCTTCTCTCCTTTTTTCTTCTTTCTCATTCATCCTACCAAGTTGACTAATGCGTACACACCAGTACTTATGCATTCACAGGGAAAACGACCGTCTCATGGCGGATTTATATTGTTGGAGGACGCTCCCCTCGTAATACCTCCTCGCACTCAAGCGCGTGGAAAACTACTGCTCCCAGGGTGAGTGAATCCTGGTTGCAGCCCCCAATTGCGCTAACACACACAACAAGTTCTCCCGGACGGGACAGAAACCCTAACTTTGCCTTAGGATCACGCTTGGAAGCAGGGAAGATGCACAGTCGCCGAGCGAGAGCAACACTCCGCTGCCCTATAACTGGTTACTTTTTTGGGACGTGCATTATGTATCACACATTGAATACAGAACATTTTCCAATTATTTACATGAACCTTGGTTCAATTTCTTCTGACAACGTGCCGGAGCGAAGCGAAGGCATACCTTGTATACATGTTGAGCTGTTGAATTCCGGATACATTAAATGCCCGAGAATGTCACTGAAGATCTCGATGGTTTAACCAATCTAGGATAGCTCCGGTGCAGAGGGGAACCATCTACAAAATATTTTCCCTGTACTATAGATGCTCATGAGTTCATCTACTGTCAATCACCGGGTACGCGGCCACCTTGCTGTTTTGCTTTAATCTCGAGATGTTTGCTCATCGGATCGCGCCGCGGGGGGTTGGGAATGATGGCCTGCATCCTAGGAATCAGTAAAACACATCTGGCAGAATTTACACGAAGCTTGGATGCTTTCCTGGATTTTTTCCTGGCGGCATCCCAAAATAGGCCACAACCAGGTAGCCGGCCACCCGGCTAAACCCTTCATTCCAGGTCGTGTTGGAGGCCCCGGCGTACCTGGGTAGGATTAAGACATGCAATGAGACTACCACATACAGTTATATCAGACATCCGAGGTATGGGGGCAAAATGAATATTCGTTTCCGCACGCCACTTACATAGGCGGGATCAGGGTCGTGAACGAACAGTGCCGTACGTGGGAGGCAGAGGACACGGTGAGCCGACATAAGGTGGGATTGTCTTTATGTGAAGGCTAAAGACATATTTGGACCAAAATGTCATTGCCTGGGTGCTGAGAACTCCTCCAAAAAATCTTGATTTGCAGACAACAAAAATGAGGTAGTTTGAAATATTGAATGACACTAGGAGAGGAATAAAACACACATAATATTTACATACGCTCAAACATTAGCATTAGCCATCCCCATCGCCCCTGCCAAGTTTCAGACCCGCAGGGTGTGCAGGTCGTGTGGTGTGCGAGCGGCAAGATTACCTATTGATATCTGATTACAATTCTCGTCGGGAGCCCTGGAGAGCCAGATTACTATTTTTCACGGATATTAATGATTCAAATGGTCTCCCAGAAGGAGACAAACAGAACGACCCCAAAAAGCCGTGGATGGACAAAGAATTGGTGGAGAAATGGGCGCGACGGCTACTTAGGGTTAACAAAATGATGTTCTCACCCTTCGGCCCGGGATCAAAGGCGCCATAGCCCTTGATCAACTCATCAATCTGCCTCCAAATTTGGCATGGACCAGCGTCAGAGGTCGTACTTCCTGCCCCAAGCCCAAGTTCTTAAGAAAGTTAAGTATACATGGCTATATTATGAGATGGCTGACTACCTAGGGTGGCCGGGTTCCTGGTCTCTGACAGTATCATAAAACAGACCTGAATTAGTGCATTCTGAGTTCAAACATTTAGAAATACATGGCTTTGAGTGCTTCATTAGGATTCAGCTCAGACCTGCTCGAAGTTCAGTAAACAGATCCCCAACCTGCAAAAGACACTTCTGGATGATGAAAACCTACTTTTGAACATATTTTTGGCATTTGAGTCCAAGGGGCCGGCGAGGAAACGACGACGCGACCGAAAACTCGTGTTATTTGGTTGTGATTTGATGGGCAAAATGATGTCGGCAGGCCGGCTCGAGCCCACGACCTCTTGGTGCCCAACTCAAAACTTTTTTTTTTTTTTTCTCGGGGCGGACATTAATTTTGCAAATTGCAATAACAGTTTGCCCGTGCTACGCTACTCTGACTTGACCTCTGACTTAACCCAGTGATTCTTTGATCCTATTCCAGGAATCCAAGGAGGGATACAAGCTCTAGGGACCCGTGCATTTATGGGAGGGGTACACTTGTGTGTGTGTTTTTCAGAGGAGAATACCTGTGTATTTGAAAAGAACACTAGGTGGTAAAATTTATCCTGACTGTTGAAGGTGTGCAGTTTTCCTGCTATATGAACCTGTGTATTTTCTGAGCGATACACGACACGAGGTTGTGTATTTTTTCCAGGCATGTCGGGACCTGCGTAATTTTTGAAATGGATGAGTTGTGTAGATTCCGGCCTAGTTGGCCCAACCTGTGTGTAAAAATTGCAAACAGCTTGGAGCGGTGTAATTTATCATGAAAAGGTTAAGGTAGTGTTACAAACAATAATGTTACACTATTACAGCCATACGCACACATCATCTATCCATATTCTCGCACTCCCGCACAAACACAATTGGTCGAACAGGCAGCTCCCGCTAATAGAAGTTTGGACTCATCCAGTTATGTGGCGCAGTCCGCCTTTGACCGGTGCGAATGCGATCCGCTATGCGGCATTTATTTACTCGGGAGATACGGGGTTGCGAGTCGCCGAGGCTTGTGATCTTGATTCTTGAGGAATATATCATGTGTGAACCAGTGCTCTGCGCGACCGAACCGTGCCCAATGGAAGGCGCGTGTTTTGGGCGCGAGGGGAAAACATCGAAAAAACGGAAGGAAATACAGCCGGCCTGCGTCCCATAATTTGCGCAGAGGGGGCTTCTGCGTCTCGCCCAAGGCTCGGTACCGAGACACCACGGTCGGGTGTCGGAGGGTGTTGGCGCGTCGTGGTTTTATCTTCCTCTTTCGGGGTTGGGGCTGGACTTGAGACTCGGGCTCTTGTGGAGCGGCGCAAGCCGTGAAAAGGCCGGGACGAGATTTCTCGTATGTATATTGGCTGCATAGCGGGAAATACAGTGCAATGTGGGAAAATCCTAATTTGCCTGATCAGGCCTGACCGGCATATCAGGACTGATCAGGCTCAACCACCCAAGTCATCAGGGCCTATCAGGCCCTGTCAGCCCTTTGTAACCCCTGGTCATTTTGACCCAGAATTAGTGCCTCTTGAAGTAGTGCGAGGAGGAGGAGGAGGAAGAGATACAAACAAGTAACATTTGTTACATCTCCACATGTAAAAACATATCTGCGTATATTGTATCCACCACAACACGAGTGACCTCGTTAGCTGCAGGGGAAACTGGTGCCAACAGTGCCCCTCAGACGACATGCGCCATGGACAGGAATTCATACTCCTTTCCCTCCTCTCCGATCTTGCACCCGACCCAGCGTGTTCTTGGTTTCGGGAGTTTCGTCGATGAGATTGTTGCAATCTTCGGATTATCAATGAGAGTGATAGTTGATTGGATTACTGAATGCATGTACTTATTGCATCTTGAATCTTGAACGTCTGCCGCCGTGCAGCGGCATGCTAGCGAAAGTGGTCGTAAGAATTGATATGGTATGGTCAGCCCTGATCAGGCCAAAAAACGACGGTATGTATTGAGCATAGTTGCCTTCTTCACCATGGTTAATATCTCGCAGTGGTTTTATACTCATTCGCAGTTTTTTAGGCCTTTGCAACAAGCCGCGGGTGCGAACACCACAGTAAGTCGCTTTAACTAAATAGTAACGTGTCTACATAAAATAAAATGTAATGGATCTAGTATCTATCAATGTCGAAGTCATTATTTTTTTTTTTAAATGGTCCTAAGAATCCTTTTTCATCTTCTTTCGAGCTACCCTCCTGATAACGGTCTATCAGGCTTGATCACCCTGATCAGCACCCATAAGGCTGATCAGGGTAATCAGGCCTGGTAAACTATTATAAGTAATTAGCTACCTTATCAACCCCCCGAGGGCCTGACGGACTGGTCAGGCCTGATATGGCCTGATGTCATCTTGTCAGTCAATTTGGGATTTTCCGACAAACTATCAGATCGCGCAAGCTAAATCGGAAGAGCCGCAAGAAAAAATATAGACTCCAACGACTGGTTCAAGCCCGCATCGAACGGGGACGTCCTGCTCGAACAACGAAGCAACGCAGTTGTCTTGAACCGTGTTAAGAGTGGATAGGCATCGTCGCTTCGATGTCACGCGCCCAAGATCGTGAGAGTAGGAGTTTCCGAGAGAGGAGTGAAGTGCGATTTGACGTTAAGTAGGCATGCAAAGAAAAAAGGAAGGAATTTCAGACGATGAATAGTTCACGCCCGAGTCGAGCGGGCGACTCCGAGTCCTGATGCAGGAATTCGGGCGATTAGGGAGGGCAGGTGCGAGCAGGTGCGCCTTTGAGCTTGCTTTCAAGCTTGAACCGTTCTAGCCGTCGTTCCAATACTAAATTTATTGGCTGCCGTGGATAGATTGAACTTGAAGATTTAGCGAGTCGGGTGCTTTCTAAGGCGCCGTGGGCGCTGCGTTGAGGAGAGGCGGAGCGCGTTGTCCGATTTGGCGCTGCTTGCCCGATTGAGTCGCTTGCGTCGCCTCTCTTACACAGAGCCCGCAAGCCCGCCCACCCAGTCGTCGCTGGATCAATTTTGAACTCACCGGAGCTGCACATCCACAAGATCGGCTCCTGCAGATCGTTGGATTCGGTATAGTTCGCTCGCGGCCGCGAGTCGGACTCCTGACGACATCGATACCGCCTCGCGCCCCGCCGACGAACCGACGGGACGGCACCGCCGAGCAACAACGCGCCGAGCGGACTGGGAGAAGGTGGGGGTGGTGCCTGTGGGCATAGCGGTGCTGCTCTACACGAGCCGGCTGCCCTGCGTAAAGTAACTCAGACGGCTGTGCGTCGGACGAGGCGCGCGTTAGGGCCTTGTGGAAAGCGGTTAGTCTAGGTAAAGACTGCAGAGCAGCCGCGCCCCTGATCCCAGCGCAGGATGGGCGAGGGAAGGGGGGCGTGTGTGCGCGCAGGCCTCATTCTGGGACGGCGACAGTGGGCGAAGAGCACCGTGGTTCCATCCGCGAGTAGGAAATCAGATTCCCGTAGTGATTAGGAGTCGGACCCAAGTCTCCTAGCGACACCGATAGTACGCCGCGTGCCCCGCCGACGAACGACGGCCCCACGACGCCGTCGATTCCGTCACGCCCCATAGGTCTCCGCCCTTCCGAACCCGCCCCCCATCCTATCTGCGTGTCCCAATTCGGATTAGAGCCCACCAGCCCCAACACGTCTTCCGCTTCGCGTACTTCCCGGCGAGTCGGCGGGTCCACATGCGGAGTAGCGGCGCTTGGAGGCGGATGCGGATATGTCCGTGAGTGGGCCTCCTCGGCGCGGACGCGGATGAATGCGGATGATGGGGATGCTGCGAGGATAAGGGGAGGCGCACCCGCAGCATGCAGCACAGGGACTCGCGCGCGTCAGGGGCGTTCGCCCGCGCCGGGCGATGCGCAAGCGCAGTGGCGGAGTTCGGGGCGGCGCGCGCGCGGGCCTTCGTGAGCGTGGCGGGGGATTCGGCAGGCATGCGGGATACGGGCGGGCGGAGACGCGGGGGATGCAGACGTGGCGATAGCGCAAGAGATCATACGCCCATTGCAGCGAGGACTCGCGCGAGCACTGCTCTCATCCTAGTGCGAATGAAGTTGTGCCTTGACCAGATATGGCTACGCACGGGACGAGGCGCGCGTTTGTGCCTATAGGAAGTGATTAGCGGGCGTATGTGCGCGCCGGCGTCGTTCGGGCGCGTCCTCCCCGGCGCCGCGATCACATGCGGATGCGGAGGCGTCTTCCGCTCGGAGGCAGAGGCGGATGCGCCCGTGAGTGCGGGTCCGCGACGCACACGCGGAGGGCGACGCGAACCAGGACAGGGATGCAGATGCGAATGAGGCGGAAGCTGCAAGGGAATGGGGAGGTGCACGCATGACGCCGACGCGCGCGAGGAGCGGAGACGCGGTGGGGTGGGGAACGTGGCATACGAACGGCGGAGCAGGCCCGTCTGCGCGCGGAGGTGCATGGTGCGGGAGGCGATAGATGCGCGTGCCGCGACACCGACGACGCCGCGGGACACGGCGGAGGTGACGTGAGACGGCTCTTGCACGCGCGCGGCACGGCGATGGAGAGGATGTGCGGCGCGGGCCTGCGAAACGAGCATGAAAATCCGATGCAGGAGCGAGGGTTGGAGCGTGGATGTGTGGAAGTGAAAGGGAAAGCGCTGGCGCGGCAGAGCCGACAGCAGCTCAGCGCTTGAACTTCGCCCATGGTACATTGGTGCCTCGTTCGTGCGCTGGAAGGCTCTTGGGAGAAACGCGCCGACGCACGAGACGGAGGCGGCGTGCGGGCACGCGGTTGGGTTTCAGAGGTTCGCGGACCTGCGTGGTGTGGGATGGCATTGTTCGTCGGCGTAACCTTGCGCACGGCGGGTGGCGTTGCGTCGAGAGTGCGGCGGGCGAGAATGCTGTTTTTCCGGCGCGGGGGCGGGGCGGGGTCGCCGCCAAGTCGAGGCTGTACGAGCCTTGTTCGTGTGGCGGGGACGCGCCCAGGATGGGGAGCCCTGGGGAGCCTGAGGTTGGCCTGAGGTCCAGTGGCCCGTTTAGGACTGTCGGCTAATCCGCTCCGTGATCCGCTTTGGTTGCATCCCTTGAACCAAACTAGGGCTCCAATCATTTAGTTTTCCTGTAGTGATTCGGTCAAATTACACGAAAACGGTTCATAAACGTTTAAAAACCGTTTAAAGCTATTTATAAACAGTATTTTTGGTCCAGCTACAAATACCAATCGAACCAGCCAACTACTACCCCCTGCCACAGTCCAACAATGCACATTTCAGGAACCCAACCTTGATCCACATTTTGGTGAGCATTGCCTCCATTATGGTCTTGGCTTTGAAGGATCCACGAGCATCCTGGCAAAAGTGGCGTTATTTTGAGAACAAGTGCTCGATGGAGACTCCGGTGCCAGGGATCGCGAGAAAATCATGTGCCATCTTCGAAGCAATGGAAATTTGTGTTCGTGCTCCTGGAAATAGATGTCAGTGGTTGAATTTTCACAACGGTCTTCTCACCTTCCACCACAGCAATGATGTGTTCGGGTTGCCACAGCAAGTTCTAAATGCATCCCAAAAGTGTTCGAGCTCCCCCAGCAAGGTCACATCAACCTCTCAATGTGTGCCCCACACACATTTTCCAGAAACAAGTTCGTGCGGCAAGCTTGTAGTGCCGAGTTACCCGCTTGGGGCCGGCTCAGAAATAGAACCGTTTAAACCATTTAAAATGGTTTGTTTATCGTGTAGCCCTGGCCTCAAATAAAACGAAAATGAAAACGGTTATAATCGTGTAAAACCATTTATACACGAAAACGGTTGGAGCCCTAAACCAAACTTGGCAACATTTTGTCTCGTTTGTCGCATGTGGCAGGCTGCAGCTGCAGCTCGCGCACGATCCGTCCATCACCTATCTGAGTATCTCACCTCCCCTGTCGCACCCAAGTCGCACCACCCACGTCCCCGCTTCCCGGTCGAACTCTGCGCCGCTGCCTTCGTGCCCGTCGCCCCCGACTAGGCTTTCGGATTTCCGACATTGCGGCCCTGATGCTATCTCAGTATCTGATTCAAATCTGATTTTTTCCAAGATCCTCGCACCCAAATCACACCTGGCTCGCATCTCAGATCCATCTGGGACCTAGCCTCTCGTAACCAGACGCTACAACGAACTGATGCTCGTTCCTCGCAGGTTATATCTGGGACCGCAGACGAGCTAATATGCGACATCGGCTCATATGCATTCCATCTGGATTCCATCCCTCCTTCAAGTCGGAATTCCTCCCCGGATACTTATTCTCGTCGCGAGAGTTTCAACTTCATCTGTCTCACATACGAGCTAGGGCACTGCGATGATGAACAGGCTTCCAATCCCATCCCGTCTCGTCCCGGGAATCCACTCAACCAAGTTGATCTTCCTCCCCACCCTATCGCAGTTTCGCATCTTACCTATCCACTGTGACGCACTCCCCTCATCCCTCCTCGCTCCCCCCTTCCGTGCGTCTCGCCCCATAAACTCAGACCCCCGCCCCACATAAACTTGACCCTCCGCTCCAAAACACTTCGAACTATAAACCATTGCTAAGTATTTTTGTTCACTCAAAACAAGTCCAATGCTGTCCGAACCTTCATCTCAAATCCACAAGATGCGGAATAACTATGGTATTAACCGTTCTTTAGCAAGATGCTCCTCATTCGCTGGTACACACTGTGCTCCTTTCTCCATTTTCACTCTGCTCCATTCCCTCTGCTCCCTCTGGTTGGTATTCAATAGGACAAGAAAGCTGTTTACAGTGGTTGGAGTCTTAGTTGGAGAGTGTGACAAAAATAACTAAAATCCATGGCCAGCAGTGGACACACAAATCATTGTGTTCAAGTTTACATCGAAAGGTGGAGCAAAGGCGATGCTACACTGTCAAACAAGGTAGGCAAGGATCAAGGAGCACCACAGTCTTTGCCTTTTCGCCCTTGAATATGACTAAGCATCTCCTTATTTAGAAGGTGCTTCCACGTGAGTTTTGGCAGGCTTTCAGTCTGTGATATGTCTCTTGTTCTCCGATTTCCTGGCAGGACAATGTGGCTTTCCTTTGTCACCCGACCACCATACCAAATCCCGTTCTTTCCACATCGTTCCCTCAATGGTCTCTTTGACAATACTACTTGTGTACTCCTCCACCTGCATCTCCCTGCTCTCCCACCACTCCGATCTGACCTCCCCAATGTCCGTCATCAAGAGTCCTGTCCCACTCATCATCATGGGCCAACCTCGGCCTCCTGACTCGAGATGACCTGGGATGTGGTGATTGTGATGTGCTGCGACACACTGAGGTGTATATGCCTCTAGGTGAACCTCAATGGTCTCTTGGCAGCAGACCTCACTTGAAACATCCTCGGATGCGTTGAGCTGCACGATTCTCGATGCATGCCGAGCGGTGTGATGGCACATGACAGGGGTCTGGTAAAAATGACGCGAGCGGCGCGCACTGACGCGCACCAGCGCGGCATTGACGCGGACCGGCGTGCCGGTGGCTGTGTCATTGACGCGCATCGGCGCGCCGCCTCTAGCTCATCACCACATGTCCTCCCGGCCTGCAATTCATGCCGGGGGGTGTTTTAAACACTAAATATCTCATCTAGCACACATAAATCCCTCCCTCAAAGCCTTTATTTGGACCTTCAATTGTGCTTAGTCCCTGGTGGAATTCTGAATTTCTCGCTAGTGCATGGCTAAAACATCGAGGAGCAAGATCTAAATCTAAGGCAATGCATAAAAAATACACCGCACCCTTCCAATGCACCGGGGGGATTGGTTGAGATACGGGGAAATAGCCGACCATCCTGGTCTTATGCAGTGTTACCCAAAGTCAATTACTGTCAGTCCGCCAGGTTCTCGCGTGAAATTATGTTTATCATGAAATAATAACCCCCTGGCTATGAATGTTCGAGATTTCTGATCAGCTTATGTCTCGTCGTGGATAGAACATCAATGAAACATCCGGAAACATGCTCTTACCAGTTAGCGCCGACGTTACAGGGCCATACTCTGTTAGACTATGTCTCGGAATAATATCCCAAGGCCAACACAGCACGAATTGACTAGGTATTGGTGAAGGCTCTTTTACAACTCCGAGGTACCTGCCACGGACCAGCAGGTTGAGGCTTGTGCTATTGGTTCACCAGGGCCACATGGCCTTCATAAAGCATGCAAAAAACTGTCAACATTGGAGTCCAAATTCTCGTATCTGGGTCACAATATGTGGAAAGCATATAAGTTCCGAATTGACGGCTACCTGAATCTGGCATCGGCGCGCCAGTGGCTGTACTATTGACGCGCATCGGCGCGTCGCCCCTAGCTCATCACCCCATGTCCCCTCCACCCAGAATGTACAATGATAGATATTTTAAACACTAAATACATCTTCTAGAGTCCAAAAATCCCTCCCAAAAAGGCTTTACCTGGACCTTCAATTATGCTTAGTCCTTGGTGGAGTTCTGAATTTCTCGCTGGTGTGTGGCCAAAACTCTGAAGACAAAACTCCAAACTCAAGGCCATGCATAAAGTATTTATCGGGAGCCATCAAACCCCTTCAATGCGAGGGACCGTCTGAGATGCGGGGAACCAGCCATAACCAAACTTGGGGGTAATGGCCGTGGCACGGCCCGGCAAACTCATACTTATGTAATTTTTTTTTTTTCTCTTCTTTTTCGTTGTCTTATAATGTGACTTACACTCGGTGAGGAAAGGGATAGTGCTCCAATTAAGCGGGTGTCCGGTTGCCTCGGATTGATCTATCCAGTAGACAAGCATCGTACATTCGGTTCTAACACTGTCAAGTTTGGGATGCGTCGTCAGGATCGCAGAACGGGCAACCGCCTGGATTTGAATGAAAGTCCTCTGCATATGAGGGAATGCTGCTAATGGTGAGCATCAAAATTTTACAGGTTGAAAGACTGTTACTGACCAAAAATTGTCGTTGAGATAGATTGTGTGGTGCTCAATGGCATCGGACCGTAGTGCCAGGAAAAGATGGCTTCTGCCATAGGAATACGAGAGCAAGGGAGAATGGGCCGATAGCGGCGATCGGACAGGAAATAATTATAACCCCTATGCTGAATAATAGATTTTGCCCCTGATCGTTCGTTTACCTCACCATCGGTTGATTCAACAGCTGCGAGCTCCGCATGCGGTGTCTGAAGCAGACGCGAGGAGCATCCTGGATATTCGCAATCCAGCTCGCTTTGCCGCCAGCTGCGTGTTGATAACTCCGAGAAACGACCACGCGCTAATAAGTTCAGGAATGACGTACCTTGCGTTCATTTGCACCGAGATAGGTGGAGAGAGGAAAGCATCTCAGAGGCACGAACAGGTGTAAAGCGGGCCAGATGGTATGAGGACATCTGGATGTAAAATTGAACTGTTTGACGAAGCAAGATCAAACAAATCCTCCCGCTCATATTGATGGGCTCATGCACCAAGTCTGGGGAGGAAACGGGGAATTCAAGTTATTCAAGTTGAGAAAAGAGAGAGAAAAGAGGGAAAAGGGGGAGAGTATCAGAGAATTAAAGAGCTCACACACCCGGGAGACTGGACTCCCAAATGTCCTGTATGCTACGCAAGACGATTGAGCAAACTTGATTTAGCTTGAATTTCGGCTGTGCGCGGATTGTTCTGAAGAATCAAGTACCAAGTTCCACCGGCCCGAATGGCGCAAGTCCCAGCCAATCAAATTCAAGTGTTTTCGTTGGCCGATTTCGGCATGCGCGTAGCGCTCGGTAACCGAGCGTCGAGCGTCGAGCGTCGAGTCTCGACTTCCCTATGCTCTCCCTCTTTCTGGACTTCTCTCGGGACCGCATCCTTTTGATGCATTGCTAAATCCAACTCTGCTGGTCCTCCCTCAGGCTTTCCACTTCCCACTTTCATCAAACTCTCCAAACTTCGACTCGGAGGATCTTTTGAGAGGACATAGACTTCAAATTTAGCGCAAAATTTCTGGGGCTCAGGAGAGGGGATTACACCAGCCTGCACAATTTTTGGGGCTCAGCCACACTCTGAGTACTAGTCTGCTCAAACAAAATAGGTTAATTGGTTGGTGTTCTCCGTATGAAATAAAACTAACTGCCGCTATTAAACTTCCCGCTCGGGGACGAAATCACCGAGGGCGATCGCGGACGTAATCGTTACATCGCACAACGACTTCAAGACTCGCGCGCGGTTGCGTGCAAGACGCACGTCTTGCACGGAATTATCTTGCACGGAGTTATGCATTATGCCATAATGACGCGGTTACGGACCGCGGGTTCCAGACAGATCATACATGCGATCACTCGCATCCACGGCCATCAGTCACGAGCCGTGCCTTGAGTACTTACGCCTCCCCTGGAATCTTTCATGAGCCTATTGATGTATGTATTGACTAGTAATTAACAGTCATTTGTAGGAAACTAAATGTGTCGAGGATGAACAAAGGAAGACAACAAAGCTGTCGTCCGGGAATCGAAAAATACATAGCACCTGATTCGAACCGCGGCGAGCGCTAAATGGATTACATAAGAAAATGTACAGCCACTAAGCAATCACAAGAACGAAGGGAAAGTAGTGGCTGTCCTTTAAAACCGCTTCAACACAAGCCACTAAATCTACTAGCACAGCCGCTAAATCCGTTACACGAATATATCTGGGGACACTTTTCGACTAGGTCTCTAAAACCTTATTTCGATTGATTATAAACGATTACATAAGTACTCGTAAAACAATGTCAATTGTTATTGTAAATTCTCAGTCTGTCAGGCTCTCCCATGAAATACTAACCTTCTGACTATGAATGTGGGAGATTTTTTGTAGTAATACGGTTCGCTGACTGCTCGTCGTGGATAAAACAGCAATGAAACACTCGGAAATGTCCTCTTACCAGTTATGTACCCACGACACGACAGGCCCATACTCTTTCAATCCAAGTTAGACTCTCGGAATGATATTTTACTGCCGACACAGCACGAATCACGGACGAGTAGGCGAAGAAAGTTCCCTTGCCAAGTCATACCCATCGCAGACCAGCGGGTTGAGGATTGCGCAATTAGTGCACCATAGGCATGCAGCCTTCGTGAAAAATTGAGACTGACATTCGAGCCGCACTCTCATATCTCGGTTCCAATGTGTGGAAAATATGGAAGTATCAACCACTTGAGCCCGGCATCGGCGCGCCGCCTCCAGATCATCACCCTATGTTCCCCGAGGCTGTAATGATATTCCAGGAGTGGTTTAAAACATTAAATACACGTCCAGACACCCTTCCTTGGCTCAAGCACTTACCCGGAAGTTGAAATTATCTAGTTGGAATTCCTGAATTCCTGTACTGATGTGATGCGGAACTTCAAGAAACAATACAGATTCAAGTTATTACATGAAGAATCTATTTCCACACATAAACTGCTCTGATTCAAGCAGCGACTTATGAGGGTCCAAATGCACATTTATTAATGCCGCAACTTTTTTTCGTTCCCGCAACTTTTTTAGCTTCTTTTTGAGTTCCCGCAAGTTTATCTTCATTTTGGGTAGGTTTAGAAAAGTTGCGGGAACTCGGTGTTCCCGCAACTTTTTTTTTTCGAGTTCCCGCAACTTTTTTCTCATTGAGTTCCCGCAACTTTTTTTTTGAGTTCCCACAACTTTTTCTCATTGCACTCGGACAGGTCATTGGGGCAGGCTATGGCTGTTGTGAGCACCAGAATGGGAATCAGTGAAGTGCAGGGGCATCCCGTCGTGAATGTTCGGCTCGATTTCCGAACATGTGGCAAACACAACCACACACATCCCGTGTCCCTCTGTCTTGACTCCCTTTCCCCTCCTCCTCTACACATGAAGAATATTCCTGAGCTTCCCAACCACATATAACATGAGCCACTCCACGAACCTGTCAGACCGGCTTGCAATAATTTACAAATAATGCTTTCTCCTGCTTACGGGTAGTGGGCTGTATCAGCGCGACACTTATGTACATCAACTCACTGCCTGGCCATGAGGATTGTGGATGTGTGGGAGACCATATTTTCTGCCACTCATAGATTCTTCCTGGTACACCTCTATCTAGCCATTGTTGTCCCTTGCTCACTCCTCCTCCTGCCTTTGTCTCCCATTGTTCCTGCTTCCTCAAATGAACTGATTGCTCAATAGAGAGAGAGAACTTCTGTACACCAACAAATAATGTCGCTTTCTGTCCTGTGTGCCATTAGGTGTGTGTTCACAACTTCACATGTTGAACGTCAAATGAAGAGCCTGCCGTGCATAGTGCACTCCAACAGCATAACTTAGCTGGAAGGAAGTATTTGATTCATACAACATTGGCAGTGGTTGGAGCTGCTGTGGATGAAGGTCAGGTAAGTACATCCGATGTAGGGCCACCGACTCGAAATGGAGATCATACTGAATGTCGCAATGAAGATCGCGATGCCTCGTTTTAAGCAGATTCATCCACTAGAGGAACGAAACCACTGCAAATCGAGAGAATGTCATTTAATGTGACTTAATATGATTTACACTGCACAAACATTAGAATCCGAAGCTTGCAATAAATGTTTCCCACTTGGGTTGAATCTAAATTCAAGGGCTCATCAAGTCAAATGGGCCGACCAGAGGATCTGAAGGGAGAGGAGCACTGGGTGATTTCGGGAGGGGGAGAACCAATTCATTTGTGCACGCAAAAGTGGAGCATGTACCGCGATACCAGTCGCAACCTGGTGACCCTTGGGATCAACCAGAATTGGGGAAGAACTGTTGTGGCTTGAAGGATTTGGCACACTAGCAACCTTAAATCTGAAGATTGGGAAACTAGAAGGGAAGTGTGCCATCACAAGGCCTAAGTTAGAGTCCCAATTCAGGGGCACCACAGGGAGGAAACCAGCCATAGTGGCTAACAATCACTTCCTGAATCCTCGTTGGCTGTCTTGGGTATACACCTACATCCTATTGTGGATAGAACCTGTGTCACAACCAGTCAGAATGGAAACTCACCAGCATCGGGTGGACTAGCCCGGGAGGGCTGGTCAGGTCGTACGGGGGTCGCAGGTGTACGGATAGCGGTGGCTACAGACAAGCCGTGATGCCTACGTAAGGACGCTGCCTAACACGACCACACAGAGCGGTCCGAGGAAGGAGTGGCCCAAGGCCACTGCTCCAGTAGGCGGTGAGAAACACTGAGAATCGGGACAAGAGACAACAAGACCATTTATGATTCTAAGAAGCGTAGAGTATGAGGGCTAGGTGAAGGTAAGAGACAAGTGAGAGTAACGGTGTCACCGAGTGATGTGTAAGTATTAAGTAAGCATGAGTAAGCCGGCAGGTTTATACAGAATCGGTATTCCAGAATGTACTGGTACCTATGGCTGCTGCTTGAAGAATGAGCTATAAGCAGTTGCACTGAAGTCTAGTCACAGACTGCCACTTCAACAAATTGAGCTTGCAGCATGCCTATTAAAACTGAAGTTCACAGTGATTCCGGAATGAGACATCCAGCTACCAAGCTCGCCGGTGGCCCCGTCCTTTTGAAGAGGTCATTGTAGTGACGAAAGCATCCGGAAATATGTGTGTTATACAACAGAGAGAGCAAGGCCAGGAATGGGCCGAGCGATGTGCCGCATGTTCGGAAATCGGGCCGAACATTCACGACGGGACGCGCCTGCACTCCACTGATTCCCATTCTGGTGCTCACAACAGCCATAGCCTACCCCAGTGACCTGTCCGAGTGCAATGAGAAAAAGTTGCGGGAACTCAAAAAAAAAAGTTGCGGGAACATCGAGTTCCCGCAACTTTTCTCAACCTACCCAAAATGAAGATAAAACTTGCGGGAACTCAAAAAGAAGCTAAAAAAGTTGCGGGAATGAAAAAAAGTTGCGGCATTAATAAATGTGCATTTGGACCCTCATAGCGACTAGCTCCGATGCGAAGAACACGAGGAGAAACCATGCTGGTCGCGGATCTGAAACGATTTCAGTGCCGATTATTCTCAGTTGTAAGTTTTTCACATTCCTGATGTTGAGGCAGTCCCTCATTGAGTGCTTCATGAAATATGTTCAATAACCTCGCGGTTATAAATGTGCGAGATAAGTTCTGCGGTAATTTATAACAATACACCTCTTTTTCAAAACCTTCTCCTCAAGTATTCGAAGTTGGACCGGAAGCCCAACTATATCTCGGAATGATGGGTTTTTCTACTTCTCTGAAAAACTTCCCTCGCAGTTAATAACTCAGGCCGCCAGAACAATGCGAGCAGCTCACTTGCAGCATGCTGGACCAGTTTCTGGTGCACCAATGGCTATTGGCTGAGGACCGCATCTGACTCAGACCTCGCACTATCCTCAGAGCCTCGGCCTCGTGTGATAAGCGGACAACAAAACAGGAGAATCGAGAGCGAGCAAGCCCAGGGCTCCGGACTGAGTGACAAATTGGACTTGTGCTGCCATTGACGTGCATTGACGCGCCGCCTTTATAGCGCTTCAATAAGTGGATTTAAACCCTTCACTTTTCCGAGGAATTGTTCCTTGTATTAATACCTCATTACGAGTACTTATGTAATCGTTTTTGATCAATTGAAATGAGGTTTTTGAGGTCTAGTTAAAAAGTGTCCTAATCTAAGTTTGTAAAAATAATAGCGGCTGTGCTATAGAATTTAGTGGCAGTGTTGAAGTGCTTTTAGTGGCTGTCCTTTAAATTTCCTTCATTTTTTGTGATTTTTTTAGTGGCTGTGTTTTGCTCTCGTAATCTTTTCTTTTCGAGCTCGTGCAGGTTCAATTCTCTCGACGCTCCTTCCTTTATGTATAGGCTTAATCAATTTCATATTTTTCTCCCCTTTCGGAACTCTTTGAACACTGAGCTCGTAGGCGCGCCCCCATGCCGCAGAAGTGCCCTCTTTGGTATTCCATATATACAAATGAATGGTAGTTGTGTTCTAATATCCCGATCCAGGGTGCTTGATGCGAACGAAACCTTCTTCGACATCCGGGGCATGCGAGCATTTCCATCATTGATGCTAGCTATGACAGAAATGCAGCCAAATCCTCGCTTATGTCAATTTCGATGTCTTAGATGGTGTCCGAGGGGCGACACAATTCTACATGGACTCGAAGATCACAATCGCCGGCCAAAGTGACGTATCCGCGTACGTTGCTCAGGTCCCGTCACTGTCAATATACAAATGCGACCAGCCGAACCCATCTGTGCCAGAGATATCCTGCCAATCCTGGCAAATGTGATGGATACCCAGCATGCTGGCATAGAATATGGACACCGTCTTCTGTGAAAGAACCACAGCAGAAACCAAGCAGAAACGAAAGCAGTGAATCAGAACGTCGGCGGGGAGTTAGCGATGGGCATGGTCGAGTAGGTTAGGGTCAACCCCTGTGAAATATGACGCAGGTCCAGCATTCACCCCTGAATCATGATCCAAGACCATGCTTATACTTTAGACGGTTCGAATTAAATGCCTAATGTTCAAACTGGAAAATACGTGAGTTCTTCCCTTCGATGACCTGTTGGAATACCTGACGTATTATGTGTATAAATGCTGGTGCAGGACCCGGGATTCAGGCCGGGGTTCATGGTAGATCACTGAAGGATTTGCGAAACGGTCCTGGCTAGAAGTTGTGGAGTGCGCGCGTGCGCAGCCAGATAACCTCTCCAATGTCACGGGAGACCCAAATTCATGCGGTTCGACGAAGACACGGTTTATACCCTAATACATCTTCACAGACACTATTATCTCTTGTACTGATAACTTGTACAGTTCCTTTTTGTCTTCGTTGCACTCATCGAGTATTTTCATCGCGACCCTAAAAATAGGGATCCAGCCGCGATTTCGGCAGCTCCAGAGGTAGTCACACAGAACTCGCCACATGCTAATTAATGTCAGCTCGTAGATGATCGTGTATACACACACACTGAAAGCGAATGGCCTGTCCTGTGTCAGCAATGCGCCAGCAAGATTCAGGAGCTGCCGATCGAAAGCCAGACACAATTTGAGTTCTAACTCCTTGGCCGAGTTGAAGGACGGGCGTTTGAGATACAGGGTGTTGTTGGTATGAAAGATTTGGCCGTTAGAGATGAGATCCAATGCTTAACTAGGAGGCCGAATAACAAGAATTCCACGCGGTGACCTTTGCTGGATATGCCTGTCACTATGACTCCGTCTACCATGTCTTTCCAGCGGTATTGACGGCGTTGAGTACATAGGAGCAGAAAGGAGGCATGATGGGGATGAAATGTGTCAGGGCAGTCTTTTGTATTTATAGCTGCTAGTCGCCGGGCGCAAGATTTAGCTCAATATTCATTTTAAACACGATCGCCGGATAGAATCGGTTCCGGTCGACGCTTGGGTCAGAGAATGCAGATATATGGTATAGTCAATCATCTGTACACACCCAATTTGGCTACATAAAATTGTAAGCTGAACTACTACATTCGTACCGTGCGCTCCAGCTGTTCTTGTCACAAGATCAATGACAAGTCCGCTGGGTTCAAGTTGCGATTTACCTAAATGAAGTTCTCGACTGCATGTGTCGACCACTTTAATCATCTTGAGTCCGGAAAGACCAGGTATACATCCGTGAGCTCCTAAACACGAAACGATGCCCACTTTTTCAAACGTCTCGTCAGGTGTACTTCCGCATCCCCTTTCGTAGAAGGGTACTATCCAAGACGAGTCTGTGATGGTCTGTGATGGTCGACCTGACCATGCCTGGGCACGAGACGTGGACACCACAGCGTCCGGCGTCGAAGTGATAGCCGTGAATCCGGATACTGGTAGTTAGTAGATTTTTGCTGATTGCGCGGAGAGCAGCCAGGTCCTCGACACTGGTCAGAGACAAATATTTGTGGTTTGGGATTGCAATATCTGATGCCAGGTTTAGTGCGAATACGGTGAAAAGGATAAATCCATTCGCCATTGAAGGTTAATTTGGGATACAATGTGCAGACACCCAGCCTGTTGAGATAGATGTAGGAGGAAGAGAAAGGCTGGCGTAGTACAGATGCATGTGGATTTTCTTTGCATACGTGAAAGGCGAGGATGATGGGGAAAATGTCCGATTGAGAATGAGTGAAAAGAATTTGTTCTAGTGAGCATATGGTGAGGATGGTCCACCGACGATGACTACCGAAAGAAATCAGTGAGACAATTACATGGATAAATATACACAGATACCTCCGTAAAATGAGGAGCGGCGGCTGCCAGTCATGTCAACACTACGTGCAAGGCAATGCTCCAGATATAAAAGTTGACGACAGGGCAAAAAGAGATATCGGAGTTGGGGTGGATAAAAAGTTGCCCAGCCGGACCTGAAATTAAGCTGTCGGTCAGTTTGAGCATGAAATTTACACTCTTCCAATCCAGACCCCAGGACGAGAATATTAAGTCCATCCTAGACTTAAGTTTGTCTGCAAAATACCACGGAAAAAATGTGCAAGTATGGGCGATCGCGGTGATGTTGCGCATATTGAGGTATCAGAAGATCTCGGAGCATATCTCCAAAGGTGCGTGCTCAAAGCCTTCGTTCTTGAAGAACGAGGAGGGTAAAACTGATGAATAGAGGGAATCAGTGTTGTCAGCGGGGCCCGAAGAGAGCGCACATTTAATGATTAAGAATGTGGTAAGAGGGTCTTGTGTTCTCTCACAATCTTTCAATAGCATGGCAAGCCGCGATTGTGTATTGAGAAGATTACGAAGATACAGTTGACGGTATATTCGCCCTTCCGATGGTCGTGGTTAAATATTGCTCGTCCAATTTGAAGGTTGCTGGGAAGGCCAGGCTCGTGTCTAGATGTTGCGTATGATTGCGTGGTAACAGTGAAATTGAGCCTCTGCAGTTGCTGGCCTCTCAAACAGGACTAAACACTTGTTCTGCGAGGAATTATAACACAGATTCCTTCCAGCATAATAGTTTCAGTGTAGATCTCACTCGCTGCAGTTGGCGAGAAAGACCTGTCACCTTTTAAGCCAGTTGCGGTAGATCCAGACGATTCCACGCCAGCGTCATGGTCGTTCGTAGTGAGGAGGCGAAACCGGCACGAGGCGCATGATCGGACATTTTGTTCCGTTGATTAATGCACTGCGTCGGCCTTTACCGAGCGCCTGGATGTGGTACCACTTTGTAATATGTTTCAACTGTAGATTGATCACATCAGACGCCGCATCCAACCCTTCGGCGGGTCGAACGGCTACCTAATGGAGAGCGGGAAGCGACATTGCAAATCTGCCGGTTCTCATGGCGTTCATTCTGGAATCTGAGGTCGCGGACAAATGTCGCCTTCGACAATGCCGGTCAGCGCCCAAATTACATGTGGTGTGAGCTCAGACGGCACATGACATTTGCAAGCATAATTATCGGCTGGGTAAAAAACACGCAAAATAGGTCTACACGAAAGTCGACTGCCGAGCTATTGCATTCGTACTGCGCACCCACCCGGTTCTAGCTCAAGGTAAGTTCACATTGTGAGATCTTTCATTCGAGCTAACCCGAAATAACATCCCGGCATGTCGCATCTACGACTTGGATCATCCGCAGACCAACGATGTTCGATGCACAACCGTGTGCTCCAATACACCAAATGACGTCAAATCTCTCAAAGCGCTCTTCAGCTTTGCTGGCCCACCCTCGCTCGTAGAAGGGCGGCAACCAGCACGAGCCAGCGGCAGACATGTGAACACCACAGGGACCTGCATCAAAATGGTAGCCGCGGATTTGAATACCACTGGCCAGTAGGTCGTGATCAGTGGTCTTCTCTTGGAGAAGAAATAAAAAATAAAGAAAGGACATAAGTGCGAGTTTGCCGGGCCGTGCCACGGCCCATCACCCCCAAGTTTGAAGATAACCACACTTCAGTCAGCTCGGGAAAACTATCTACGGAGGGTGTATCGAGCCCAGAGTCGGTGAGGTGTGTATTTCCAATCATTCCACATGAATTGCAACTGCCCAGATCTACAGTACGCATATATGCATGTGTTCCGGGCCAACCGCAATCTATGAACTGACTATCTCCATGTGCATCGTACACAACACGTCCTGGAGGGGGAACATTACTGAAGATTCACTAAAAGTTCAACCCAGAGTCAGATAACATTCCTTTTATTCTAATGTCAGTGAGCTATTGCTTTCAGTTATAGGCACCACAGTTTCGGATTCAACTGCATCTACTGGTTATGAGTCGTTTCAGTTTTAAAATGTGACAGTAGTACTATACACCCAAACACTCAGCACACGTAGGGCTCATACTTGAACTGTGGGAACGATCCCAGGAATTGGGCTTGACAGGATCACCAGGATCCAAATTGTACAGGCGGGAGTCTGAAGAAACATGGTGACATGTAGCCTCTACTCTAAGCTTCTTATTTTATGACAAATGCTGCAGCATGACTTGGGCTTGACATCCCGCGGCATGTTTAAAGCATGTCCCTCCTTATTGTGATCCCCAAATGACTTAACGAGCGATGAACGATCCCTCACTGCCCAGTAAAATTAGAAGAGGTGACGCGGCACTGACGCGCACAAGCGCGGTGTTGAAGCGGATCGGCGCGGAGTTGACGCGGCGTTAACGCGCATTGACGCGCATTGACGCGGAAATTGACGCGGTTTCGGCGCGGCGTTACGAACTCATAGTGCAGTTCTTCCTGGTCAAAAAACTCAGAAGAATGTTCAAAAACGTACCCCCGGTAGCCTACCACCGAGCAGAATATCGGAGACCTTTGTATGGACTCAAGTACCACTAGGTTGGCTTCAAAAGAATATATGTTGTGTGTAATCTGGGCCAATTTGTCCCGAGAAAAGCCCAGGCGTCCCCTTTACAGCAATTTGAGCATTTTTTGACGGGAGAAAGCGCTGGGTTGAAGTTGAGTTATTGGCGCGTCAATGCGCGTCAATGCCGCGTCAATGCGCGTCAGTCCGCGTCACTCGCGTCAATTTCTCTGGACCCCATGACAGCGGAGAGGCCCGCAGCATGTCCTTTGCGTCCCTCGTGTATGCAGTAGCACAGATTCCAGCCTCCACTGCATGTGTAGCTTGTGGAACGGGCCTTAGGCAGGTCCACAGACCATTGGGGCACATAATGTACCTCTATACTATGTACTAGCACTGTACTTCCATAGAGCCCTTTCAATACATATGCATTATAGCCTTTTTCATGTGTTGCAACACCTGTGCCACCGCCATGAAGTCCATTCTTCCCTTTAAATTCTCCTGCCATTGCACGACATGGCGGTTTCTGAAACGACAAGCTGCCGCTGATGCTGTTCCCAAAAGGGTGTGTCCGTTTAAGGAAACTCAAGGGCAAAAAGATGACAACTGAGCACCACTCTCTTTTGAAACCAGCTATAGAAAATTGAACACAGACTAGAAATTAAAGATCTAACTGACCAAGCGCTCCATTGATCTGCCCAGTGTGATTACTATCACTGACTACCATCCTGGGCAGACTAGGAAGCTGGGCACTTGGCAAATATAAGGATTAACACAAAATATTGAGGGCTCAGACTCGGGGGAGGAGTAGGATCTCTGAGGCCAGTGCATGCCAATTTTGTTACGTCAATCGTGTATCTTGCTCATCGCCGCCACCGCCATTTCCGGCGCTCTCTAACTCGGACAGCTCGAGTTCATTGCACAAATCGTGGCTTGGAATGAAGGGACTCCACTTGGGCGGAATGCATTCAAGCAAAAGTTAGCGGGCTCAATGCATTCTCCAGGATTCTCGCATCCGTATTCAATTCGGTCCGACGGCATAGAGGGCAGCCACATTCTTGCGTCCAATGCCGGATGGGTTGAGTACATGTGGTTGCCTGAAAAGAGTGGTCTTACGTTCCGAAATCACCAGAATGTCAGCGACCGTCTGTGTGCCATGGTTACATCGTAAGCACTTAACCGCTTTTCTTCTGCAAATTTTCTCGAACTCAGTTGGGATAATCCCGATGTGGTTCCAAATCGGCATGCAAGGCTGGATGTCTCTCGAGATTGAGAGTGCAGTGAACTCTAGGTGAAACTTGTTTGCAGCCTGGATTATGCGTCGCACATCATACGCTAACAGGTTGTTCCTCCAGGAGGGATATGGATGCTCTGCAGGAAGACATTGTACAGCGATCCGCGGTTGGTTTGCGATTTGGTTCAGGTTCCAACGGTGATAGATGGTATGTTCTACGAAGAATGGCCAGTTTTCTCGGTCGTCTCCAATACGCAGGAACTCTTTCAAGTTCCAGAGGTCAATGGCCTCGTTCCGCGATTTTAGGTCCAAGATATGTTTCCCTCCCTCGTTCAGTGAAAGGCGCATGGTTTCATGAGCTATAGGGGGTTTCTTTCTTTCCCAGAGGAAGCAATCCTGAATTCTGATCAAGTTATCTTCAATTTCCTTGGGTAACCCTGTACCCGAGTTAAGTATTGTGTTTTCCCGCCAATTACCATATTTATGACATGTCGGCGGCCTTCCAGAGTTAGATGTTTTCCACTCCAGCGTGTTCAAGTCTCTGGAGATTTTCTCGAGAACTTCAGGCCACGGTGTTAGATAGGGTACATCATTT
>JARKIE010000521.1:0-51538 GCA_029378255.1 Mycena rosella
ATGGACCGGTATCATGAAATTTGTGCCCTGCATTTCCCCCACTGCCGTAATTTCTCAGTTTCCACAAATGCATTGGTGCAACTCGGGGCGGTCATTCTCTGGCCCCCTGGCTCTGAACTGGAACATCCCAACGGGATCGCGGGCATCCCGGATCGGGAAGTCCGCGATTTGGGCTGGGGTGTATGCATGGGAACGTCACTGACAGTTCTACAGTGGACTCGGTATCTTCCTTGTCTTTGTCACATCTTCCTCTGATCAGGTCTACAATAAACAGTGTGGACTCCTCCGAGGTCTCGGATGGCAATATTTACCGGCGCATCTACGCCAAAGACAGATCCCTGTGCGAGAGAGCATGGCTAGCGCAGGCCAACCACATTTTTCATTGTCTCGGTATAACCTCCAACCACGATAATTATAGTATGTTCACATTCCAACTGGGACTGGTATCCTGATTCTTATGACTGATTCTCACAGAATTGGTGCAGGAAATTATCTACATCATGAGATTCGCCACTGCCAACAGCATCCCCTCGGGATACTTGTTTTTATGTCCCTGGGCGGACCTGCAGGCGGATTTCCCTTCACATTTTCAGCTTCCAGATTCTCCGGCATATTGGTCCCTCGACCCAACGGGAGGTGAACCCCTGAGCATGGAGGAGGCGGAACGACTTGGCTTTCCCTCCCCCGAGCTTGAAGATCTATGGACGGTCGTGGGATGAAAGTATTTACAACGGGATCCATCAATTCCACGCGGCCAAAGGGTTCGACCCTGACAGCCAGGACGTCGCTCTGAGCTGGGATTTCCACTCTACGAATATCGACGGAGCTGGATGGTCCGCCCGCACATAGTGAGCTGAGAAACTGCCTCTCAGCAGTCATGTATCTTGATGTCGAATAGTTCAGCCAGACGAAGAAGGATCGCAAAATGACAAGTGTGCCTCTCAGGAAGAAATTCACGAACACTCTTGTGTGCTCTCGATTTTTCTCTTCGATGCGTGACATTCATCATCAATCCCAGATTTCCCGTCTATTCAAGAGAGATCCGAATCAATGGCCGAACCATCTACGACCTGGAATATTATTATGGGCCTGCAGTTTGCACTCATGTTCACCCTTGGCGCACTTTGGTTGCGTGATTTGCTCTACTAGTGGTGTGTATAAATATTCTCGAGCTGGCTTCCAATTTCGAGTCTCCATTTACGGATAAATGTTGGGGGTGTGTTACTTGGAGTGCCAGTTTATTGCTGTACATCCGATTCGTTTCACAGCTCCGGCACTGAGGACTCCACGAAACGAACGGGGTTCGAGATCAAGGACGAAATAAATTTACTCCTTCCTATGGAATTGCCGTTGGAACTATCAGGCCAGTAGGTACAATGACCCCGACTTTTAAATTCCATGGCTTCCGGATGCTGGAATTTGTTTGGGGGGCAACGGAACTCCAGTTGGAAACCATTTGGAAGAAACAATTGGGATGTTTTCTTTCACCTCATTCTCCAAAATGACAAAAATGAAGACACGAAGGGCTTGAGAGCCGTCCATCGTGCACGGTCCTAAAGGGACGGCAGCATCGGCATCGGGCGTTCCGGGCTCGGCTATCAAACCCGATTCAAAGTCCCTCTGCTTGTCCTAAATTTCGTCGAAAAGTGGCAGATGTGTGTGGGCTATAACGGACGGGAAAATATTGAACTGACTGCTGCCCAAGAACTACATACTATCTTTTCAATGTGAGGCTCGTTTGTGATTTGTATTTCAGACCCAAGATCAACATGAATTATCCGAGAATGCAATAGAATTCTGAGCGAAGGAAGGGCAGAAACAATACGATGTCCGTACCTATATACGGGTGCATGGACCGATAATCCCCTGACTAGAAGGCTGAATCGTCGTTAAAAATCGGTACTTCCGGGGAGTTTATGTCAGATTTCGTGCATTTCGGACGGCTCAAGCTGGTGAATCAGCCAGCTTATGGTTACGGAAATAACCAGATGCGCGGGCGACACGATCGAGTGCCAAAGGAACTGTCGCGGCTCGCGATGGGCTTGAAGTTGAACGCGACGCGACTTGGCGGCCGATCCGGCGATGATTGATCGGATCTTACCGGGGCTTCCTTTTCTCGTTTTTGTTAGTTTTTTGTCTTCCACCACGGCTTCACCGCGACACTCTACCAAGCCCAAGCCCAGGCCGAAGCGAAAGTGCAAGCTCGACAGGCGGAAGATTACTTGCCCCCAACTAGGTGCGTTCCTTTTAGTTCTTTACATTCTCTGACTTTCTTTCTACTTAGCAGCCCTCGGTGGTCTTCTTGGCTCCTCTTCGCCTTCCATCGGCCGACTTGGGCTTCCATACGTGGGTAGCACGCCTGAGGGCAGGGAAACTGTCACAAGGGCCTCGAAGTTGAACGGCGTCGGCGAGACTTGGGCTGATCCGGCGATCACTGTGCAATTGCTCGTCGCGTTCTGTCATCCATCGCGACACTGTCAGGCCGCCGCAAAGCCCAAGCTCAAGCCAGAGCACAATTGGCGGTGCAATCCTACCCAACCAGCTAATCTACTAAGTACAAGAGGAGGAGGGGTAGGAGCCTGGAGGGGATGTCCGGCAAGAGAACGAGCTCTCAAGTCCGCGCAGTGACCACTGAGGTGCGTGTGTTTTGTCCTTGCATTCTCTCACTGTTTTCTCTTTCTCAGCCCTCGGCGCCCTTCTCGACCCTTCTCGGCCGCTTGCCATCCACACTTGTTGCTGCCACGGAGGTAGTATTATGACCAAATCGGCTACAGGTGCGCGCGAAGACGAACGACGGAGCGCCTCCCAAAGTCGATCATGGCCGCGGCACACCCCGATCGCCGCGCACGGGTGGTATGGGCGGTGCACAACTCCTTCCATTCCCTGCCTGCATACCCCCCTTCCCTACACCTCGCGACCGTTGAGTCTTGACACGCACCTTCGTGAGTCTCCGCAGGCTGTGGGCGGACGCGCCGGAGAACCCCAAGTGCGGGCAGCCCCTCTTCAAAGCGCGACGAACGACACGGGGCCGAAGGTGCCAAATGCAGGCCAATGCCATCGCATCCAAGTCCCAAGTCCAAGTTGGAGGAGGAGGATGCACCGAACGTTTGAGGTGCGTTATTGCCTATCATCTTCGTGCATTCTCTGACATCCCTTCCCACCCTTTTCGTCCCCGCTGTCGCCCGCATATCATTGTCCGTAGTCTCTACGTATCATCCTGCTCTTGCACTGCTACTCCCGCTCGAGAACGCCAGGTCCTTGCTCCATCCTCGTATTTTGTGCGCATACCACTACATTTCATGCAACGAGTCTCGTGCGCGCTTCTGTCTCTCGTTTTCCGCCCCTCCTTCAATGTTGTTTTTCGGCAGTCCGGAAGAAGTGGGTGTTCTGCCTCGTGTGTCCTTGTCGACTCGATGCGGGCGTTAGTCCGACGACAAGGAGCAGGATACACATACGCAAAACTTGACACGGGGAAGAGGTGCGAATCAGTCGAAACCTTCTCTTAGTGCATTGACTGACCTTAATCCCCTGCTTCGCTCCTCCTCCTCCCGTCCGTCTACTCGACACCGCCGTCTGTTATGATCCTTGTTCGTCCACTACTGAACTCGCTCGAGGAATCCACGACACCAATGTAACTCGCTCGCTGTATCCTCATGTCTAGCTCTAGCGGTTAATGCGAATTCCTCCATGTTCCAGCTTCCGTTCCTACATTTCCTCCTCGTCGCTGCTTCGATGTCCTTGTGTTCCCACGCAAGAGGGTATATTCGCCGTATATCTGATTTAAACTCCCCACATGGCGGTTAGATGCCACCCTCCTTGCGTCGCTCTCGCCGAATCCCCCCAACCCATTCATCACACTCGGGGTCTCTCGACTTCGAGCCATCCTCCACGCGATTGGCTCTTGATTTACTTTCAAGGCGCCATCCTCCCTCATTTATTTTCCTTGTTCATTTCGTTCCCACTGGCATGCACTTCATCCGGGCGCGGATTTATACCCGGAGGGCGGAGAGCGGACATTGTTTCCGATCCCGGAGGCGCCCTCCTTTCCTCGTCCTTACTATGTCCCTGGTTCCCTTTCTTGATCAGATGGATGCCTTTCCTTCCTTGTTCGCTATTTATTCACGTCATTCACACCCCCCTCCTGTGCGCGAGGATGTGCGCAATTCTTCTCGATTTGTTCGCATCGCTGTGTCCCTCCACGAGCGGATCGAGCGCACCCCATGGACTTGCGAGATCCCCCTCTCCCGCTCCAATGTCAAGTAAATCCCCGTATCGCATCCCCTCTTCGCGCGCAACCCTTCCCCATTTGATTTAATTCCCCCTCCATTGCATGTCGCGATAATTCCCGAAGCATGGTGCATATCCATCCATCCTTCATGATTCAATCACTCGTTCTACAGCGCCCGCCCTCTTTGCCTTCCGGCTCTCGCACACTTAATTCCTTCCTCCACTAGGTCATTTTATTATTCATCCACTTGTTTATTCCCCTCTCTTTCGCGCGGGACGGAGATTTCCCCCTCCCTATACAACAGCCTCTCTCGCGCATGGATTCTATAATGGGAGTCGCCGCAGCGTCCCACGCTTCTCTTCGTTCAGGATGCCGTCATTTTTATTCACGTTCCTGACGCTAGCATTGATACATCCGTTGTGCGGCGAATCTTGTTCGCGGTTTCCTCTCCATTCACGCCTGCGCGAGTCCTTCCCGATTCCGCCGCGCTTTTCACCGCCATTGTCGCTGTACATGGGTGTTCTTTTTTTTTTGACAAGGGCCCCGCCACGGTCCGCTGTGTGCCGCGAATGAAGAAATTGCTCGATTACAGATACCGGCGAGTACAGAAATCTGAAATTGAACGCTCATTCAGGGCACGTTGGATTGTTAGAACTGGGTGTGTCGATAGCTCAATTGAACAGTGCCAGAAATGGGTTTAACCAGCGATTCCAATCCTAGCAAGATTTCCACACCAATATGATCATGCACAGCCGCTTCGTGATTGACGCAAATTGGCAGGGTTCAATTGAGCATGAGAAATGTGGTAGTACGTTCTGGTGAGATAGGGACCAGGACGGAGAGCTTGCATTGTCCCTGGATTCTACCCGAATAGTCACCGTGACCTGAAGACAAGTACTGAATTGAAATCAGGGCTGACCATCTTCGGTTGAAATGGCGAACATATGCAAGGCGTCTGCTGTCGGAGTCCTCTAATTTGTTCTACTTTGATTCTTCCATTCCTCAGGTGCGTACAGCACAAAGGCGAAACTGAACACAAAACATTAACATAGATTGTACCAGCATGGAGGCCAAAGCAAATCTCGGAGAGCCGGAAATTTGTGTACCTCGATCCGAGATGATAAACCGATGATCTCGAGTCTAGAGTCGTCATAAGCAAGTTATTTATTTATTTCGCTAACTGGGGAGTATTTCCGCGGAATTTATGTGAGAATTCCAACAGAATTCAATCATTTGATACATTCAAGCTGGTGTAAGACCTCAGGAAGGGTTCCGGGGGATCCAAACTCGTAGGTAGGACGACTGAGGGCCAGAGAAATTTTCACTATGGCCTACGGTCGAAAACTTAACAGGGTCACAACTCGGACCGGTGATCGGGCGATAATTGATCGGATCTTGCCAGCGGTGCCGTCTTGAGCCGTTCCTTTCCGTTCGTCTCTTTTTCCACCTCGACGCTCTCAGGCCGCCGCAAAGCCCAAGCCCAATTGCAATTCCAAATTGCCGTGAAATCCTACCTATATCGCAAGTTTACGAGGAGGAGTACGGGCCACGGAAAGCGAACGAGAACGAGTGCCGGTAAAGTGCTGGAGGTCAGAACAGCGACGACTTGGACCGAGGCGCGTGTGCCTCTCCTTGAAACTCTCTGCCTTTTCTCCTTTCAAGCCCTCCTCGCCCTTCTTTGCTCCTCTCGGCCTCCTAGTATGCAGGCGAACGACAGAGTGCCTCCCCAAGTGGCTCGGCGCACCCCGACCGCCCGGGCACGGATGGCATGGATTGGGCATGGGCGCGGTACGACTTATCCATTCGTTCTTCCTTCATGCCTTGCCTGCCCATTCTTCCATCCACGTTGATGTTCGCTACCGGCGCGTGGGTCGCCGCCGTGTGGGCCGACGCGCCGGAAAACCCCAAGCAATACTCAGCCCGTTGTCATGTGTGTGCCCAAAGCGAAACCCAACCCCGCTGCAGAGTTCAAGTCTATGTCTAGGTCAAAGAAGGTGGAGGCTGAGGAGGAGGACTACGATGAGAACGAGCCGCAGAGCAGCGACGATTGAGGTGCGTGACTGCCGCCTTTTGTTCTCGTTTTCGCTGACCTCCTTCCTCCGTTCTTCCTTGTAGCTCTCCGCTTCGTTCTTTGCTGCCTCTCGTGCCGTTCTCCACTCCCTCTTGTATGTATCCCCCTGCTATCGACCGCCCTTATCATTATCGTACTAATTACTGCGTTACCCCCCTTGGATCCCTCACGATCCACGCCAATTGTAGCGCTTTAACCTCATGTCTTTGCGTATATTCACATTTTAATGTCTATGCTTTGACTCTGCTCGGATGACGTTCGTGTCTGTTTTTCCAACCCGACGTCGGCGTCGACGGTGTTCGCGCATCGGGGTATATGCGCGCATATATCTACCTCTCGGCTATATGCGCGCTGACGGCTCTTCGTTACGCAGAGGCTACCGGTGATCCTTCGCAAGCCGTAGCGTCGAATTGCGACGTCGAGTCGCTGCTCCTCCCTTGCCTATCATCGGATGACCTGTCATAATTTTCTCTCTTTCCTCCAGTGCATGTCGCGATGAAGCATGTATTGTTCCTGGATGCCGCGCGGTTCATCCTTTCTCTCCCCTAATCGAGTTCCTCTCTTCTCTGCTCCTTCCCTTTGCGGCCCATCCTCACCGCGTGTTCCCGTGGGCCGATCCCTCCCATCCAGTCTTCCCTCCTTGTTTTTCGTTCATCGTTTTTCAACCGATCCACGATCTTTATTCCATTATCACCCTTGCCTAATTATCGTACGCTTCCCAGGGACATTCGCTCGCTCTGCAAATTCCGTGGACCGTGCTTTCTATACCAGAACGAGCGCGAGCGCACGACCGGGGATGGCCTACTTCATCCAAAGTGTTTCAGCGTCGCCGCTGTTTCTCTCCACGAGTGCGCAGGATTAGTATGTACACGCCCCTTCAGCTCTTTCTGCTTACGAGACGCTGCCTGGCAACTTTCCTCCCATTTTGATGCACAGCTTTGCATCACCATCTCGCTCTCGCTTTCTCTTGCGTGTGCTTCTATGACGCCGTCCTCTTCTGGCCTTGATTCAAATTCATTTACACCTGAGCACATGTCGCGATAAACCCCGGTGCATCGCACGCCTCGATAACGCATCGTACCGTGCTGCGCGGCGCACCTTTGAAATTTCGGTGCCCCGCTGCGGCGTGGGCTTTCATTCTTTCTCCGTAGGCACTTAACCCTGCTTTCGTTCTTTTCAATATTCTTTCCTAATTCGCTTGGTGCCGCAACATTCGCTTCGCTCCGTTCGCCTTCGCACAGTCATCCTCGCGCGGGCACGGGCAAAGGGTATCGTTTCCCCCCCGTCCCCGCCTCGAGCTCTAAACCCACATCAGCCGCGGCAGCGGAGACCACCCTCCCGCACCCGCCGACGATTTGCGGCGGCTGTGATTCTCCCGCCGCATGCTAGTTGCGCCGTCAATCGGAGTCCTCTGCTGGATACAGCGGAGCACGAAAGGCCCCGAGTAATCAATAGCGCACCTTTTTTGAGCTGCTGATTCAAATTCAGGAGGCAGAGGCTGGGAATAGTAATTCTTTGTGGATTCCGGTGCATTGGCGCGCCGTTCAAGCTGTTGAATGTCCCTTGGTGCTTCGCAGGCGGTGCAAGCTGTACGAACAGGGTGTCCAAATCACAGCCTTTCTATTAAAATTCTAACAGCCTTAGATTGCATTTTTAGAACATCATCACATGGCTGACACGCGTCTGGATGCCGGCGCTTGCCATCTCTCCCTCTCACTTTCACCACCCATGGACGAACCTCATATTGAACCTGATCTGGACAACGAGCCCCAGACTGAATCCGAATCCGACTTCGAATCGACGCAGGATGAGCAAGGCCCCACTCAGAACCAGTCTGTACCCCGCTCTTCGTCTCTGCCCGGCGCTCATCGTACCCAGATTGTTCGGGACTTTTTTCCACGGGGCACACAACTTTAGTGTCTCTGGCGGACGATTCAAGAGTATAACCAATATACATCAAGTATCCGCTCTTCCTTCCGGTGAGCTACATGTGCACTAGGTTCAAATTGACGAGCATCAGCAGACTTTCGAAGGATCCCGATTGGGGACCTGGATCTTCGCAACGAAATACGATTGGACTCCGACTCAGGTCTGGTCCGTAGCTTCCCCAGAAGGCGCTCCATAAGACGCGTGTATTCTGCGAGGATCCAAGGGTTCAAATCAAAGATGACCGTGGCCGTGTATCAAGGGGAGAATGCGGAGGAGGTATGTTGCCATCTTTGTTCTTGCATTTCCACGGACGATCTATGGGCCACAGAAATGGCGGAAAGATATTTCAAGGTATTCGGGGCTTCGGTGAGCCCGCCTCCCTCTGGATTTTGACCCGAAATGAACTCAACAGCGCAGCCATCCAAATCTTATGCAACTATTCGGAATGGCCAGTGCATGTGGGATGCACGCAGCAATTTTCAACGACGGTCTGTACCATTTTCAGTACATCATATCGAGCTCTCTGATTACGAGACCACATTAGAATTAATCCCCCCGCAACTTCTGATGGAGAAGTACAGTGGGTCTCATTTGCGGATGGTATATCTGTGGAGTTTCCTTGTATGTCTCCATTCTACGTGTGCGGCGTTATCATGGTAAATTTCCACAGGACTATGAATTCGAAGTGAGGATACTCTAGATCTATGTGCAATCGGACTTGACCAACGGATGAGTTTGTAGAATGCTGACAACTATATTTACGAGTACTTATGTAATCGTTTTTGATCAATCGACATGAGCTTTTTGCATGCTAGGTGAAAAATGTCCCACGTTTAAGCGTGTAACGGATTTAGTAGCTGTGCTAGTGTTTTTAATGCCGACATTGAATCCTCATTAGTGGCTGTGCTCTAAATTCCCTTCAAACGGTGTGGCTCAATAGTGGCTGTGATCTGATAGTGTAATCCTCGCCTTTGCCAGCGTGTGTTCGATCTGCTCCTCAGGCAATTTAGTTTTCTGCCGTACTATTTTCGACCAGGAAACCGGCCATACTAGGAAGCCGGCCAATTGCCTGGTATCAAGTCAGGCCCTTGGACTGTATCTAAGTTCTGTGTTTGGGGAGGGAATGGGACCTCCAAGGACCGTACATACCGAATTTGAACCAAAAGTGATGATCGGATCAAAAGATATGACACGCGCAGTGCCGGCCGAAACGCTCGGATCATCCCTGTCTTGGATACAACCACCCTCACTCTATCTCCACCAATTCTCCGGCCTTTGAGGACTTCTTGAGCTCGTTCTACTCGTGCAACTCCGGCCTTCAATCCCTGATGGTAGCCTGCCTGAATTCCTGTCACGGACTCTCGCTATGAGCCGACCTTGACTTGACTTTATTTCGGAGTGGCTCAGGTTGGTTACGGCCATAGCAGGCAGCCAATCCATACTATGGGTCTGGATCTTTTCGAGAGAGTCTGAGAGTAGGTCATTTCCACTGTGGTGTATGTCCGCACTTGCCCACTGTCACGTCCCTTCTCGTTGTTGCCCTTTACCCCAATCCGTTACACTTTGGCTGCCCCCAATGTTTGGATTTTTCTGGGGAGCTGGTGTCATCTTGACAGGGAGATGAGTGGTTTAGTAAGTCGTTATCCTTCATTTAAAACTACAGAGCACTCATTTTGGCCTGCCGCCGGGGGTGGTCCTGACAAGCCGCCAATGTAGCCGGAATCTGCAATTCCGCAAGTTACTGCTGCAATTCCAGCCACCAAGTTTACCCAGTTCCATCCCTTGCAAGTACACCCCAACATACCCAATAGTACCTAGATAACTCATATATATTCTCTGAATGAAACACCCTGGAGTTTGCACCCATGGCACTTGATTGGCAGGGTGGCCGGCTTCCTACTATTTGTGCATGTTGAGCTTGTCGGCCGAAGAAAATTCACTGCTCCAGCCACACTGCATCTAAATTTGGGGAAACTATATAGATCTATTCGTGGGATGCCCACCTTCGTTCTAACACACTATGGCTTGTATAGAGTGTGTGTGACTCTCGAGAACCAGCCAAAAATGCTAAGGGGTCGGTTTCCCGGGCGAAAATAGTATGGCTGCCTCGTTCTGCACCTGAGCAGCTGTTTGTCCAAATTGACACTCGCCGCAGATTATGTACCGGTCCGGCCCTGAAATATTTTTATAAATCGATTCGCTTACAGCATCAGATTATCATCAAACCAACTACCTCAGCAACCCAATGCAATATTCAACGATCAGGTGGCGCACAATCAAAATAAGTCCGACCCGTTATGTCGGTCTTCATGATTAGCAAATTTCCAGCACATCTGACAGCGTGATGTTGGAGCAAAGGGATACCACTGGCCCGATGTGTTACAGAAGCAAAAAGTGGACGGCACAGCAAAACCAGTTGAATATGACTACAGCGGTGTTCCAGATGTACCTAAACAGAAAGTAATTGAAGTCTCTAGCGAGTTCGGCTGAGGATGAAGTTTGCCTGTAATGGGAGGTAGTTCCAAACATCTGAGGCACCACCAGATTGTTGATTCCAACGAGTATCTGAGGAGTGGCCCAGGTTACCTGGTGGTGGTTCAGGACAAGTTGAAAAAGGAAATTCTGAAGCCGCCGACTTCAAGAAATAATAAGGGATTTTGCATGGCATCAAAAGTCTGAAAATATACTCTGACAAGTGAATATGATTAATTTGGGCGAACACCAACTTTGTTTGTTGTTATTAATGATCTGAAGCTCTGTCGTCGGTTACCATTATTCTAAAAACTCATTGATCGGGGGAGGTTGTTGTCGTTTCGAACATTGTAAATTGAAAGCACCTTCATTGACAACACGATCGGTGCAGGAGTATTGCTGCCAAGATGGTGTAATGTAGAAACATGACAAAATGCCTCCCTTTGCATATTTCCGACTGAAACGCGTTGTGATCACTTGATGCTGGAGCCAACGGGCAAACAATGTTTTGCCAAAAAAACAACAAAAAAACTACCCTGGTTAGCCGATCCGCTATCGCAATTTTATGTGACTTGACGTTATGTACAACAAAATGCTGCGGCAATGATACTTCTTCAATCCCAATAGCCTCGGTCAATTCATTCTGTGGTAGATGTCTGCATAGTCATATGTGATACCACATGGGAGAAGTAGCGGATATGGTCCTCGATCTCCTGAATGCTTCAAATGCTTCTTCAAAAGCAGTTAGAGTTGCAAGGGGCCAGTACTCATAGCGCGCAGGCTCCGAGTCGATTGGTGTCTGATGCAGCGGAGGTCACCCGTCTGAATCGGCTTAGTCACCCAATGATCCAAATAAGTGGCTGAGCAAACAAAAATTAGCCTTTTTTCCCATGGAAGTGCCACGTGTTCAGTTTTGAGAATAAATTGACCACAGGTCTCGATTCGAATCGTCATATACGACCATTAGCGCTCCATGACGACTTTGCCCATTAGTGACACCAATACCATTGCGGTTGTGCAGACTGCAATCCAACTCAAGACCTAGGTGCGTGGACTCTACCGTGATCTGTGCCGCACACTGATTACGTGCAGGGTGGTCATCCAGGCTATGCAGCTCTCCTCCGGCCAACGGGCGGTACGGGCCCTGTGTGGGTAATGGCTCCCATCAGGGTCGAGCCTGAGGGTCAGCGGACCATCTTCAACTGTAGCCAATGGCTGGGTGGCATGGACATGGACAATCTGGAAACGGCTACACTCTCGATCACCACCATGAAGGGCGGGGTGGAGGAGACCCATACACTAACCATCATGCATGCCACTCAGGAAGTCGGCACTAAGCATCCAGTGAACTCTTCTATCCTGCGTATGCTGGATTGGTAATATCCTCGTGTTTTGCAGCAACAAGACGTGCAGCAAGTTTCATGACCTGACAGAGGTCCAGCACAATGCTCAAACAACTGCGTAATGTCATACATGGGTCATCTTCGAAAAGGCCCTGCTCACTATCAGCAGGCTCATGTGAAACACTTTGAAGGACATGGCCGTTGACGAAGACGATAAAGTTTACACAGAGTGATTGATTAACCTACCAGATCACCCACTCATGTTGGACTTATTTGATTTTATGCACTTATGGACTTGGAAGCCATGTGGATTTCAGTGTTGAATGTGTCTTGGAACTATTGTGAGGATGAAAAAAGTACATAAGTACGAGTTTGCCGGGCCGTGCCGTGGCCATTACCCCAAGTGAATCTGTGTCGGGAAAAGGAGTTGTAAATTCCTTCTCTCGACACTCTTTCGCGGTGTAGCTGACAAAATATTTCCAGTATCCAGGAGACTGTACGCTGTGGATACGTCCTTCAACCGGCCGACTTTGGGTCGATCCCACGGCCAATGATCATGACGGCCTTGAGCTTTACGGTTTTCTATCTCGGAATGCACCGGTCTCGTGCAATTTATCAGTTCTTGAACTTTCCGAGGACTCGAAGCTTGCGGATTCAATTTCGGTGGACCGTTATCATCAAATGTGTGACTGGCATTTCGAACACCCTCGCCAACTCTCAATTTCCACTAATGCATCCGTGCAACTCGGGGCCGTCATTCTCTGTCCCCCTAGCTCTGAACCGGAACATCCCACCGAGATTGTGTGCATCCCGGATCCGGACCTCAATGATATGGGTTGGAGGGCATTGGGATTGTCACTGACTGGTCTAGAGAGTGGGTGGACTCAGTGAGTTTCCTTGTCTTTTCACATCTTCCTCTGATCAGGTGTACAATAAACAGTGTAGACTCCTCTGAGGTCTCAGATGGATGTATTTCTCGCCGCATCAACCTCGAAGATGAATACGAGCACGGGGGTGCATGGCTAGCACAGGCGAATCACGTTTTTCATCGTCTCGGTATAGCATCCAACCACAATGATTATAGTATGTTCACCCTCCAACTGGTGTCCCAATCATCTGACTTGTTCTAACAGTATTGGTGTGGTCGATTAACTACACCCTCACAGTGGCCACTTCAGACAGTATCCCCCGGGGATATTTGTTTCTCTGTCCCTTGGCAGACCTGCAGGCGGACATCCCTTCATGTCTTGGGCTTCCGGAATTTCCGGCATACTGGGCCCTCGATTAAACGGGAGATGAAAGACTGAGCATGGAGGAGGCGGAACGACTTGGATTTCCCACCTTCAAGCTTGAAATGGAGATTGATGGATATTCCTGGGATGAGAGTGTTTACACCGGGATCCGTCAATTCCAGGAAGCCAAAGGGTTCGATCCCGATAGCCAGGACGTCGCCCGGGAGCTGGGACGTCCACTCTTCGAATTATCGATGGAGGTGGATGGTCCGTTCGCACACAGTGAGTTGATGGACTAGGAATATTTCTTGATTCTGATGTTGAGCATTGCAGTTCAAGAGCTTAATGTCCGTGATGACATTCCGAACAGCTGACTTCCTGAGGAGCTAGTTCACGGTGAATCTGGTGCGTGTTCAGATCTCATATTATCCCCCAAGTCTGTGGCTCATGGCGGACATTTAGGGCTGAATTTCCTTCCTCTTCCACCGGTTGCCTCGACCTCCGCCACCGCCCATCGCATGTATCATTTTGGCACCCATGAGCAACACTCTGCGATCGACGAGAGCTTCGATCTGCGTCTCTTTGGATCTTCCTCCATCAGCGCCCGCAGCAGCCAAAATTTCAATAACTTCAATTTCAATTTCGAGTTCCCTTTGCATCATCAGCCCTATGCACTCCCACCACTCGAGTCTTCCACTCTATCTCAATTGGCACAACCCGACATTGCGCGTGGTAGTATTAATTGGAGTGTACTGTCTGGGCCTTCCGGCTCACAATTCCCAACACCACCCCCATCGCTATGGACCTCCTCCCGCCTCCCTCCCATCCCCACACCATCACCACCGCCCCGCCCGCTCAACCCCATCACCGCCCTCGATCACCCCCCCGCAGGCGGATCCGCAAAGCGCAAATCCCCGCATGATAACCCAGCGAACAATATCGATATCCATGCGAGGCGGCCGCGCAAAATGCCCACGCGCTCGGATCGGTGGGTATGTCGGTATTTTGTTTCATCTCTTCGTACGCTTATTTCCCGGTAGGGTGTATAAACGGTCTAGGTATGGATCTTGACATACTTGAATGGACGTATGAATGTCGGGGCGCTTTGCTTTGGGTGCTGCTTTGTGTCTAATATCTAGACAATACATGCCGGAGCATTTGTCTCGTTACGCGCTGGCTGTGATAAGCTCCGGCAGTAAGGATTCCACGGAAAGCGGTTCGAAATCAAGGGCGAAAGAAATCTCTTTCTTCTCCCTATGGAATTGCTGTTGGAACTAGTAGGCTAGTGGGTACAATAAGCACTACTATTGCCGACTGGGTAGTTGACCACACTAGGTAGTTGACCACTTGGAAAATGGCTGGATATACATGGGAAACTGACAGTGGATTGACCTCGAGGGAGGGAATAGGATGTCTGACGAAGGTTTAGACCAAATTTGGAAGCGAAGTGATGGGCTGTTCGGCAGCGGTGCCGCGTTTGATCACGATGCGATGCGTGAGAACATCACTTTCTTGGCCATCAACGGCATCGATGTTCCGTTCTCGACCAATCCTTGGTGAATCCACGACCTTTGGGGGTCGTTCTGGAGCTCTGGGTCGGGGCTTTTAGCTAGAATGCAATATATCCTCCGAAACTGGCATCAACACTTGCAGGACCCCACAGAATAATTAAATCCAATATCAAGCGGCATAAGTTGACCACCCATTCCTAAGAGAACTGTTTGTGCTACCAGTCTGAAACTCAGTATGGTCCATATTGGTGTGCTGTGCTTTGAATCGGTAGGTTCATTGATATTTTCTACATTTTATTCCTCCCTGGCCACCGTCCAATACATCAAATCACACGAATTTTGGGGTCCCGACTCCCGGATTTTTTCTAGGAGCTCTCGATAGTATGGGTCTGAAAATTGGAGCCAAATATGTTCATTTACATTCTATGAGACTGAAAGAAGACAAATTTTATCCCCCTGTGGCATCTGTTGATTGCATGGCAGTCAGTTAGTCGAGCGGCTGTATTACCCCTATTGACTTGTGCTTCAGAATAAAATTTGTGCACACTTATGTCTTGGAATCCAATGTCAGGTACACTAAATGGTAGCCTGGAACCTCCAAAGACCACCCAGACATAAGGTGGTGTCAATTCCGTCCTCAGCGGTGTCTTCAAGGCGATGGTCAACTACCCTATTTTGGCTGTTTTTGGAATGCTGCCCAGAAAGAAATTGCTCACTACTCGGAACGGCATCTAAACTCTGCCAAATGTGTTTAACAGACTCCTAGGATGCGTGCCATCATTATGAACCCCAGCGGACCCCGACAGTCCACTGATGGCTTCAGAGATACACCACAAATGCTAAAGTGGTCAATTACCCAGTGATTGATAGTAACCCATAAATTCATTCTATCAGCATCTGGAAGCCGCATTTTTTGGGGGACAAATCGGAAGCAGCACCTGCCGGGAGAATGGGGATGTTGCACCTTGTGTTTAAAAACATTGTGTTAAAATAGCGGAAACAATGAACATACGAAGAGCTTGAGAGCTCTTCATCTTGCAAGCCCATGAAAGTTGAAACGACTGCGGCAGCATCGGCAACAGCCTGTCCGAACTCGGCAGATCTCCGGCACAACGTCTGGCAGCCGGTCAGGGATCATTCTGAGAGGAGCCGATCGCGGCCGCATCGATACGGCTTCTGTTTGGTTCTGCACGGTGGCCCCAGTCTTACATTCTGCATGATATCTGTTGAATCCCTGAGGGTCAAACTCCATGATGCATGCTCAATGAAGTAGAACGAAGTCGGGAACTCATATAGCTGAAATAGGGATCAACCCCGATTCAAAGTCCCTCTGTATGTCCCAAGTTGAGATGGAAAAGTGACAGGCATTAGTTGTAACCGGAGGAAAGGGTTTGAACTGCATTTTACAGTTGAAACACCTAATGTATGATTACACGGGAGCGCATTCCTCACAAATCAAGACCAAAGATCAACAGGAATGGCCCGAGCATAGTCAAAGAGATGCCGGAGAGCAGAAGATGATGTCCGTACCTAGCCCAAATCATCATTAAAACTGGGTATGAGGTGCTGCTGGGGAATTCATGCGGGAATTCAATTGTTTCAGATGGCTGAAGCTGGTGCATCAGCCTGCTTGGGCTGCAAGAGGACCCATATGCATGGGTATCATGAATGAGGGCAGGAAAACTGCCACAAGGGCCTTGAAGTTGAACGGTGTCGACGCGGACTCAAGTTGGGCTGATCCGGCGATCGTTGATCGGATCTTCCCAGGGCTTCCTCGGCCTTGCCTCGGCCCGTTCCACGTCGTGACGTCGACTAAGACTTTTAAGTTTTGCCAGTCCGCCACAAAGCCCAAGCCCAATTGCAGGTCAAATTCACTGTATAATCCTGGCTACCTATGACGTTCTCGAGAAGCAGGAGCCGGGGAAAGAGAACGAGAACAAGCACCGGAGCCCAGAGCAACGACGGCTGAGCCTGTGCGTATGCCTTCACTTCTTTGCGAGCGCAGCGAGCATTTCTACCCTTACCACGTGACCAGGCAGAGGGCTAAGACCCGGGGCAAACAAGTGCAACAAAAAAACATAGGTGGTGTCAGCCTCCTTCGAAACGGGAGGCAGAACATTACAAAAACAATACTTTTCGATATCTAATTTCTCCCTCGGAACAACCTGGTCGGATCACACGATCACTGATCCGCGATCAGCCGCTGATCGGCATGTCCGGCATCTATCGGCAGCGACGGCAAGTATTATTACACCATTTTTGAAGTGTGCAGGACCTATACTACCCAAGGAAGCACCCGGGCAGCCATGTCCAACCTACGTTATACTTGATACAGACCAGGAGTCCCGCAAAAACGACAGCTGAACCCGAATAGGCAACGCCCGATCAAATAATGATGCTGATGAAACTGCGGCAAGCGTAGGCCATCACAAGAAGGCTATCGAAGAAGTTCGAGTCATAAGAAGTCAGACGCGAGTCAGAAAAATGAAGGCAGTGTTGAAACATGGAAGTCCCGTAAGAGTCAGAGAGAATATGACTCGACATTGGAGTGGGAAAATAGCTCGATTAGGAAATCTAGAATAGTATATAAGGACGATGTTTTTCGATAGTAAAGACACTTTTCCCCTTCAAATTTCTCTGCCAATAACAACTTTTGTGGTTCTAAGCACTTAAGTTCTGCTCAAAGTCACCGGCCGACCCGCTGCCACTACGAATTAAGAGTGATCTGTCAGAAAACATAAGTACAGAGCTCGCCAGAACACGACGCCCATCTGATCGTTACGTAATCACGCCGAATTAGGGTACTGAAGCCCATTCGGACCATCCGAAGCACGCCATCTGGGGTACCGATACCCATCTGAACCGAAACACGCACACGGTTGCCTGTTCTCATCTGTAAAGTCAAGCGTCGCCTGTCAGAAAACATAAAGCACAGAACGCAACAGGACAAGAAGTCCTTTGGAAGCCACATCTGCCAATTACGCACACCATCAGGGGTACCGATACCCGTCTGAAACGAAACACGCACACGGTTGCCTGTTCGCATCTGTAATGTCAAAGCGTTGCCTGTCAGAAAACATAAAGCACAGAACGCAACAGGACAAGAAGTCCTTCGGAAGTCACATCTGCAAATTACGCACGCCATCTGGGGTAACGATACCCATCTAACTGAAACACCGATCAATAAGACCGGTAAGCCAAGCTTCTCCATCTGGGGGAAGACATCTGATATTACTAACCACTCTCTGATAGAACTGCGGCCCGAGACCCTCTCCCAAAATAAGTTTAAGACTACCCCGAGCTCATATATTTTGGGTATAAACTCTACGTGTCCACCACCTTTGACAAATACGAACCACTCAGGGAAATACTTGGATAACGATATTCCAGTTTAAATTTTCCTTCTACAAAAACTTTTGTAGCTGACAGTGGCTGACGGTCCTTTGGGGAAAGAAAGGCTTCAAAGTCGTTCAATCCGTGAGATATCGTGATGGGGATACCTCCATTCGATGGGGCTTTGTCTGGTGATTCGAATGGTGCCGGACTTTAAGCCAACAGGGGGGAAATTCCGAAAACAATTTGAGCCAGGTAAAAGGGGTCTAGACCGTGGCAGTGTCGGTTCGGCCGCTGCGCGAGCACACCGCGCTTTCGGCGGATCCATATTTTGTTCTCCTTACCCGCTCTTCTGCGCTCCTATCGGCCGTTGGTCTGTGCATCCTGATGCTGCTCTTGCATCCCTTTCCTTCACCCAAGTCTTCCTCTTCCGACGCACCGTCCGCAGTGACAGAGCTCAGACCGCTACCAAGGCGCCGAAGGCGCAGACACACGAGGGTGCGGCTGGATGTGTGCTGAGCGCGGCATGGGAGACGGGAGGGAGAAGGCGAAGCACGCTGTCGGCATATGCGCACATTCCTTATTCCTTCCACCGCGACACCCTGTCCTACGCTGCACCTCGCCGCCGCTGAAAAACGTCCTCGTAGGTCGCCGAAATGCCCGCCGGCGTGCTGGAGACCCCCCAGCCACGGGCAGTCCGCCGGCAAGCGTGCGCCCACTGCGAACTGCGGCGAAATTTGACGTCGATCCCTAAATGCGAATACCAAATTTTTGGCCGTCGCCAAAAACCCTCGGGAGTATCTGAATTTTCATCTTAACGGACAGCCGATCAAACGAGTAGAAAAGGCGTGTTACCTCGGGATCTACATTCAAACAGGGACGAAGTCCATTTGGAAGGAGCAGTATGTGGTCAAGGCTAAGAAAGCTCGCAGAGCTGCGAACACCATCCTGGGTCTCAATCGCTTTGTGGGAAACCTGACCGCATGGGATGCTCGCACCTTGTACATGGCAAGGGTGGACCCTTACCTCACTGCCGGCTGCGAGATCTGCCTGGATGTGGACCCAAAGAGCTTGAAATTACTTGAAAGCGTGCAGTGCATGTTCCTGCGTCGCATGCTAGGACTGGGAGCCCGCTCCCTGCGGGTTGTGTTGTTTCGGAAACAGGGATATGGCCAATCAAGTACCGCCGTGTTTACCTGGCCCTGAAATATCTGAGTTACTTACTGGGGCTGAAAACCGAGGAAGAGAAGTCCCAACGGCCAGCATGGAATGCTTTGCAACAATCTTTGACACTTGCGGGGGCCAAAAAGATGTCTTGGATTAACGACCTCCGAATCGTGCTTTCAGGCCTCCATATTCCAGTGTCGTTCGATATTTCAACAGAGGTTACTGTTCCCATGGTTGAAGAGCTTATGAAATTGGTTTAACTCTCTATGGAAGCCTGGATTGACGAGGGGATCGAGACATCATCACGGACCAAGGATTTGCTGACTGGCCGACTGGAGATGGATTCTGACAGTGGGAAACTAGTCAAGAAGTCGTTGGATTTTCGGCACTACCTTAGGGTCATCTCTGCAAAACATCGCCGTGCCCTCACGAGAATGATTCTCTCAGGCCACTCCCTGGCAATTGAGCGGCGGCGCTGGAAGGAGCGAGGCAAGGATATCGTTCCACGGGAGTGGCGTCTATGTCGGTTCTGCCGGACCTCCGTCGAAGACCCTCATGCGATGTTCATCTGTGACCACCCGGACCTTATGAGGATCCGTGAAGTGTTCCTGGCCAAGCTGTATGCTGAATTTCCCGAGGTCAGAGGGACATGCTCAACACCCTGTGGATTCTTCCGGGACCTCTTGCCGCGTCGCCAAATCACGCCTCTTCTGGCCAAACTTGCACATGATGTGTTGGAAATCTTCGAAAGGACCCCGATGCTTTGTGTGAATGGGCCCGCGGGCTCTATTCCATGATTCACTTTGTTTATATTCGAGTTCTGGGGGCTCTTCACATGCATCCTGCAAAGGGACGACTTGCGACAGCTTCTGTGTACTGGTGGACAACGGGGATTTATACCTGGGAGGAGAGAACTTCGCCCAGGTCCCACAGGGTTTTAACCGAGTGTCCTGCCATTAAAACGGCCGGCCAGTCCACAGAATGCCAGCGTCTTGCATACTCTAACCCCTGGAACGGATGTGTGTTCTGTTGACATTGTGCAACTATCTGTAAGGATAACCACCCATGCAGTAGTACATATTTGTCTTCAGTAAACTCGTTGTTCAGGCATTTGGACCATGCGAGTATAATATAACCCCCCCCCCCCCCCCATCTTCCTTTCTTGAACTTCTATCGATGGATGGTGGGTGGCAGGAATGGCGGAAGGATATTTCACGATATTCCGGGCTTCGGTGAGTCGACCTCTCTGTTCTTCTCAGCGCGATATGAACCCGACAGCGCAGCCATCCAAATCTTGTGCAACTGTTAGGAATGGCCAGTGCATGTGGGATGCATGCAGCAATTTTGAATGGCGGTGTGTACCATTTTTAGTACATCATATCGAGCTCCCTAATTGTGAAACCACATTAGAATTAATCCCAATGCAACAACTGTTGGAGAAGTACAGTGGGTCTCATTTGCGGACGGTACATCTCTTGAATTTCCGCATATGTGATCCTGCTCTTTGCTGGGTGTGGTCATATGATCTTCCACAGGATATTGAATTCAAGGTAAGGGTGGTCTCGATCTATGTCCAACCAGATTTATTTGACCAACGTACGAGTTTTTAGGGAGCCAGCAACTACATTGCCTTTGTTTTGGGACCCCTTCTGGCACATTGCTTGGCTCAATGATTTTCCGCTATACTCACTCCATATTTTCAGGATGCAACATATTGTACAATGTGGATACGGCCTTCAACGGGCCGTCTCTGCGTCGATCCCATGGACAGTGCTTATGGCAGGGCTCTCACTTACGATCACAATTTAACTTGGGATGCATCGTTTCCATCCAATCTATCGGTTCTTGAAGCGCCCGAGGACTCGAAGATTGTAGATTCAATTTCGTTGGACCGCTATCATGCCATCTGTTCCTTCCATCTCGAAAACCATCACCAGCGCTCAATTTCCATGAATGCCTCAGTGCAACTTGGGGCGGTCATTCTCTGTCCCCGTGGCTCTGAAATCGAACATCCCAATGAGATCGCATATATCCCGGATCTGGACATCATCGATTCGGGTTGGAAGGTGTCCAGGGGAGCATCACGGACGGTTCTAGAGAGTGGTTGGACTCGGTGAGTTTCCTGTTTTTTTTTCTTCACATCTTCCTCTGATCGGGTGTACAATAAACAGTGTGGACTCCTCCGAGGTCTCGGATGGATATATTTCTCGCCTCATCGAGCTCAAACGCAAATACACACACAAATACAAGTATCGCAGAGCATGGCTAGCACAGGCGAATCACATTTTTCATCATCTCAGTATAACCTCGAATCAGGATGATTATGGTACGCTCACCCTCCGACTGGGACTGATATCCCAATTCTTATGACTGTTTCTAACAGTACTGGTGGAAAATATCAGGTGCAGGATAAGATTTGCCACTGGCAACAGCATTGCCTCGGGATACCTGTTTCTATGCCCCCTGATGGACCTGCAGGCGGATAGCCCTTCGCGCTTCCGGCTGCCGGAGTGTCCGGCATACTGGTCCTTCGATCCAACGGGGGTTGAAAGACTGAGCATGGAGGAGGCGGAACAATTTGGATTTCCCCCGCTCGAGCTTGAAATGAAGGTCCGTGGAAACTCCTGGGATGAAAGTATGTACAATGGGACTCGGCAATTCTACCAAGCCAAGGGGTTCGATCCTGATAGCTTAGATGTCGCCAGGAACTCTGGTTATCCACTCTTCAGGATATCGACGGAGGTGCATGGACCCTTTGCACACAGTGAGTTGATAAACTACGCCAGAATATTTCTTGATCCTGATGTTGAACATTGCAGTTGAGGAGACTGATCTCGATGATTACCTACCCGAAACTCAAGAAGCCCAGGCCAGCGAACTTCCTCAAGAGCCAGTTCATGAGGCGTCTGGTGCGCATTCAGATCTAGGATTATTTTTAAGTCTGCGGCTCATGATGGACATTTAGGCGTGACTTAGCTGGAAATTGGAAGCAGCACCTGCCGGGAGAATGGGGATCTTGCACCTTGTGTTTACAAACAGTCTCAACATAGTGGAAACAAAGAAGACACGGAGGGCTTGCTAGCCTGTCATCGTGCAAGATCTTGAAGCGACTGCGGCAATATCGTGTTAGCGAAACCGGGTGCGCGGAGTGCTGAGCGCGAGCTTAGTAATACAGAGCACGCGTTTGAGCGATTTGGTATTGCCGTCTGGCAATAGGGCAGCGAGTTATAACAGAATGTTCAAATCCCTATATAAATCAACTATCTGCTTCTAACGTAATTCTACCTTAAGCAACTGACTAACGAGATGATTCTTCGTTAGACGCGAACACGGGAAACGTCTCCGGGTTCTTAGGATTGCTGTACTAACCTTGGAATAAGCTTATAGCGTTACTTCAAAGATAGCCGATGGTAAACTTATGTTCACGCAAATGTAAGATCAACGTAGTGGATTGAGAAAGAGTTAAGATGTGCTCACATCAGGGGAGCACTCCCTTTAAATACTATTCTACCTGTAACTATGAGTAATCCGCAGTCGTGGAGTCGGGGTTGTGCCCGAGGTGGTGCCGCCCGAACGCGCTCTCGGGGATAGCCCGAGGTCAGCTGATCTCGGATCCGGTGATGCCGTCGGAGTATTTGGCGAGTGAGTTGAGGTTCAATTTCCATCACATAGCTCCCCCAGCCGAGATACACTCGCAGAAGATTTATGCAAGTCAAATATACGTGATACAAATACAAACCCTGATAGGTAAAGAGTACAATTTGTATGATAGCGTTCGAATATGATGTCCGAATTTGGTCCGAATCGAGAAGTTCGAGCTCACCAAGGCACCTCCAGCCAGAGCCCATCACCGTTACCCTGCTTGATTATCTCCCGATCAAGGTCCTCCATCGTAAGCCCCTGCTTGCTCAGATATAAGTGCATGAAAATATCAGCTGCGTCGTTCTCGAAGACGGAGCAGAAGTACTGAGGCATCGGCCAGATGTTCGCGTGGATCTGGCCCCTGTCATTCACGATGACCAGTCGCTCGGCACCGTGTTTAAGGTCGTCTGGGCGACGGATAAAATTCGCACATTCTGCAAATTACTGATTAGAATCCTAGGCCAGGTGGGGAGTTCAGATAATTACTGAAATCCATCTCGTTGGCGAGTACCGCATTGTTCATGAGACGTCGGATGGAAGGGTGAGGCGGTGGGTTGAATCGGGCATCGGCTTCGTCTTTGGGCATCGAGACACCGGCACCAACGTTCCAAACCGAGCCAGGGATGGCAGATGCTCTCTGGAAGCAGTCGAGCAAGAAGTACACATAATAGACGAAGATCTGTTCCCCTATACAGAGGATCAACATGTGCATAAATTAAATGTTGATGATTGACCTGTACTAACGTACTCGATCGCCTTTTCCTTCGTTTGGAAGGCAACGAAATTGAGGTCTTCCCCAACAGGCATCTCGTAGCAACGGAAAAGTGATATGCCCCGCATTGCGACACGGATCTGTTCCAAGGCCATTTGGGGAAGTCCCATCGGAGGTAAGCCTCGGATCGCAAGATGATCGTTAGCGGCACAGTGAAGGAAACATGACAGATTCATGAGGGAACGTATCATGTGTTGATGGTAGGCGGTGCGGACGTAGTACCAGGGATGTCCGTAAACCGTGTCCACCAGGACATCACCACTGATTTGATCGGGTGTGCGGATGGTAAGTCCCGTACCAAGGGCAGCTTGATAGAGAAGTACAAGGGTTGGATCACCCAGAATGAAAGCAAGAGCTTTGGCCGGGTCGGTCTCATCAAAGGTGGATACCAATGCGAGTGAACGGCTCAAGTCGGGACTTGGCGGCGGAGTCGGCCCGCAAGCTCTGATGGAGTCGTCGGATGAGGCAGAATCGGACTTTAAGAACAAGTTTCAGGCACCAGACATCTGAACTGGCGTACGGCTCACCTCCTCATCAGAATCCGATCCGGGAAACGGAGATCTCCAGTGGTCGAAGTCAACAGACTCGGGTAACTTCTGGGTAGCACCGTCAACTGATCTGTTGATGACTTCGGCCTGAAGGTCGTCGATGCGTAGCTCACGCAGACCCGGGGACAGATCCTGGGCACAGGAAAAATATTCAGAAGGTGACAAATCACACAATGATGGGGCTACCTGAATGCGGTCTGCCCCGAGGCGGTGATATTTCTCGTATACACGGAGAGTCTCGCTGTCACAGCACTCGTTCGGGAAGACAATTTTGATGTTGCTGGACATGATGAAATGCGTCAAAGGTGATGGGGAGAGAGCAGTGAGGGTGTGAATCGATGTTGAGGGGGAAATGGTTGTTGAGTTGAAAAATGCGAAATGAACCATGTTTTATACTGTTCGGAGGCTCCAGCAAAATGAGATCATGTTGGAGCGAAAAGGCGAGGCAAGGTCATGCCCCTTGGGCTGGAGTAAGAGAAGGGTCAACTCGTCGGAGTTGCTGGTGGATTTTGGCCTTTTTGGAGTCCAGCCAATCCTGTAAAATTATCGGTGCGTTCCTTAGACCCTTTTTAGTCAACCATTCGTCATCTTCTGGGCCGAATCCTCTCCAACGAGCCTTGAACTGTTGGAGTCGCCTCCCGCGGACCTTCCTAAACCGCTCTGCGAGGATGCACTCTATGTCTGCTTCGGGCTTCACATCAAAGTCATCACGGTTCAAGGTCTTTGTTGGACGCTCACCAAATTCCTCAGGTGACTTTTGATAAGCCTCGAGGTGTGCTATGTTGAGAATGGGGTGGATTCCGTAGGAAACTGGAAGTCGTAACTGATAGGTCACAGGGCTGAGCTTTCGGATAATTTCGAACGGGCCATCATACTTCATCAGTAATTTCTTGCCCCTACCCTTCTCACTTCGGAGAAGATCCAGGGAGTGGGGGTTCAAAACTACCAAGTCTCCCTCGTCGAATTCTGTTGTTAATCGGCCGTTGTTATAAGCTCGTTTTTGGAACACCTGCGATAAAAGTAAAGATTCTTTCGCACGGGTGCGATCGGCTTCGAATTCATCGGTCATCTGTTGTGCGTTCTCGTTGATTATCACGTCATCCCCCGAGCGATTGTGGGCTCCTTTGACGATCGTGTAACCGCAAGCTCCTTGAATGGTCGTGTAATCGCAGTTCCGCGTGAGAGAAGGTTGGAGCCCGTAATCGGGTGATACCCACGTAACAGGTACGCGGGGGAAAAGCCGGTGCTGCTGTGGGGTGTTGTATTGTAAGACAGTTTTAGGCCATCAAGATGGTCAGCCCAGTCGTCTCGTGAGGGACCGATGTATGCACGCAAGGCTATTTCGAGAGTTTGATTCAAGATTTCCGTCTGGCCGTCGGCCTGCGGGTGATACGCTGTGGTCAAAGCACGCTTCATCCCCATCAAGCGGCAGATTTCTAACCAGAAGTCGTTGCGCCATCTCGTATCACGATCGGAAATGACTTGCTTGGGTATTCCGAACTCCGAAATTATATGCTTGAAAAATAGCCTTGCCGTTTCGACCTCAGTGATCTTGGTTGAGCACGGAATGAAAATTGCGTATTTGGTGAGTTTGTCCGTGATCACGAGAATGTTGTTGAAACCGTTTGATGTGGGGAGTTCGGGAATAAAGTCCATGGAAATAACCTCGAAAGGTTGAGTGGGAATGGGAATTGGACGGAGCAGCCCTGTCGGAGCGTGACGGCGCGGCTTGGATTTTTGGCATATATCACAAGTGGAAGTGTACTGTTTGAGCCGCCGCGACATCTTCGGCCAATAGTATGTTGCTGCGAGCCGATTGTAGCTTCGATGATAGCCACTATGAGCTCCCTCCGTGAGCGTGTCGTGAATTTCTGACATAACCGACACTCTGTACTTCTCAGGTACGCATAGGCGATTATTTCCTTGCCAATCTTCGAAGTAAATGAGGCCAGACTCACTATAATGATATTGCGGAAAGAGGGCATTGCTCCAGTCTTTCTCTGATTTCCATCCCTTTAATACCTGTGAAAAATGGGGGTCCTCATAGTATGCTGCTGCCCAGTCTTTGATCTCCGACTCGGGAATACCAATGAGCACTGAAAAGCACTTTGAGGTCGCATATGCGGCTGTGAGCACTTCATCCGTGCTTACGGGGATATCAGCGAGCACTATTGCGCTGCTGGCTGAGATATCTTCTTCTGAACGTACCAGACGATTCGCGACAGTGAGTAATTTCTCCTCAAATCGTGGACCAAGTTCATCGAACATATTTTTACTTGGGGGTAAAGGCCGCGGCACGGCCCGGCAAACTCGCACTTATGGGGTTTTTGTTTTTTCCTCTAGAATTGCAACCACAATGTCCGCCCCAGTGATAAGAAAAGAACAAGTTTTCAGTGGAAGGTCGCGGGTTCGGACCGCGCCGCCGACATCATTTTTGCCATCAAATCACGACCAAATAACGCGTGTTTTCAGTCGCGTCGTTGTTTGCTTGCCCTTTCCTTAGACTAAACTACGGCAAATATGTTCTAAAATCATTTCCATGGCACATAAGTGTTTTAAATAGCTTAGGGATGTGTTCATTTTGAGTTGAATCACTCAAAGTAATGAATTTCCGAATGCTGCAGCTAACAATGCCTAAATTCGGGTCTATTTCATGGGGGAGTACTCTGGGTCACACCTATCATACCGGACATATATTTTAAGTGTATTTCGAATGTCTCTGCACCGGAATCTATCTTATAATATTTAATTATGTACTTAAAACAAAATTATGCCGAGTTGCTTCTGTTGTGCTTGGAGACATAATAAGAGGACCAAAATTGTATGGGGATGCACTCAGCATCTGGTAGATTAATTAAGAGCCTCAGTGATATCCTAGGGCATTTGAGACCTCAGGAATTCAACAGTTCAACATGCATACAGGAATTACCTGATAGTGTCCTTGATTTGGCTCCCAAAAATGTTTAAACCCCTTGAATAACCTCCAGAAACATTACTAACTCATAAATTCCCCCCAAGATGGGTCAGATATACCACATAAGATCAGCGCGACCGAAAACGCGTGTTATTTGGTTATGCTTTGATGGTAAAAATGATGTCGGCGGCGCGGTCCGAACCCGCGACCTCGCGCTGCCTAACTTGAACTGAATTCTTTCTTTTTTCAGGTGGAGGTCATTATTTTTACAAATTGCAATTAAGCAACATTAAAGAAAAATTGTTAGCGGCTACATCGAGATCTGCGACTACACAAAAAAATTGAACCAGCCAAGCACAACCACCGTGAGAAAGTTACACGTGTCCACGACAGATTTTGGCAGCTATTCAAACAGAACGCAAGGTAAACAGCTGGACAATGGCCAGTTTTGGGTAGGCATCTAGATGGGATATACACAGTTGCAACCTGCCCTGAATTAAGTTGACATAGAGATTCTGGAAGGGCTGAGGGCTGAGGGGAAATCCACCAAGACCAAACAGATGGACACAGCCACATGGACTTCAATGGAAACCAGAAGCTATAGGTCAATTTAGACACTGAAAATTGTTTGGAAGCTAGAATAAAACATTACTAAAATGATTCACTCAAAAAGAACTGCTCGAATATGCAAGAGAGGCAAAGTTAATAAATAGTAAAAAAGAAAGACACCTGGCGAGACTCGAACGCGGCCCAAGATTGCGACCTAATTACAAAGCATGAGCACTGCCACTATATTTTCACAGAATTTGAAGCAAATTTAAAGGACAGCCACTATTATGCATTCAACACAGCCACTAAATACCATAGCACAGCCCCTATTTTGCATTGCAATCTTGAGCTGGGACACTTTTCACCGAGACCTGAAAAACCTCATGTCGATTGATTAAATAACGATTACCTTAAGTACTCGTAAATTGCATCCTCTGTCTTCAACTCAACCGCGGGAACATTGTCCGCGACAGGCCCTTGTTGAATAGGGACTCTTCGTCGAAGTCTGGAAATAGGATCAACGTTCGAATGAACTCGTCCTGCACGGTGCACAATTTTTAGGTCAGGATAAGCTGCGAAAACAGTCCCCCAGGTAAGAAGTCGGCGGTTTACATTCTGGAAAGTACGACTCCAGGTTAGAGCTGCGTGATCGGTAATTGCCAGAACAGTCTCTCCCTCAAGGAAAGGTTGAAACTTGATTAATGCCTCCTTCAACGCGAGAGCTTCGCGTTCCGTAGGCGAGTAGTTGCGCTCTGGGGATTTGAGTACTCTAGACCAGTAAGAAATTACTCGTTCGATGTAAACCACGGTGTCTTCGAAATCTGTTGCCCATTCACCGGGTTCTGGAACATCGTCCACACCTTTGATAACGGGTACCAAGGTCGGGATGGGCTCCTTGTTGTCGAATGCACGCTTCAGGCGTTCGTAAACCCGAGTTCCACGGAGGTCTCGAATTTGAATCCCTTGAACCTGTTGCAAAATTGCTGCAAGTCCGTAGTCGCACGCATCCGAATAAACCCTGTAAGGTCTTCCCCGCTGAGCATACCCACGAACAGGTGCGTTGGTCAAGACCTGCTTACATAGATCGAATGCCTCCTGATGCATCTCCGTCCATTCCCACTTGTTCTCTTTCTTTAATAGCTGAAAGAAAGGATGAGCAATCCAAGCATAGAAAGGGACGTAGCTGGAGAAATACACCATCATGCCAAGAAAGACTTGCAGTTCACGGACATTTTGTGGCTCGCTGAGCTCGAGAATCGCATTGACCTTCTCCTTGTGCGTAGAAAGGCCCAGTCGTGACACCTTCTGTCCGAGCAGGAGCAGTGATTGATATGCAAAGTGGCATTTCGGCGGTGAGAGTGTCACATTTGCCCCCGCAATTGCAGAGAAAACTTGATCAAGATGCGCAAGATGGTCTTCGAAGGTGAGCGAAAATACAACAATGTCGTCAATGTATACCAGGGCGAAAATCCAGAGGAATGGAGCCAGAATATTTTGCATTACTCGCTGAAATACACTCGGTCCATTACGATATCCAAATGGCATTCTCCGAAATTGCCAAAGTCCTCGATGAGTGCGGAACGCGAGCTTCTCCGCAGACGATGGTGACATTGTGAGCTGAGTGAAGCCGGAGAGAGCATCCAGAGTTGTCAGCCACTGAGATCCAGACAAAGCTTGAAGAATGTCCTCCTGTCGCGGAAGCGGAAATTCATCTGCAACCACCATCTCGTTCAGCTTCCGCAAGTCGATCACCATGCGTGGCTTACCATTACGGTAAACGATGAAAACAGGCGCAGCCCAAGGACTCTTGGAAGGCTCTATAACTCCCAGTTGAATCCATGAGTCCATCTGCTTATCGATAACTTCACGGTTCGCGGGCGACACAGGAAATGGTGGCAGAGAAACTGGTTCTGCTCCAGGCTTCATTGATATTTCGACCTGGCCTTCGTAGTTTCCTAACCTACCATCTACTCCGAAAGCAAGCTTGTTCCGCAGGATGATTTCTTCCAAAGCCGTACGCTGAGCATCGGAAATATCCGGTGAAATGTCCACCTCTGCTAGGAACCAAGGGGGTTCGGATCCGTCAAAAAATCCACTAGGGCCGTATTTTTTTATTTTGACCTCCGCAGCCAACCTACCTACTACGTAAGCATTCCCACGCACCATATATGGCAATTTTCAGCACGTGCTCACTGATCCCTGGGTCGCAAAAAGTCTGGCGCAATGTGGGCAAACTAGGACATGCTCATGTTCCAATGATTGTATACACAGAATGTATTCAATGGGTTCAAAAACACACACAAATTTCTGCCAGTATCCACTGAGGGCCACTTTGTGGCCACTGTCAAGTGGGGAGATTGAACTTTGGAGTCCTTAATTTAGCTCGTACTATGTTCCTCCAAAGCAACATGCTCCACAAGTCCCGAATGAATCCAGGTGTGGCAGATCTGCGTATCGCTGACACTCTAAATCCAAGACAATCCAGATTCGGAAGGAACGGACTGCTCACCCATTTTGTTTCACGGCCCGCTATTTTACAGAAGGCAATATCAGCAGCAATTTTTTGGATCTAGAGGCACCACCAAATCACTGCATATCCATAATGAAGGTCCCCGATGTTCTTGGCAATGTGTTTTTGGCCCCAAATTGACCAAACATGGTTGTTTCGAGTCGAGAACATTGCATATAGGGATGCAACACGTACAAATCTCCCTACGGAAGGGTACAGAGGCCCCACAGATAACTTTAGACCCTCCTGAGACCAACTTACTGAGAGGTCCATACTTTTTTTTTTCGGCCTGACAGCCCAACCTACCTACCTGCCCCCTGTCCCGGCTTGACCGGCCCGAACCCCCTTGCTAGTAACCGCTCACCCGAGATGAACTCATCTGGAACCTCGGAGATCTTAGGCCCTCCTTCAAGAGGTGCTTCAGCAAGTGGGTCATCTGCCTCGTTGGCATTGCGCTGAGCTTTCGAGGATATCTTCGTTTTCGACCGTACAGTAGCGGAGGTAAGTGACAGCGGATCAATCCTGTCTCGGCATATGACGTTCGAACTCTGGGAGCTCGGTTTGTCAGCACGGTCCGCTTCCGACACCAATGTTCGCATCAGCGAGGCATGTGCGTTAATCCTGACTTGCTTTTCCTTTGAGAACTTTCCCATTCTATCTAGCCAAGTCCTTGGATTTCGGGCAGTACCAAGTGTCTGTCCTGCCGAAATCACAGCCGGTGTTTGCGAAAAATTTGCAACATGAAGAACGGGTTTATCCTTCGATATCAGCGAGTCAGGGGAGCCGTAAACCTCGTCGATGTTCCCATGGGACCCAAATCGTCGTTCAACAAATACAGAATCCTGACCTTTGGGGAATGACAACTGGACGGGCACTGCTACACTAGTCTCTGGCGGAATTACGACTCGTTCTGTGGACCATACCTCCGAGTTCTGACGGCGCTGGCGGGCCCTCTGGCTCAATTTCTGGTTCTTACAATGCAATTTCGCCTTAGGACCATGCTGAGTAAGACCTGGCTGCACTCGAACTTTGAATGCATGCCCATCTTCATCAGTCAAGGTCTCGGATGTAGAAGTCGTCACTTGAAGTCGTCTTCCAGAGTTGCCGAACTGCAGATAAGCTTCTCCTTCCTCACGAATGACCGAGATGGAATACTGATCTGTGAAATCATTACCTAGGATGAAGGGAGTGGTCATGCCCTTCACGACATAAGCCTCGACATTCAATTTAACGGGTCCATCTTCCGAATGGAAGAATAGATCTAGGGTAACGAAACCAGAGATCGAAGACTTCCCGGTAACTTGAATGAGCTTGATGTTCTGCCCAGCTTTGACCTTAGGTGGATGTGTTAGATTCTCCAAGGCTTTCTGGGATATCAAGGTGATGTCGGAACCTGAATCCACAATGACTTTCAACGGATCAATGTCCAGTCCGCCGATTGTTGCGGTAGTCTCGGTAGGCTGTGCACCGAGGAAGGAACATCCAGGAGGCCGAGCCATGTGCTTGCGAAGTTCAATTACGGCCTGAGTTCGACCCACTCCAGGCGAGTGCCGAGTGTGGTAACTTTTGGCCCCAATGTCCCTTGCTAACCGTCGCCGTGAATTTCTATTCAGCGCCGGCTTTGAATAAAATGTCGGAAAAATCCAAATCGTCTGAGCAGCAGTGACATGTGCTGGTCAGGTAAAATCAGGCCATCAGGGCTCCGACGGGCTGACAGGCAACAGAAACCGGTTATAAGTCCTGACCAGCCTGACCGACCTGATCAGCCTGATGAAGGCTGATCAGCGCTGACCAGGAGATCTCAGTCGAATTCAAAAAACTACTTGACCCTCTTCAGAGGGTCCTTAGCTACTTGGTCACAGCATTTTCAAGTGAAGGTAAGCTACTTACTGATATTCGTACTCTATCCTTGATTCTGAATGTAACTACATGATATTAAAGATTAAACGAGAAATCCAACATAGTATATGCACAGTAGAAGGACACCACCAGAGTTATGTACCGTGTTCTGGCCACCGGTTCCTCTGAGGATTTTGGTAATTTCGACTCTTTCAACGCTCTCTAACCCATTATTTCAACATAATCCTGCAATGTAGGCAATTCTACTCGTGTTCTATCCTATTCCTCCGAACTTTTTGATCCTCGGGGACGGGGGAATCTGACGGATCCTGACCAGAGCCTGACTGGCCCTGATAAGCCCCCCAAGCCCAACCTGATCAGCCCTCACCAGGCCTGATATGTCGGTCAGGTCTCGCCAGGACCTGATCAGACATATTGCATTTTTCCGACAAAGCTCGTGCAGGCTCCCTGTTTTGAACCTTCCGAAGGGTGACTATCCGTGAGTAAATCCGATGCCAAATCGTCCGTTTCTCTGAGAGAATCTTGCGACTCAATATTACCCTCCAGAGCTGAAGTACTTCCGGTCTCGTCATTGCTTGAGCTAGCAAGGCTAGAAACGGATTCAGTAGACTGGAGGGGTTCCTCAAAACCCTGATTGGATTCATCGCCAGAGGCATCATCGACATCCAGGCTGTAGTACAGATCTTCGTACTCATCCAAGGCACTGAGATCATCACTGGTTGAACTTGCAAGGTTTGCCCGAGCAGCTCTGTTACCTTTAAATGAATGCTTGCACTCATTATCCCAGTGTTTCCCACTGCCACAATGCCGACATGGCCTGGCGCCCTTGGATTCCGGTGTGGCCCTCTTAGAGACATTCCGGTCATCCTTCGGGAGCTGCGGAGGACCAAGATTCGTGGACCAACCTACGAGATTGACCCGAGCAGTACGAATATTATGTCGTTCCCTGTCCCTATCACGGTCGCGGTCGCGGTCGCGGTCACGGTCGCGGTAGGTACTCTCCCTTTCATGACGATCAAGCTTCATTAAAGCATCCTCATGATAGCGAATTGCAGACTGGAACTCCACAATATCACGGTACATTTGAGTGGTCAGGATGGTATTCCAAGTTGAAGGTGCACCATCCATTACTTCCAGCATAATCTCCGAATCGTCCATGGTATAAACAGTATTCAACAACTCAGTCTTACGAATGAAGTACTCACTAGGGGTCTCGCGCGAGTGGCCAGCGTCCCTGTAGGTAGCTCTGTTCGCGCGTCCGCGCTGTCGGTCCAACCATTTACGGTTCAAAAAGTATGTTGAAAATGCCTTTCTCAAAGTATCCCAATTTTGCTCAATCTCCGACCGGTATTTGATAGGCAAAGACCAGTACCAGATCTCCGCTTCGCCCTCCAACCGTTTTGGAACCACGCGGCCCAGCTGTTGAAAGACAGTAGCAGATTCTCTAGCTATATCATTTACCTTCAACATCCACCTGACTATGGTGTCAACATTGCCATCCCACTTTGGTACTGTATCGTATTTCAGCTTTATGTCGAAATGAGGTTCTTTGGAAGAACTCAAACCGCTGCTGGGATAAGCACTTCGGCGGGGATTGCCGGCGTTGTTGCGATCTGGGCGACGGTACACATTTGCACGCCGACGGCCAGGGTATCCTTCGTCATCATCGTCGTCACTGTCGTCCGGATCACCACCAGGCGGTGCGCCAGAGCGGCGTCGCAAGCCGGAAGGAGAATGGTTCCCGGGGCGATTTTCACCTGCGGCAGCATATGGCATGTGCGGCGGGCTGTCTCGGCCTCTAGAATTCCCTTGAGGAGTCATTCTTCTCATTTGAGCAGCCTCTTCAGGGTCGGTTTGCAGATTACCACGTGGAGCCGCTCCCTCTGACTCAAAAATCGGAGCCATTGGGTTGAGTATCTCTGAGATACGACGGTTATTGCGTGGTAGCCCGCTAGGTGGTATACCAGGAACAAATCGAGCCGTTGAAGAATCGAGCGGATGCGAAGTTGAATGACTCACTTTAGGGATGAAACCTTGATTCCCGTACTGGGAAATGGAACGTGGATCCGGCTGAGACCTCTCCACCGTGCCTGACCTAGCAAAGTCTTGTGCTGCACTGACTATATCCGGGTCTCGATCCTGTGGTCTTCTTTCAGCAAAGTTATAATACTTGTCCAAGAGGTACAGAAAATTCTCAACCTCTACTCTGAAACATACACCAAGGATTTCGAACGAATTCGGACGGTATATTTCAGAAATATCCTCATCATCCCCCCATGAGGGTAACGCCGGAGGAGTCTTCCCAGCCAGTCTGAATGCATCCTCAGAGGTCCTTCGAAGGTCGAACAAAATCCGAAGTAGGAGCTGATAATGATCCTTGTCCACCCGATAGCCAAAGTTTCCAAGGCCGGGGCCGAAGATATCAAATTTCTCAACTTGTGTTAACACAGTGTCGAGCATTTCGAGCTCTCTGGGAAATATCAAGGAATATAATCTCCTGGAGGCCTTTTGGGCAGTCAACAGGAATCCCTTTGCAGTTGGGGTCGCTCCTTTCACTATGGCATCTGCACGTCGAGCCAAAATGTCAGGATTGTTTGATATCTTCGATAACGGACTCAATGTCGGGACTACTATCGTAGTCTTTGACACTGGAACGCTGTGATCGATGTCATCGTCCTCCACTGTACCTTCGTAAGCATGGAGCGGCGGACCATCGAATTGGACCGAGCCTTCACAGTCAGGTCCCGGTCCCGTATCATCTACCGACTGGAATTGTCCACCAGGTGGCGTAGATGTACGCGGAATTGGAGAGATACGAGGAGCTGGTGAATCCTTCTGTCTGTGGTGTGGCTCACCAGATACAGACATGTTGATCCGTTTGAGCGTGGTAGATACGTAGAGAAATCAAGAATTGATTACGCAAGGAATTTCCCAATGTGTCCACCAATGTTAGCGAAACCGGGTGCGCGGAGTGCTGAGCGCGAGCTTAGTAATACAGAGCACGCGTTTGAGCGATTTGGTATTGCCGTCTGGCAATAGGGCAGCGAGTTATAACAGAATGTTCAAATCCCTATATAAATCAACTATCTGCTTCTAACGTAATTCTACCTTAAGCAACTGACTAACGAGATGATTCTTCGTTAGACGCGAACACGGGAAACGTCTCCGGGTTCTTAGGATTGCTGTACTAACCTTGGAATAAGCTTATAGCGTTACTTCAAAGATAGCCGATGGTAAACTTATGTTCACGCAAATGTAAGATCAACGTAGTGGATTGAGAAAGAGTTAAGATGTGCTCACATCAGGGGAGCACTCCCTTTAAATACTATTCTACCTGTAACTATGAGTAATCCGCAGTCGTGGAGTCGGGGTTGTGCCCGAGGTGGTGCCGCCCGAACGCGCTCTCGGGGATAGCCCGAGGTCAGCTGATCTCGGATCCGGTGATGCCGTCGGAGTATTTGGCGAGTGAGTTGAGGTTCAATTTCCATCACATATCGGCATCGGGCTGTCCGAACTAGGCAGACGTCCTGCAGATTGTCTGGCAGCCGTTCCGCGATCATTCTGTGAAGACCCGAATGCGGCCGAATATGGCCGCATCGGTACAGCCTGTTTGGCTCTGTACGGCGGGCCCCAGTCTTACATTCTGCGTGATTTCTGGCGAATCCCTGAGTGAAAACTCCATTATGCATGTTGAATGGATCAGGACCAAGTCGGGGACTCACATAGCTGAAAGAGGGATCAAACCCGGTTCCAAGTCCCTCTGCTGTGCCCAAATTCCACCGGAAAAATGACACCAGTTGGTTATAACCGAGGGAAGCGATTTAAGTAACTGCTGCCCGGTAACTAAATGGTACCTTCGAAATACCTAATGTCCAATTAAAAACGAGCACCTCACAATAAAGCAACATCAACATGAATTCCCCGAGAATGCAGCAGAATTAGGAGCCCCAGAAAACGCCATAGAGAACAAGACAATTTCCATACCTAGCTACGAGTGCAGAGACTAATACTCTCGCGCTGAGAGGGCTTTTAGCGTCGTTAAATAAAGATGGAACACGACTGAGGGCAGGGAAACGGGCTGGGTGAAATTGCCGCGGCTGCCGCGCGCTGCCGCGGCACTGCCGCGCATTGACGCGGCGGTGGCTGTGTTTTGACGCGGCGGTGGCTGTGCTTTGACGCGGCAGTGCCGCGCGCCCCATAACTTTCTCCAGAAGACTCTTCTGGCTCAAAGTCGAGTTCTGAAAGCATATAAGTAGCACTCATAATACATTGTTTGGACACAAAAATTCAACTCTTCTTTGTGGTTGATAATGGGCCAGTGAACGGAAGTTAGATCTGAAACCTTCCAACTAAGTCGCATTCCTCAATTTAAGAATTAATTATGCGCTGTTTCGATACCCAGTACCGGCAGGATGTCCATTTCTGAACACTTGAGTATCCTTTCCTGTAATGACCACATATCAATTCATTGAATCAAAAGAAAATTTAATTGCAAGTACCACGCAGGTCTATTGGGTCTATCTGTAAGGTTACTGCTATCGGGCATTCGGTCTTTGCGATTACGAGTACTTATGTAATCATTTTTGATCAACCGAAATGAGGTTTTCGAGGTCTAGTTAAAAAGTGTCCCAATCTAAGTTTGTAAAAAAAATAGGGGCTGTGCTATAGAATTTAGTGGCTATGTTGAAGTGCTTTTAGTGGCTGTCCTTTAAATTTCCTTCATCTTTTGTGATCTTTTTGTGGCTGTGTTTTGCTCTCGTAATCGTTTCTTTGAGCTCGTGCAGGTTCGATTCTCTCGATGCTCTTTCTTTTATGTATAGGCTTTCATTTTATCTCCTCTTTTGGAACTCTTTGAACACTGAGCTCGCAGGCACGCCCCCGTGCAGCCCAAGTGCCCTCTTTGGTATTCCATATATACAAACAAATGGTAGTTGTATTCTAATATCCCGAACCAGGCGTGCTTGATGCGAACAGAACCTTCTTCGACATCTGCGCCACCGGCACTCCTTCGGCCTGTGCCTTCTACACCTCTGCCGAACTCCGCTCAGCCAGCCGTCGTCGACTGGTGTCTTATCCGGCGGCTCTTCACATATTTTTACATGCCGAACATCCCCTGCAAGACGTCGCCAAAGCATCATTATCGGCAGCACAGCCGTTCTCGGCCTTTGCATCGGCTGGTGAAGGGTTATATCCATGTACATGCGGTGCTCCTACAAGGATCATACCAGGGTTGGTTCCAATTAACAGTGGTATCCTCATAAATGCTCGCCTTCCTTACATGCCAGATACTTATCTCGGCATTGCACAGCATCCGTGCTTGTCTTATCACTACGGTGGGCTCGAGTGCCTGTTCAAAGCCTAATAAACCAATCACTCTATTTAATAACATCCGTAATCTAGCGCGTTTGTCAAGAGGTCGTTCCACCTCCTGCTATCTGGACCTTCATCACCCTCAATACATACGGCGGCGGCTACATCGCCCGATACGAGAGTCCAGCGAGTAAAGATAGTGGGAGTTATTGCATTTCGGCAAAATATAAGCATGTCCGGTAAGGTGGACCGGCGACAGAAGAACTGTTGCGCATCATCTTGGGAAATGAAGTGGGGCAAGCGCAGATAGATAAGGTGCGGAAGCATGCGCCGTGGTTGAATGGTCTCCTCAAAGATGACACGCGCTTCCAAAGCCCGCGAGCGCACAAGATTGATTTCCTGGACCATTGGGGACGCCGCAAAAACTGCCGCGACGTCGGGCTCTCGCAGGAAGCCATGGATGCCCAGATCCAACTGCTTCACGGTGCGTAACATGTGGGTGCACTCATCCGCGAAATAATCGATAGACCCTTCCATGTGAGAGTCGATCTGCAAGTCCACCAATGCCGGTGCCAGAATCAGCCCACAGAACTCCAACTGACTCTTCTTATTGAACTCGATCGGCAGCCGACGGAGGCATGGGAAGCTGAGGGATGGTGTTGCAGTGGGGATGGGGAATTCCAGGTTGACGAATTCTATGTGAGTTATCTGGGTCATGGTGCTGACCAAGCTGAACATTTTTCCCCACGACAGACGTGGAATAGTGGCCAGATGGAGTCTCGTCACATTGGGGAGCAGAGCGGGATCTGTTTCCTCTACACGAACACCACAAAGGCGTAGATCCGTTGTCGAGGGGGGGGAAAGGTGGAGGGCGCGGAACATGGTGCTGCGAACGTTGCCGCCACTGCTTTTGATGTGGATCATCACATTGCTGCCGCCGTCTTTGACCTCCCGACCGAAATCAATATCGACACAATGGACCCCACGATTTGTGATAGCGTTTTTGGTGCTTATATAGCTCCTTATTCTCCTCCCGATCCCTTCGTCCATCATCCACCTACTCCCCCTTCTCCGACTGTCACTGCATCGATTTCGAGCGTCGCCGGGACTCCGAACAAGAAGAAAAGAAGAAGAAGAAGAAGAAGAGTGCAACGGTGGAGGACGTCCAGGCTGCGATGCATCAGATGTCATTGAAGGAGGAAGACAACGATTAATTTTCTATGTAAACCTTTTTTCAGCTTACGGGGGTGTCTCGACTCAGGGGGTGTGTTGGAAGCCGAAGATTAGAGTCGAGACCCGGTTAGATTACCGGCCCGATGTATCACATGATCAATCACTATCTTGTCTTTGTACTCGTCGCACACCGTTGCTTCACCCTCGGGATCCAATCTCTAACACAACGGTAGCCATGAGCGGCCAAGACAGGAACTCAGGAGATGCAAGGTGTCACACTTTTAGGAGGCTATGCTGGATATGTCAATCGAGCCGGGATATCGAAACCAGAGCATCGAGCATCTAGTGTGCATGTCAGTCCACGCGGTCAGTCTGACGACGATCGCCGGCAGGAAAACACCTATAGTACATTCTCCTTACCACCACGATCACCTTAAATTTGAAACGATCCTATATTCCGGTAATTCGACAGCCCCTCAACCTATTGATAGAACGTATCTGAGCCATATAAGGCCATGTATCTTGGCACCGAACCAAAATGACCGAACTATCCCAACTACGACTGGCGTTCGAACCCCACTTTATCATTTCTGACTCAGCCAGCAAATATGTTCAATACGATACTCCTTGCAACGCGCAATGTGTGTCGATCACTGGGCAAATTGCAGGTGTTCAGTTCAGGAGCGTGAGCTCCGAAGGCACCGTGAGTCCACCTGTTTTAGCACCATTACTAGCTAACTTGAGATCCAGCCCCCTGCACACTATTTTCCTTCAATCTCCTGCCAGATGCCCAATGGACAATGTGGTGCATATTATGCAAGCCGACACTCTGAATCAGCTCGTTATTAGCGAACTGGACCCCAGTAATGTGAATAATGACAATCTCTATGTATATTATTGATATCGCCGCAGATTGGCACTGGTCTTCACGCGTTGGCTGATGGTTGGACCACGGACCGCTTATTCAGTTTGATATTGCATTTCCCATCCGCGACTACCCCTTGCATCAAATACATCGCCATGCAACATAGCTATTTGTGCAAGGTCAGAGTGTCCGCATACATCCATGCTCATACTAAACCGTCGACAGACCGACGTTTCGGAGCTTAAGGTCGGGGATTTAGTTAGAGTCCAAGTGTTCCTGTATAGACTCGATGGTTATGAACATCAGACACCGGTGAAAGTGTACGCGGTACTAGCTACGTCTGTAGTGATCGAATGACGTTTGTAGCTCATCCAATGGAACAAGATGCCGGACGATGCGTGCTGAAACGACTGTTGTCCTTTCACAATCGGAAACACAAGAGATTTCTGGTTGCTGCGTGGCTTAACCGATCGAATGTAATCAAAAACGGATCGCTTCTAAATTTAAATACAATTTTTTTAGTGTGCAATAAATGAACCATTTGGGACGCTAGAGAAGAAGAAGAAAAAAAAGGACATAAGTGCGAGTTTGCCGGGCCGTGCCGTGGCCCATCACTCCCAAGTTGAAAGTGTGTACAGAACTTCTCTACCATGGGCTTGAGTCAATTTGCTTCCAGTTCAAAATACAGTTACAGTCGAACTCCCTGTCGCAGTCATATTTTGGGGTTTCTCCTGTTTCCAGAATATTTTGTGGACCTCAATACCTTGCATCTCGGCCTCGGAACTGCCTGGGGTACTGTATTTTTTCATTCAATTCGACCATCACGCATCACTGCCCCCTTGGTCGATGGCGAACATTGGGATTTTGTCACGCATCACCCACCCTCTGGTCGAACACATTTTGTGTCACGCGGCCCTCGAAATTCCCCAAAATCACGTCTGCAACGTGCAAAATGGAAAAATTTCCTTCGGTGGTTGAAAATTTTGCATGTGTCACGCGAAATTTCGGCCGTGGTCGAATGGTCGAATCGGTAACTTGAGTCACACGTCACCCCCCTGGTCGGATTGAATGAAAAATACAGTATAGCAGAGCGACGGACGCATGTGCCGCGCATTGACGCGGCAGTGGCTGTGTTTTGACGCGGCATTGCCGCGCAGCCTCTACCTCTTTCCACAATGCTTGTCAAGGTTCAAATCAAATTGGGTAAGGGTTTAAAAGTCCTATTACACTGTTTGGATCTGAAAAATCCCTTCCCAAAAGTTGGTCCGTCTGAGTCCGACTGAGGCTTAGTTTGACATGATCAAGACTTCCGGGGTTTATTTCTCACCTTTTGCGCCAGCTTCCAGTTCAAGACAATCAAAAAATAGTCTACCATCAAAATGTTCGAGCCAATGGCTTGTTCTAGCATGACCCCTTGCACTTGAAAGCAAGGCCAAGAGACATTGACTCAGAATGTTCATTTGATGAGCTGTTTGATCTTGCGAGTTTTCGCTCAAGTTGTGTTCGTTACAGCCACGAATCACACTTATTCAGAAACTGAAACATGATTAATGCTCACCTCTCAACCTGAAAATTCAGTCCCTCAGAGGAGTTATTCATCTCCAAGGTCCGTTCTATCGAGGGTCTTATCACTGTACTCAACAGTACTCTACTGTACTGGTATTCTCTCCATCTGACCTCCAATTTATATCCTACTACAATAAACACTAGGTAAGCATTGGAAACCGTAAATAGTTTACCTCCTAGGCTGGCGCATGTGTCGCGCACTGCCACCCATTGACGCGGTGTTGCCGCGCACCCTTTAACTTGCTCTGCAACACTGTCCTAGCCCGAATAAAAATTGATCCTCAATTTTCGGTCAATCAACCTTATTTCAGCCGAATCTAGAGTTCGTCGTAGTCAATTACGGGCTGGTGCATCGAATTAAGGCTCCCAAACGGTTAAAACTGGTGCATGGAAGACTTTAGTTCTAATTGGGAGCACCAGGAAGATGCATTGGGTCCACCCGTGATGTCGCAACTTCAGTCTTTGATCCCTAAATTCAAACTGTTTGGGTCATGGGGTATGCAACTCGACAGTGTGATTGAGATAATATTCCGGTTGAACTTAGACAATAACCCGCATCAGAAAGACTCGACCAGCAAATCCGGCTTCTCAAGGGAACTAACCACCATCTTCAAGATACGAGGATTTGAACAATTTGAAGGGGTCATGACTCATCTTACCCTGTTCAACCGAGTTTGGGTGGGCATTCCAGTTAGCTGGCTATGAAATATGATATTCACGGGAGAGAAGCAGGGAATGTGTTACGTGAACTGCAGGCACTCGATTGTCGCTGGATTGTGACATGCCGCGGCTATTCACCCCCGTGACACGTAACGGGTAAACTGCCGCGGCACAGTGCCGCGCGCCCTTGAGCTCTGTCCCCAGTCCTTCCTCGTGGTCACATTGACTGTACAGATGATGTCCCAGTGGGGCTACATCAAAAGTGAACACGGGTACCGACTCAACAGTGAGTACATATCTCCACTGCCAGTTTCAGACTCACCCAATTTGCCAAATTGTAGGCCAGATGTGAGATTCGAAGTCAGTGCCTGGGTAGGTTAAGATACCCTTCTGCTATGGAAATACTTCTATTGATATGTATTCAGATTAGATGTCCTTTGAAGCAATTTACCCTGCTCTGGTGCAGAGAACCATAAATCGGTGCGACACTGCTGTGCACTGGAGTCATATTTGCTGAAGAGTGCTGAATATACTCATGAATCGAACTGCCACTCCTACCTACCAAATTAATCCTATGGAGATTCTTATGTTACCTCACACTCATTGCCAATACATACAAATTGCAGGCTAATTGTGTCCTCAATTTGACTGACCGGTTGAACGGTTGTGGCGCACACCATGAATTGATACTAAATCTCGCTGAATCCAACGGGAGGAGTAAAATTTGGCGTAGATTCGACGATGCTAGACTCGTGCCCAGTCTGGGGTAAAGTACTTGCCATATTTTTGCCATTCGTAGGCAGACTGGTTACGAGTCTATAACAAAACGGTGTTGACATCTGATCCGATTCACACTGACAAGGACCGCAGTAAAAGGTTAACACAAGGTGGCCGCGGCACTTGTGCCGGTGTGTGACCTGCCGTGTACTCTCTCGGTTTTGGAAGTCTTCAACCTCATTCTAATGCATGCAACAACGCCCTGAGTGCCCGCGTCCAATATGAATTGATGTGGCACTGCAGCGCACCCGGTTTCCCAGTCAACACTCCTAGTGATACAACACAGCAAATTCTTCCCAGATTTATTCACTGAGTCTCTAGCTCATTTCCCGCTCCTAGTCTTATAATAGTCAAATCCCTTTCTATCAGCAGATTGAACCATTGAACTACGCTCGGAGAGTTGTTGGAGAATTCCGCAGCAATTATTGTCTTGCCGCGCAGTGAGGTGCCGGTGCCGTGCACTGCAGGAGAGGTCCTCCCTGGTGCTCCTATGTGCACATATAGCTGTAAGTGAACTCCCTACATGTTTTTTTCCATCTCAGTACATCCTCCGACTCAAAAACTATTTGACTTTGCTTCAATGCATGTTTCAAGTTTCAAACTGGGATTGGTTCAATTGCGACGAGCCCACAGGCATTTGTCGTCCAGGCCATTGCAGCAACTATGGTGGAAGTTACATCCTGTTCGGAGTTTCCTGATTGCCGATGAATGAATGCACGAACTACCGAATTCATCATTTCATATTTACTGCTGCAGATGAAAGGCAGGGATTTCTGACTGGGGAAATCCGATGTTTCAGTGTTAGCCTTGCTCCGAAGGGAGAAGCTGGTGATTCAACAGTGAATCAACCACTGGACAGCCAGGAAGTTATGAATCACACTCTATGAGCTCAACCCACGGCACATAAGTATACTCATGATCCGAGAATTTCCGAGGGTCAATTTTCGATGTAAACAGTGTGTTGATAGTAAACACCCGTTGAACTCGATGACATTCCATAGCAGCGGTCCAGGAGCGTTTTACCAGGACGTATGGTGTGCGCGGCACTTCACCCTGTGGCTGTGTTGCCGCGGCAGTGCCGCGTACTGACGCGCACTGATGCGGCACTGCCGCGCACTGACGCGCATTGACGCGGCGCCGCCGCGCCGTAACGCGGATGTGCCAGAGCATACATGCACCTTTTAAAAGTGCGAGATCAACTTCAATGTGTCTCAAAAGTGTTTTAAATCACAAACTACGGTGTCTGTACCAGTTCCAGTTGATAAAATACCAAGGACTTTTGCCTGCACACTGACATTTCAGTGTGATTTCCACTCTAGACAATTCATTGAGGCTCTCATGTTGTCATACTATATATTTAGGCCGTTCATACGCTAATTGAACTTCAGTTCATGGCTTGCCGAAGAGGACTAAGTGTTCGGAGAATATTCGGAGAAAGCCGCGTCACTGCCGCGGCAGTGCGCGGCAGCTCGCGGCAGCCCGCGGCAGCCGCGTCAATTTCTCCGGGCCCCAGGGAAACTGTCGCAAGGGCCTTGAACGGCGTCGGTGCGACTGTGGCTGATCCGGCGATCACTGGTGATCGGATCTTCCCGGGGCTTACTTGTCTTCCGCCGCGACACTGTCACGCCGCCGCAAAGCCAAAGCTCAAGCCGGAGCAGAATTTGCGGTCCAATTCTACTCATCTATCTACTAAGTACAGAGGAGGAGGGTAGGGGCCTGGAGGGGATGTCCGGCAAGAGAACGAGCCCTCAAGTCAATCTAAGTCCGCGTGCGCGTCGACAAGTTGCGACATGGATCCGGCGAATGACCGGATCTTCTCGGGTCCGCCTCCCGTCATTCCCTTCCACGTGTGTCAGGCCGCCGCAAGGACCAAGCCCGAGACCAAGACCAATCTCAACAGCAGGGAGGTAGGTAGGTAGGTAGGTAGGTAGGTAGCATTACACGGCAGTCTGAGCAGCCGCCTGGAGTTGGCCGGAAAGAGAGCGAGCTCCGGAGCTCAGAGCAGCGGTGCGTGTGCATTCTTCATCTTTCTCACCGCTCAGTGCTGCTCTCAGCCGCTCTCAGCCGCTTCTCTGTGTCCCCTTGCTGCCATGGAGTGTCTGGTAGTTCAAACGCCCAAAACAGCGGACGAAGCACGCGCCGTCGCCGTATTAGATCTACATCAAGGAAAATCGGGAATCCCGGGTCGCGGCGTACCCCAGCTGCCCGTACACGGATGTGATGTTCGCTGTATGTCCTCTTCCTTCTGTTCTTTGTTTCATCCTTCCATCAGACTACCCATTGCTGCCGGAGGGCGAAGACGGTGCGTTCAGCATCGACAAGAGGAGTGGGGACGCTGCGATAAATCAAGATTAATCAATAAATGTGCCAGCAGAAATCTGCTGTGGACTCACCCATCCCAATTGACAAGATGCCTCCCATGGCCGGCTCTAAGAGCTCTTCCAAGCCGTACTCGCAATCATCGGGGAGCAGGAAGGGCGCCACCGCATTGGCCATAGTCTCGCGAGCGTCGGCGTTGCGGATGGTGCTGTCACGCAGTCTCATCCAGGACGTGGATGCCACGGGGCAGGTGTGGTCGGCCAAACGAAAGGGTAGCGAGAAGAGCGTCGCTTGCCGTATTCTGAACAGGTTGACCGCGTTCTGGTCTGGTGAGTGGCAGTTGCGTCTCGGTCGTCTTCTCGCTGTTCCCGGCGGCGAACACGGCTAAAGAGGACCTTCTTGCGCTTCTTGCGCTCATCGCCTTCAAGGCCTTGGAGAGCGGCGTCCAGCCAGTCGCACGCAGTCGAGGTCGATGCAGTGGGGATGGACGGAGCTGAGCCGGACGCAGAGTGGCTGAGTGGTGTTTGGCTGGCAGGATGACAGAGGAGAGTGGGGACGCCGGCTCCTTGCGCTTTGCAAAAGAGGGAGGGTAGGGAGAAGGAGAGAAGCGGAAGGTGTAGAGTCGTTCTCTTGAAGGGTATTCGATTCGTCTTCAAAGTCCTGCTCCGAGACGACTCAGTCGGAGTCGGACTTATCAGCCTCCGCGATCTGAATCAAGAGTTCCCGAATATTCAGGGGATGACGATGGTGCTCTCAAGAACATAGGGATTGAAAACGCGTCCGCTGCGAGTAGATCGAGCATCTGGAAAATAAAAAGCATCAGAATCTTCGTAAAATTTGGGGAGTGGCAACGGCGTCGAAACGAGAACAAAAAAATTGGGTGTGAGGTTGCGCGAAGAGAAAAACCAAAGTGAGGGGCGAAATGTGGCCTTGCAAATTGACGCGCTCTTTCGGCAGTTCCAGGGTCGGACACGCGTACTCGAGACGCGACAAAATTGCGAGACTGGAATATAGGGGGAAGAGCGGCAGCGAATAGCAGCAAAATAATAAAGGAACGGTTCAAGTGGATTTTATAGGAAGGTGTCAATGATGTTTGCGCGTCGCTGCGATGCGTGCCCATCTCGTTGGGCAGTTCCAGGGTCGGACCCGCCTACTAAAGAGGACAGGCGACGGCACGCGTCTTGGGCGATTTGGGGGCGAACGTGTGGTGAGACAGGGCAAAGGGGAAAGAAAATGTACCGCTCATAGAGGAGATGGTGGCTTGGAATAGAGAAAGGTTATATTTGTTCAGAGCTGCATTAAACATTACTGATATTTTTGGCCTTGATCGATTGGGAGTTGGTGGCTCGACCAAATCGGGACTTCAATATGATACGCGACTTGGTTTTCATCATGCTCGTCGCGCCCCTGCCGCTACTCCTCAATGGCTCGCCAAAACCGCAACACCAAGAGCAAGAAGCCAACGGCGAGCACCGCGCCTGTACCTGTTGCGCACACAACCAGTGTCGCTGCACTGACGGCCGCGCCCGAGGCCACCCCAATGCGTACTTTCGTGGATCGCCCATCTGACGACGGAAAACGCTTGCATCGAGAAGAAGTCAACGTAGCACCGGCGTCGCCTCTCAAACGTGCACGACTGGAACGCGTAACTCCGGCGGCCGGCGCCTCGACATCAGCACCGACGGCATCAAGCACCAGCAATCCCTGGGCAGAGGACCGTTATCTAATGGCTGGGCCTGAGGATCACGATGAGGGTCCTGCACTGCCGGAACTCCCAACCCTGCCTGACCCAAGACGATTTAAACCATCGGTAAGTTTCTTTCTTGTTCACAAAGAGTGTTCCGCTGATTATTGGCTTTCTGGCGCAGGATAAATCAATGAATAATTGGTTGCGGCTCCTGCGGGACATATATCTTGCCCAACTTCTGCGTAGGAACAGCTGCGGCGACGTAAGCACGGTCCTTTGCCCTGGCTGCAAGGATCCCGAGGCGAGCCCTCGATATCGCTGTGAAGACTGCTCCAGCGGACTACTGTACTGCGCAAACTGTTGCGTAGACAGACACGAGGAGAATCCTCTTCACAATGTCTTCGTATGTACCTCCTGCATGCGCTTTCTGACCTGAAATAATGATATTTTTTGCAGAGATGGTGCGGCGTATACTTTTCCAAAATCCCTCTCCACGTGATTGGGCTCAGAATTCAATTGGGCCATCCTCTCGGCGACCGTTGCTCAGTTCCACGCGCAGGGTATAACGAATTTGTAATGCTGCACGAGAACGGGATTCACAATGTGAAGATCGACTACTGTGGTTGCGAAAAGCGGGAGGAAGCGGGGGCACTGTACATCCAGCTGCTGCGAGCTGGATACTATCCTGCCAGCGAGGATCGGCCCCAAACTGCGGCGACCTTCGCAGTGCTGGACAAGTTCCACATCCACACATTGCAGGCAAAGACGACAGCGTACGACTTTTACGCTGTCCTGGAGCGCTTGACCGACAACACCGGTGTCAAGCCGCCCAATCGCTACCAGGTGTTTCTGCGGATGGCTCGGCAATATCGACATTTGATGATGCTGAAACGCGCCGGAAGGGGGCATGACCCATCAGGGGTATTTGGGACGGCCTCGGGCGAGCTCGCGATTGGGTGCCCAGTGTGTCCGGACCCGAAGGTGAATCTGCCGGAGGGGTGGGAGAATGCGCCGCCGGAGGATAGGTGTGTCAGTCGCTTTGTCAAGAAGAATTGGATTCTGACTATTTATTTACAGATACCTGTATGTCTGGTTTTTGGCGTTGGACGCCTGTTTTCGCCTGAAGCGGCGGATGATCTCGAGCGAGGCGAAGGACCCAGGGCTGGGTACCGGTTGGGGATACGTGATGGAGAATGCTCCATACCGTCATTTCCTTCTGACGGTCACCGATCAGAAAGAGGTGAGATTCCAGCCGTTCCAGCCATTTTTGTGGCGTGCATCTAAGTATTTCTGCAGATGAGCACATGCAGTGGGCTTGCCGCCTTGGACTACGCAAATACGAAGTTTTCACGCGGATACAGCACCACCGGGGTTGGTATGGGGGTTTGCGCCCGACACGAGTTTGTGCAGGCAAACGGGGTAGGGGATTTACAAAAAGGGGAACGGTGCGTCACTGCAATACTCATTTTACTATTGGTCTCAAACTCCTTCAGATTCGCAAATATGGACTATATTTTTGGTTCCATCCTTCGCCACAAGGATCCCCGCATTCGGAAAGTGGTATCCTACGACATTGTATGTCAATGGTGGATACACTTGCTGGATCGGCTCAAGAAGATGCCCCCGCTGGTCCGGATCTTTCTCATCCTCCAGTACTGCCGGTTTGTGATCCCAAAAATGCACATTCACGCGCATACGCTCGCATGCCAGATTCTCTTCTCTTTGAATCTGGTGCCGGGCAGCGGGCAGACAGATGGAGAGGGAATCGAGCGTCCCTAGGCGAGTATTGGGGCCATCGCCACGAGTACCCGAGTGAGTGGGCCCGGTGCTCGTCACGATGCGTTGGACAATCACTGGAACTTTTGGAATTGGTTAAAGACAATCGGTCTTCGTGAGTTCCTCAGTTCCTCTAACCTCGTGTAGTCGTTGACGGAGATCTGTATACTGTAGCTTCCATTCTACGCCGTCGGTTGGATGCAGCCCGAAAGGAGCAGGTCGCGCAACGCGAGGCGTTCGAAGCCTTCACGCTGCAGCAGGTGGAGCGTGTCCCAAAATGGAAGGCGATGGTCGAAGACTTTGAGAAGAACAGCGCGGAGGACAAGACCGTGTGGAATCCCTATGAAATGAAAATAACGGGTGGGTTTATTGTTTTGCGAGAGAGGATGGCGTGATTATAACCCTGACCCCTAGGTTTGACGGAAATGGATGTCCGGCTGCAATTCGCGACAGAGGAGGCGGAGGATGCCAAGCAGGGGGTGCTCGCATTGCACGACGTGACGCCCAGCGGGTTCATAATCGCTGGATTGGAGCTGGAGGATCAGCAGTACGTGATCCTCGTGTATTCGTCTTTTAACCACCGACCGATTTTCAGGCGACGTTGTCGGGTGCAGGCTGAATTGAAGAAAGCCCAAGACCACGGCCATGCAAATTAACATGAAGGCGATGCGTAGTCGGCTGAACCGCGGGATTGATCGGCTTCGCAAACTTCAAGGAACCTACACCCCTGCTGCTATCCAGGCCCTCGCAAAACAGGAGGAACCGGCGGACGAGCTCGCGGAGGACGTCCCGCTGATGCTGCCTTCGGAGCTGTCGGCCGCGGAACGAGAGGGCGGGGGGTGTGCTGTGGGGCTGATCAGGATCGAGGACGATATGCGAGGGGCTCAATGTCGGGGGTCCCTCGTCCGGCTCCGCAATCAGCTACATATCAAGTCTCGTTTGCTGCTCTACAAGAAGAACAATTCGCGGCACCAGGGGATGAACACCCGATCCCGGACCATTGTCGCCAGAAACGAAAAAATCTGTGGCTGCAGCGAGCGGTGCCGGTGCCAGTGGAGCAGGTAGGTGCAGCCATGGCAGAGGGGCTAATTGTATATGCCGCAAAGCAGGCCCAAATGTATCGGCTGCTAGCGGAGAGGGCAGAGGTAATTCGAACGGAGCCTACTTTGAGGAAGGGCCAAAAGCGGAAGGTGTGGCATCCGCAATGGGACCCAGTACTAGGCTCCGCAGACCGAGGGCGCATGGCGGAGCCAGCAGCGCACGATGGGACGGGGCTGGAGGGGTGGGACGAGGATTCTGATAATAAATCTACAGATGACGAGGACGACGACGAACGAGGGGATGTGGAGAGTGATGAAGAGCTCCTCATGGGTGGGGAGGTTGATGGGGACTGACGCTAAGAGGCGGGGCAGTGGGGCGCGCAGCGGGGCGCGTGGCGGGGCGCGCATCCACGTGACGCGGAATGATCCGTGGGGATTTTAATGAATATTTTATTCCGCAAGCGGTTCCCCGTCAATTCCATCAATTTCTGGCTGCTTTGCCGTGATACCGGGGGTCGCAGGTGCTGCCGGGGCAGCGGCATATTATTTGCGAGCACTTCAGGGGTTATCCGGGGGTGTCCCGCGGGAACCCGATGGGTTCCGGATTACCGCATATGGGTTCCCCCAAGATAACGCAATAGATCTGCGGTATCTTTACCCAATATAACGGGAAACCTTGAGCTTATGAGGTGCACCCGGAGAGGTCACCGTCGGAGGTGCCGCTGCTGTCGTTCGGGTCGTTGATGCCGGGAAGGACAGCGGCGACGTAGTTGGGGTCAACAACGGCGGCGGTGGGGGCGTTCTCCTTGCCCTTGCCCTTGCGGAGGGAGTCGACCCACTTCTGGGTGACAGGGACGTAGGGGTCAGCCGATGGGAAGTTGCACATCTTGTCGGCGCTGCGATGCGACGTCTAGAACGGGAGGCGGCAGCGGCGACAGCCCTGGTTGGCGTCGAGGACCTTCTTCTCTTCCTCCGTCAGCGGCGGGCATCTCTTGACGGAGGCATTGGCGGCGGAGCAAGAGTTTGAGGGGCCCTCCGCGCGGGTGCATTTCGCAGAGGAGTTGTTGCCATTGTTCGGAGCGATGCGCTTGCCGAGTTTGCGCTCGACCTCCTCGACGGCGGTCTTCATCCGAAGGTAGGCGCGGAGGCGGGCATCGTCGATGTGTTTGACCTCGTGGAGCCAGTCGGCGAGCTTGGCGGTGTCGACGGACTTTGCGAGGGGTCGGCCCTGTAGTCGTCCAGGAGGTCGCGGTGCATGGCGGACTCGAGGTCGTTACGCAAGCGGTCGTCGGAGAGGTGAGAGTCGGTGTTCATAAGCAGGGAGTTCATGTCTTTGGTGGTGCAGTAGTTGTCGAAGGCGAGCTCGAACTCGCGGACGATGGCCGGTGAGCATTCGCCCGCGTGGAGAATCGGTGGCTTCGAGGAGTGGGCTTCAGGAGTGGCCGACATGGTGAAATGCGAGGTGGGAGGAGGGAGGAAAACGGAGAGGGAGATCGACGAAGATGAGGACTCGGAAGAGTCGGAGGGGCTCGGGGGAGGAGTCTGTGCCGGGGATGGTCTTGGCGACGGAGGTATTTTACCCGAGTGTGATCTCGGCGACGCTGATGGCGACGAGGTCGTCGATCTGCGGGGCGATGGGACTGGCGATGGGGGGAGAGGAGAGAGAGGCGACTCGGTCTCGAGTTCGCGTTGAGACGATTTTAATCGTGTGGTCAAAGAGTGAGGGACGGAAGGTTCTCTCGAGGCCAGTGTGGTGACGTGGCACGAGGTGGGAGGCGACGGCGCGCTTGGCGATCTCGGCGAGCTCTGGGCGGGAGCTTCAGTATGCGGTAAGACGATGGTACGCCTGGCGAGGTGCTCGGTGGCTTGGAATCTGAGACGGTGCTCGTCGATTCCCCTCAGGTAACGGTATCCAAACCACGGCGGGTGGATATTGTCAAAAAAATGGAAGCTTGCTCACCAAGTTTCCACAAGATATCGAGAAAGAACCAGGAAGACAATAAGACCCGAATGTGGATTCCAAGAAGCAGCAGTAACGATGATACAAGAAGGAGGAGGTGGTGGAGTGGAGGAAAGAGACTAGCTAGTGTGACGTAACGTAACGCGTGAGTAAACAGAGCGGGTTTACAGAACTGCATTTTACAGTTGAAACACTTAATGTATGATTACCCAGGAGCACATTCCTCACAAATCAAGACCAAAGATCCATAGGAATGGCCGGAGCATAGTGAAAGAAAAGCCGCAGAGCAGAAGATGATGTCCGTGCCCATGCATGAGTGCACGGA
>JARKIE010000522.1:0-51262 GCA_029378255.1 Mycena rosella
CAGAGCGACCCAGTCCGTAGAGAGCTAGCCTTGAGTCTGAAAGGCAAACAGAGTTTCGGTGGCAAAGAGTTGAAGCTAAAAAGGGCGGGGTCTGGGCCCATGCCATAAGCCTTGGCAGCACTCGGCTGACAAAGCTTATTTTCGCTGCGGTTGTCAAGCGTCGTTCCGTTACTCGTCTTGCGGCTCTCGTCCTTCTTCCTACTACCCGTAACCCGCTCCCTCCCCCCCCATTCCATCCCGCTCCCTCCCCGCCCCTCTTCCTCGGCCCTTGCTCACTTCCTCCTCGCTTCGGGCAAGCGGGTCCCGAGCATGCCTGTACCTACGTCGGACGCGCGCAGGGCGGGGCGCCTGGAGCGGGACGTACAGAGCGGGGCGTACGGAGCAGGGCGGTGGGTTATGGGAGTGTGTGAGGAATACACCGGAGGCAGCTGGGCTAGGCTGCCGGCTGCGTGTCTGCGTCTGTTGTGCTGCGCGCGGGAGGCGGCTCGCGGAGGTGGCTGGGCCCGGGAGCGTCTGGGGATCGGGTGCGCTCGGTCGACTGCATGCGGGGGCGGCTCAAGTGGACATGCACGGGCTGGTGCGTGCGGGACGTGTACGGATACGGAGACCCTTCGCGTCGGACGGCTCTTCGTTGCGGCGCCGCTGCTCGCTTTCCTATCCCTCTCCCTTCCCTCCTCTCCCTCTCCTCTCTTCCCTCTCACGGACCTGCGCCAAACCCTTCTCGAGCGCGCGCAAACAACATTACGCCACGTCGTCGACGCGCGCGCGGCGCAGAGCATGGTGACGGAGCGGCAGGCGATCACTATCATATTTAGTGCGGAGGTGCGTGCTGCTTTCTTTTCTTCCTGCCTCCAACCTCCGCGACCGCGATTCGTGCGTGGCCTAAAGCGCGGAGGACGCGGGGCAAGAGATTAAAGACCAGAAGCTGACAACCTTCCCACACGCAGGTCAGTGCCGCGGCGCAGCAGAAACAGCTCGGCGAGAGCAAGGTCGTCGCCGCGCGCGCAGAGGTCGACAGCGCGCAGCTGATGCGGCAGGCGGATATTCTAGTGAGCCCGGCGGCGATGCAGATTAGGCAGTTGAAGACGCGTGAGTGCATTTTCTCTACTTACCCTCTTCCCTCCCACTCTTCCCGTCTCTCGTCCGCTTTCTCGTTTCTCTCGTTTCTCGTCCCCTCATCCTTCCTTTCCTGCTGGCGTCCTTCCTGTTCCTACCCTTCCCCACTGGCATCCCTTCATCCGGCCTGCCCTCTCTTATGAGCGACGTCTCCTGACCACGAGTACGCGTACGCGTACGCTCTCGCTTAGTTCTGATTGTCATGTATGTAGTTTACGATTACAATTATGCCTTTTCTTGTTTGCTTAAGTGTTTGCTTCAGTGCGGAGAATACGATGCTGGTTTTCTTCCCTTCCAAGTCAGCGAGATGCAGGTGCAGAGCTGCTGATTTCGCCCTTGGTCTCGACGCTGTCGATTTTTTCGCAGGCACAATTCCGAGTCCAGGAAGCAAGATCGCAAACGCGATGATACTCGTTCGCGGCCGGGTCCTTCTGCGCTTGCTTACTTCCAGCAGAATGCGATGCTCGTTCCGGTTCTTCGCTGCGTTTCGGAACTCCGGTGGCCGCGCGCTAGTTGCGACCTTGGTCCCGACGCTTTCAACTTTTTTTCGCGGGTACAACTTCAAGTCCAGGAAGCAAAAAACAAAATGTAACAGGGTCTCGCCGCGCTGACAAGGCGGTTACGCGGATCGCACGGGCACCGAGGAAAATCGATCGATAACGACCCGACTCACGAATGACTTGGACTTGGAGATTGGCCTGAGTACGAAGAGGAGGCTCTCGGAGGACGGGCAGAGCTTCATGGGCCCGTTACGGATATACTCGAATTACACAGGGCTTCGTCTGTTCGGTCCTCTGGCGCGCTCCGAGGGCGGCAAGCTCGAATTTCGCAATCTGCTTCCTCATCCTTGAATTTAAAAAGCTTAGTTTTCGGTGTCTTCAAAGTCCCTCCCTCTGCCTCTCCTGCGCTCGCATCCGCAGTCTTTCACATCGCCATAAGACTGGAATCCAGACTGTGAATGCGCTCTCACATCGCCATGCATCGAAGTTGAATCTAGGTCCCGGACGTCCTCCCTTGCTGCGAGCTCGTCTGCAAGCAAGGGCCCTGCGGTACCCACAAACAAGTCATATACACTTACACAAAAGGAAACGAGAGAGAGAGAAATCGAAGTTTGAGGAATCGTATGTGCATGCTGGAGCAGAAGGGAGAATAGATAAAATTGTATGTTGCTGAATTTCTCCTGAATTCGAATCCGCTGGGTCGACGAAGATTGTACGAAGACACCGAGGAGACCGAATTGGCCCACTCTGAGCTTCGCAAGGCACCGAAATCAAGAACGAAAAAACAAGCGTATCGACCGACGTGCGAATTGCAAAGTCCGGAGGGCGGAGGGCGCAAGGCGGAGAGCTGAGTTCAGAACGCGACGGTGGGACCCACAGTACTGTACCGTGTCGCCGTCATCAACGTATATATCTATTGGGGTGATAAGTACCCAGTGGAAACAAGAGTAACAGACGGAAGGGGAAGGATGGAAAGAGAGGGGAAAGAGGCATAAGTGGGCGGAAGGTAAGGGTAAGGGCGGTGGCGCTGGTATGTAATTGTGGGTAGTGTAGCGGGGGAATAAGGAGGCGGGTATGTACAGGTGGGTATTGACTCGGGCTCGGACCCAGGAGGGAGGGTGGAGATAGATGAGCAGAGAGGGACGGGCGAGGAGGCGAACGGGGACGAGGCTAGATCCGTAACGCGCTAGATCCATTCCCACTTGCTACGCACGACACGGACCCACACCTCGGCGGTGCGTCCGCTGATGCGTATACGACGTCCGCGCAGGGACGTTCAGCGGGAGCGGCAGCAGGCATATGTCCCTACCCGCCCGCCGCGCCCGCAGCGGTGGTGGCGGCGACGAGGTGCGTCGAGACGGCGAGGAGGAAGTGGAGGCGGACGATGGTGAGGACGTGGATGCCCGCGAGAAGGGCGACGGCCGTGCGCTCGACCCAGCGCTCGTCGGGGGAGCATCACGAGCTCGGGCTGGTGGCCGAGCTCCTCGCAGGCGAGGCGGCCGGCTCCGGCGCGGAGGCGGCGAGGACGGCGATGAAGGTCGTGAAGGGAGATCAGCTGCAGAGCAGTCGCGGTCGAGGCGGAAGTGCGAGGGTTTTTCTGGCGATGTGGTTAGTCCGTGGTAAAAATGAGTACAATTAATAGGAGCAAAACGGTGGGGAGAAGCGGGTAAGGGAGGCGAGACGCACCCTCAGCACCCCGAAGAAGCCCACGAACGAGACAAAGGCAGTCCTTGGAGATACAAGGAGTGCCCACAGCACTGTGAGGCCGTCCAGTTTCCATGCGTCGAATTCGTTCTCAGCATCCAAAGCACGGAGAGTGCGCCACGAGGCCGCAAGCTGGACAGTCAGAACGAATGCATGAGGGCGCCAACGAGAGTGATTTTAGGACGCGTATCTGAATGAACACGACAAGCGACTTGATTCAAAAGCGGAGGGAAAGGATGGGTTGGCGGAGGAGTACCGCAGGAAGCCGGGAAGCAGTTATAAGGAGGAGAGGTGCATGGAGGGATAATAATACGCACTTTGCGAGATGGGACGTGCGACAAGGATGAGTCGCGCTTGCGCTGTGGATGCTACAGTGCGATGTCTACACCCGGAATGCGCAATGCGAAGTGCGCGCGCTCGTGAGCCGGCGCTCACAGGCTGCGGCGGACGCCAGGAGCAACAGTCTGTGGAGTAACATACCTGATACTAGAGGTGATACGGACACGGCTCCCGCTTCACACGCGCTCTCGCACTCGTTCTCCTGCGATATCTGACAACGTACAGATGGCCGTCGCATCCCGCGTCGCCCGGAGCTTGAAGATGTGCGGAAAGTAGCCTGCCAGTGTCTTGAGGGTCTCGCGAGCGATTTGGCTTCGAACTAGCAAGTTCGCGCAGCTGCGAGGGCTTCTGTCAGCTGGGACACGAGAAAGAAAAGGTGCCGTGGCTCAGGAAGAGATCGATCGGGATTGCATCAGTGGCTGTGCCCTTCCGATTCTCCCGACGTCAGCCCGACGTCCAAGTCTTTGCTACTTGCTGGCATGCTGCAGACTGACTGGTACTAACCGGTACTGACCACATAATGATTTCAAGCTTTGGGGCAATTCTTTTCCAAAAAACTCCGTTCTGGATGGCAGCTTGTGGCCCCGCCGAATCTCCAACTTGAAAGACTCCCGAAATTCCCGTCACCATTCCGAAGTGCTCCGCCGACGTCTGACACCGACACCGCGCCAACTTCAGCTGTCTCCCTCTCTCATCTCTGGTGCTGTAGGAAATGCAGTCGCGACTGACCTGTGATCGATCTTACAGCACTGGGCGTCTATCCCGTCGTCGTATCTCAGATGCTGTCGCAAGCGAGGCACTGCTTTCGCACGTCAATAGTTCCTTGGCTGTGTCCACATCGACTGTCTTTCCGCCTTCGAATTCTGCCGCGGTCACTCCGACGTGCCCATCATCAACAAGATTCACTACAGAAGCTTCTGGATTTGGTTGGACTGAGAGCTCCAGCCACGGGCTGTTCGTCGCTATCAGAAAGAGGGATGGGAGCACCCCATCGGCATGCGTAGAGACGAGATTGCTCCCTCTCCGCCGCGAGCTGTTTTCTAAGTTTCGAGGCAGTGCGGGGCAGTCCGCTGCTATTATTGCAACAAGCGCCCTCGCCCACGCGCTGGACGTCAGGCACACGTCAACAGCTTCTCCCAGCGTCTACATCGAGTGCCTCTGCCTCACGATCGCCTCCCCCGCTTGCTCTCGAATCCATGTTCAACAACAGTACCGGCTTCCAGATCCACGGCGGAAATTACATTAATGTTTCCGGCGACGTGAACCTCGAGACCCACCAACACCTCACGGTCCAGGATCGCAGCCTGCACGATGCGAGCTCGAATTTTGCGCTGGAATCGGGCTCGGCCGAAGGATATGGCTCTCGTGAGTTGTCGGGTGCTGCAAGGAATCTGCGTCAAGGGATGGGAGTGAGGCACGCCCCGTACGGTGCGTTTCAAATGGAATCCGAATGTCCTGGATCTCACACATACTCCAAAGCTGCCTCGTCTCGCCCACCTCTTTTACTGAGGGGTTTCTCTCCACCTAGAGATCGCGCCAGTGTGCCTTCAGGACCAGTGTCATCATCTTCCTCGGGGCAAGCCAGACTCTATCATGCGTCGGGATTTAATCAGCCCGCGACTTCGACCCCACTCCCTTCCATCGATCGGTCGGCTTCATCCAATTCACAGTTTCCACATCCCCTCGACTATCACCTCGGCAATGTGCCAGACCCCGGGTCATCATCCAACCCACATCACACCATCCCCTCAGATTGGGGCAGGGACCGCTGGTCGGCCAATTTCGCGCGTGGACGCCAATTTCCCGATGATCGAGCCGATTCTTTCCGTCACGATATTGGCTACGATAGTCACCAGAATCGCTTCCAACCCGAGTCACCGCAATCTCGCGCTGGCGGAACCATCATAAACACACAGAACGTACACCACCGGTACGGCGAAACAGGGATACATATTCTCCATCGCGCGGTCGCCTTGGAGGCACTGTACGATTCCGCGGAGAGCTTCCCGCAGCCCAGATGTCATCCCGAAACACGCACAGAATCTGGATGACCTATATAACTGGGCCGTTGACGAGGATCAGCATACTCGATCCGCTGGTTGCATGGTCCGCGGGGGCGGGCAAGTCGGCCATCATGCAGACTCTATGTCAGCGATTGAGGAGGCCGGTCGCCTCGGCGGAGCCTTCTTTTTTAAACGGGGGCACGCGACTCGCGGTAACGCGAAAGTCTCTTCGCGACACTCGCCTACCAGCTGCGCTCCATCATCGCGAATTGAACACTTCGATTTCTCGGAGCGCAGAAACCGACCCATCCGTTATCGGGAGAGGGATGGACGTGCAGCTACGCAGACTCATCGTTGAGCCATGCAAGTCGCTCAGGATGCTGCGCCTGTGGTTCTTCTCATCGACGGCTTGGACGAGTGTGAGGGAATAATGTTCAGCAGGAAATATTGCGGTTAACCGGATCCATCGCCCACGACCATTCCCTTCCGCTCCGATTTCTCATTGCCAGCAGACCAGAGGCGCATATTCGAGAGCAATTCAGGAGGATGCTTTCCAAGGACTTTATGATTCTGTCAATGTCGAACAGTCATTCGACGACATCCGAACATATCTCCGCGATGAATTCACCGTATTCATCGGAACATCGACATACCATGGGAACACTCCGACTCCTTGGCCATCGACACACGTCTTGAATCATTTGGTTAAAAATCATCTGGCTACTTCATCTACGCGTCTACCATCATCAAGTTCATTGACGACAAGGCGTTTCGACCGACAAGCGCCTAGAATCCATCGAAACTGAGCAGCGATGACTCCGATTCACCATTTGCGCGCTCGACCAGCTCTACTTTCAAATTCTTTCTCCGTTCCTGCCAGCTCCCGTTCCAACCTGTGTGATATCCTTTGTGCTATCGCGAACTTCGAATTTCGATCGGAAGATATTGACTTCCTGCTTGGTCTGGAAGCTGGCGATGTTGCGTTAATCCTGCGTAGCTGCATTCTGTGCTCAGTATGAGGGAGAACACAGATATCACGGTCCACCATGCATCCTTTCTTGATTTTTTGCACGATCACAAACGGTCAACGATTTTCTATATTGGTATTGGTTCAGAACACCGCACCAAATTGGCTCACTCAGTGCTCAACACTCTTGCTTACACGTACCAAAATCGGCAGTTGAACCAGCAGTTAAACCGCGACGACTTCAAAGATCCTCTCCCCTGGTATGCACACGGCACCCAGGCTTTGTATAATCATTTCTCATTAACTGGTCTGTAGGGGACTAGGTCACGAGCGAGGGCTTGGATTCATCACCTCTGTGCCACCTTCCCCCGACCTTGTGACCCTCATCCAACTCGTCAATCCGGATTTTCTTCCATGGGGCTTCAAACAATTTGACGAGGAAGTTACTCGTCTCGTAGTTTGGCTCAGAGTGCGTCTCTGTTATTTACTGTATCGGTGTTATCTTTCTTATTTCTAGTACAGGAAATTCAACCTGTCCCTCACCATTTAATCCAGCGCTGGGAGGACTACCGCTTTGTGAATTTTTACGAAGTTTGCGCTGGGGATATCAGATCCAAGTTAAGTCGACAACGCGTCCAGTACACCCCAGAAAGGACCGACGCCGAGTTGTTAGCTCCATCCCTCCACGTGTGTCGCGCTTTTCAGGCGCGGATGAACACTTCATTCCCGGACGTGTTTGAAGCCTGCCGCCAGCTTTTCTCCCGGTCTCCCCAACTGATTCGCATATTTCAAGCAATTAGACTGGTTTCTCGTACAGTAGAATCATTCTCGACTCGTGGTTTTTCGCCGACCCGTTGCGCATCCGCTTTCTATTGAACCTGTCCCCAGATGAAATAACGACTTCTTTCTGCTCACTACGCCCAATCATCGGCTCGTCACCCCGGAAACTCTGCGCACTGCTCATGTGCCTGCCTATACTTTGCCAGGAATTCGATGAGCTCTACCCCGAGGCTTTAATTTCCACAGAGTTAGCTTGTGGATCCCTCCGTCTGATACAACGAATCGGAGATGGAGAGCTACCTATATGGGTATGGTAAGCGGACTGCCACGCACACGTAGCTCAGTTACATTCTAACAAAGCATTATTCACAGGCCTCATTTTTCGCCTTATACCGGCTTTGAATCCCTGGAATGGGGTCGACACATCAGGTCATCTCCGGAGCTGGGCCCCGAGCTTCTACAAGACCTCCGCCAATTTGTTCCGCCGTGGGACGTATTCGTTGACGAAGGGAGGCAGCGACTCCTGCCCATCGAATTCTACGATGTTGTACAATGGCTCAAGGTAGGTTCACAGGCTGTGGCTGGCAGTCACTCGCTCAACACTTGACAGGCATCCTCGGACCCCCAACTAGACCTAATTGAACGTTGGCAAGGTTATCTAGCACAGAGTATGGGTCGATCGGGGGTGACGTACAGCGGTTCGGATCAGCTCGAGAAGAGATGGCGAAGGAACATGGAGCGGGAGGCCCGCTCTCACGGACCGCCTCAGCCGTCTGACGAGGAAGTAATCTATTGTTGGGAGGGGGTGCTTGAAAACATCAACAGGGAGTTGGGGTTCGAGGCGGAAGAATTCTGGGCGCCGGCCCCGGACCATATCATACCCGGCACGCGGGTCCCCGCGACGACGGCGCTCAATCTGCTGAACAACCTCTCCGTGCCCAAAGCAGCGCCGAAACCGGGGCCGTTTGCGACAGCAGAGTCCCCGCTGTTTGGGGCGCGCGTAGGGGCGACGCCGGCGGGGAGCATTTGGGCGGAGCCGCGCGATTTGATGTTTCCGGGGGAAGCCAGTCAATTGCAGGACACGCTGAAAGTGCGTTTGAAGTCCATATTAGTATTTTCTGTGGCAGGGATTGAACACTTAAATATCTTACAGCTTGAGGACCAGCAACAACACCTCAAGGAGGAGAAAACTGGAACTTTCGTGATTTACTCGCCGGATCATGAAATGCCCGAGTCAGTCTTTCATATATGTCTGGTATTCATCTCATGCGTTTACGACGAGTTCAGCCCAGATGATGCTTCCCTGAATCCTGAAGACCTCATAGGCGATCACGGCATCGAGGGGTGTTCGGTATCAGTTCATGAACCGGTCGCAGCTATCGCGTGGATAGAAAATAATTGGGAACACCCTCTCCTCAACTCCTTTCAAGACAAGAGTTGTGGTGGGCCATTGGCTCTAATGCTTTCCCCCCAAAAGCCGGCTCTTGCGTTATTTGGGCCATATAATGATCCATCTATAGCAACCTCTGCACAATCGCTTGCAAAGTTGTCCGGGTTTCCCGTTGTGATTCGACCCTTGGATGAAAATCCCGTCGGAACACTGCTGTGTGTCCTATCAACCTTAAATTCAGACATATTTCTTATCTCGATTCTGCAGATCAGATGACAGTGATTTGGGCATTGTAAATCTAGCAGAGGGAGGGAATCAAGCCGTCAAGGTTCCTCACGCTGGGGGACATGATACAGCCCCGACGGACATCGAAATGCCTGGGAACGAAGGCGTCGCAGGGACTTCCGATGAGAGTGGAGAAAGGGGAGCCCACGATGACGACAGTCATGGACAAAGCGAAGATGGCGGAGATCCTGGTCCTGATAACGGAGACACCAATGGAGAGATGGACTGTGATCGTTATCTCAACCACGGCGGTGGATATCGGGCCCTAGGTGGTACTGGCGGCGGAGATGACGACGATGACGGGGGTGGACTGACAACAACGGACGACAGATGGGAGAGTCACCTTCACAGCACTTGTCTCAAGCTTCGCCTAAACTTACATGGTTCCAAACCATACCCCATCTCCATCGCCTACGATTTCAAGGTACGAGGGATCAAGTCTCATCTCGGTTGTATTAATCGTTTTCAAGTTTCAAATCATTCGGGTCACTGATTCGCCCATTGATCGTGAGCAATTAACCCGAGACTTGTCCCAACCAGAGGTTATTGCCCTTGTTGACTTCAAGATTGAAAATCGACCGCGCGAGACTCAAGTTGATCGTTCGTACGCATGCATTGGGTTTGTGGCCCACCGAAAAGAATCAATTAGGAGGCGGGAATTGTATGTTCCGGATAATCGAGTAACACACACTTATTACTTACAGTCTACATCGCGGGGGTGATCTTCCGGCCAAAGTTTACAAGCGGGGGCAGCAGCAGCAGAATCAGCGAGGACTTGTGGCTACCCTAGGACTGTCCAGCGGTAGACCGGTCGCCACAGCGGCCTTTTCTTATAACAAAAACTTCGGGGCTACGGTCGAAGCCACTGATACCAATGTCAGCCGTCGTTGTTTTTCCCCCTTTTTGGTTCTCAAATCTAACAGGCCATGCCACGATACCTTGTTGACTATGAACCCGGAGATGAGTGGGATGGTGCCGAGAAATCATATGCATCATTCAATATTGCATACGAGTCCCAAAAAGCACAACTGGATATTGAGCCAAGCCATTCGGACTTGCAAGTCAAGACTGGGATGGGAATCAATCTTCGGCCATCTGTAAGCCATGACCGTATGTTTAGCTGCTACCCAGAGCACTGATGACTGCAGGGGTTGGAACAAATACTGCCTAAAATATCTTTCATAAATCGCAACCAAGTTTTGATCTGGGTGTTGGACCCTACATCCAAATCTCGGGTACGGGGAATCGTGGTGCTGATGAGCGTGAGTTTCCTCAACAACTTTCAGTCTTTCACTGTGTCATATTGACTTGACTCCAGAGTTATCTTGATAACATCCGGGCGAAGGAAAGACTGTCGATATATGAGCAGGAGGACATAGATCTGATCAACACGGCAACTTTGAAAAAGCGGGAAGGTAACTCCATCTAATGGCCGTCGATCTTATCTGCTCATCGAATCAACCATCCAGCTACAAATGAAGAGCATAAGCCGGGGACTATCTCTGTGTCCATCGTGAATGTTCAAGCTCCGAAGGCACGAAGATTAGCAATAATCCCAGCATTTCGTGCGAGACGCCAGCCATTAGTAACTCCTGTAGACATCCCACCACACGAAATCCTCGCACGCGGTTGGAATGCCACGAACAATGAGTGGAGAACTGTTCTTTGGCCCGCCCTTGATCAAAATATGCAAGCCGCTGAGGCTGAAGGGACATCGGCCGCTTGGAAAATCAAATGGGACGTGACTCCAAACACACCAGAAGCCGAGGAAAGCCAAAAGACAGACAGGAAAGGAACCGGCATTGGCGAGGGCAATGGAAAGGGAAAGGGAAAGGGAAAGGGTCCAGTCTAGGAAACACGCTCAAGGAGCCCGGGGTTTAGTGGTCAACAGTCCGACAGGCTCGGAGGGTAGTATTAGGAGAACAAGTATGTACGAGAGAAAAACTACGTGTGGGAAAGTTTCCATAGGATCATGGGTGATTACAGAATAGATAGTGTACACTGGCGAAACAGAGTGAGAAAGAGGAGGTGAAATATGATAGAGTCCGTGTGGTGTGTTGGTGGCGTGTACTGATTAGTGCTGGCCAAAAATATAATAAAGTTGAATATGGATATAATACGGTTCTGTGACTCTTCTCAAAATACGAATATGAGTGAATATGAATACAATATGCACTGAGCGTATTCAGATACAGTAGCACGGGCCATAACACATAAGCTCATAGTGCACAACACGCATAATGTATAGACTTCGAGGTCCACCAAACTGCCCAGTCCCACTGTAAATGCATCCCATAGTGCATAATTCTCATAATGCATGGGAATTCAGGTCCACCAACACTATCATACCCAATAAAGCAATATTTCTACTTAGGTTAATCGAAAGTAGATAATTCCATACCACAATCAACCTTTGTAGAAAGTTTATACATTGATTTACTCTGAAACTGCCACAGAAAGAGTGTCAACAATGGCCTATGGGTCGGCTTGAGTTATCTGAAAGGGGTAATCCCGCCCGGGGTTTAGCAACCTGTCTAGTAACCTGTGCGGTTGCCGAGTAGCAATACAAGATGAAGGGCTTCCTCGTAAGACGGAGGGTGTGGAAACCCCACACCCTTATGTAAGCTGTCACATGTTACATCATCACACTCGACGACGAGCGATATAGCATCGCCCCTGGGCCATCAAGGTCAGATCTTCTTCATAGGAGTGTTATTGAGTGCCTATAAGATGAGCTTGTATGTTGTACATTTTGAAAAAGTCCATCTGGTAAGAAATTATTGGGTCTCATAACATTTCTTGTGACTTTTTCTGAGTATTTCTACGTGCTTTATTACTTGAATGGGACACTTTCGGGAAAAAGATCTGGGGAATTTGGCTGACGCAGCCACTGCATAGCCACCCGGTATGTCTCGACATTTTCCTCGGTGATCTCAGCTGAGTGTTGGGTGGCACCGCTAACCTACCGAGCAGCCTGTACACAGTCTATGAGATCTGCATCTGGTTTCTGAGCACCTTTATGACTTCTGCTGTTGACCAAATGCCTTGCTGCTCTCTCATATAGCAGAAAATAAATCAAAAATTTCTCCTGAGGCCAGGATTTGGCCATGGGAATGTGTATGTAAGCTGATTGCCTAAGGTGCAGGATTTCCATGCCCTCTATCTTAAGGCCATGAGCATTGTGCAGGTGGAAACTGATAGGAGCTGAAGATGGAATGATATCCACGAGGAAAATGATGTGAGGTCGTATACAGGTGAGAGTCCAGTGTTCCTCATAATCCTGAGGGAATAAGAGTCAAGCAGAGGTAAAGCCTGAGATTAGACAAGGTAGAATCTAAAGTACAGGGGATTCTACCTCAGGTTTATATACTGGTGTAGCTAGGAGTCCAATCATAATTTATCATATGTGTTGTGTTCAATATACCCTATGTGGAGCATAAAGGGTGAAGTTGAAACTAGAGAAGAGTTGAGTAACAGGGATGTGATCGAGAGTTGTCGGAGTATTGCAGTCACATTGATAAGGCATATATTTGTACACACCTGGAATCTTCACTTTTGCATGGTACTAGCAGTTAGCTGGTACTAATATACCCAGTAAGACATTGAGTTCTAGTCAGCCTGAGATGGAGAATTAAGCTGTTAGAGGCATTGCAAATATGTGTTAAACCAAGGAGACTAAGTTTACTATGGACAATACCCACACAAATGGGGTCTGATATAGTAACTTGGGTTTCAAACCACTAGCGAGTTATATGACTACTCCGGCAAACTGTACTACATGGTGCAGTGTGTTTGAGTTCAATATGGGTGCTGAGGCTATCAAGGGACTAAGAAGGAGACAAATCAAGCTATTAGAATGTTCTGTTAACCAGTTGGTTCAAAAGGATACCACAGATAAATGGGGAAGTCAGTGCTGAAGCAAGGAAGCTGAAGTTATGGTCATGTGACTTGTAAAACATGTTAAAGCCTCAGCACGCTGAGCTGATGACAGTGGCTAGCCAGTCAGTATGATTTTGCGGGATGACCCTGCGGGCTCGCTTATCATTTATAAGTTTTCCACAAGGTCCGCCAACACCTAGGATGACCAGGATTCAAGGGAGAATGACTGTACCATCATTAGTTGGTTGGAGCTCACTTCTGTTTCCTGACTCAGCACAACAGTTTATATCACTCTGCAGTATTGATTTGCGACCACGGACTCATATTTTGTTTGTCATGTACTAGTATAAAGAGAGCATGTACTTGAGTAAATAGTCAGTTAATTCTCACCCACTTTATTGGCACAAGCTCTCAGTAGCTTTTAGGTGTTCAATGTACTGACTAGTGCTGGTTAATCCCACTCTAAGCTCGCCCCTTGACCTGCTTCCCAGTCTGCTTCATTGTGCCCCTGAAAAGGCACCTGAGCATTCAAGTGATTGCTTCAGCACACCCCTGAAAAGGCCCTGAACATCCAGGTAGATCATTTCAACTACGTACCATTCAATATCCTTGTGTTGGTTACACCACTCAAGAGGCCTTATGTGGTACACCGGCTTTGAGGAAGGATGTGCACCCATATTGGCTTTGCCGATACACCGAGTCCAGAACACTTGTAGAATTGCCAGACGGAGGTGCACAGAACAAATATGAGTCGTAAAAACCCTCCGGGGTATAGTTTAGTGGGCGCAGGTGCGTACCCTTCACACACTTTGGCAAAGAGCAGCAGCAGGTGGCTGTCCTAAGCAGCAAGTATAAAAACTGTAAATGTTCGGATTCAACAGCATTGCTTATGTGTCCAAGGACCAGGAATCACATTCGGACAACAAGGTGCCCTTCGCACAGCTCGAAGGTATTATTGAATGATAATATAGCTGATTGGAAGGTTGTTTCCCCATAGGAGAGTGGATCTGATCAAAAACTATAAAATCATGGACTGCATTTTTTAAAATGATAATACACAAAATCGGAACACCACACCTCCTGCGGAATTGCAGCGCGAATCCGCCCATATAAATTTTATGTGTATACAGAAGGAACTGAGCCCAGGGCAATAGATATGGTCAAAATGATCAAAAACAGCTCAAAACCGAAGTAAAATCGGCCGTGCCCTAACTTCCGCAAATGGCTGTAATCTCTTCTGGTCTGTAGGAGTCTGTCTGAAAATTGCCAATGGCTTAAAGTCATTACCTCGACCTTACCTTCTGACGAGCTTGTGCCCCTCATCCGAGCCGTCAATCCGGATTTCATCCCATGGGGTTTCTTCGAGGATTACCCAACAAATGACTTCTTAACTTGGCTGAAAGTGCGTCCCCACTTCTGACTCTATTCTTTCATTTTATTCCCCGTGCAGAAAATTCAACCCGTCCCTCAATCTCTCATTCAGTGCTGGGAGGACTACCGCTTTATAAATTTCTACGAATTTTCCCTCTACCAACTCAGGGATGAGCTACTCGAGCAAAAAGCTACGTTGGCTCCCCAAAGGACCGAGAACGAGATTTTAGCTCCTTCCCTCTCAGTGATTCGTGCTTTTCAGGCCCGGATGGACAGCTCCCTACAGGTCACAATCGAAGCATTCCGCGAGCGTTTCTCCCAGTCTCCCCAACTGGTTGCATTTTCCAAGCCAGAAGACTTCTTGTCCCCGACTTCAGTGACTTTCTATCCCCGGCGTCTTGCGTAGCATTTCACCTCCACATTCTATTGGATCTATCATGGGACGATATGAGGTCTTACATTTGTTTGATACACCCAATCGTAGGTTGGGAAACCCGGAAAATCTACGCACTGCTGATGTTAGTGCCAAATTTTGGCGCGGAATTCGACAATCTCTACCCCGAATCCTTGGTTTCCAGAGAATTAGCCTGTGGATCCCTTAGTCTCATACAACGAATTGGAAATGGAGGCCTACCTATACTGTTTTCGTCAGCCCATTAACATGCACCGTTGTACCTGACCCGGCTGACACCGATTATCCACAGGGACGCCGAATGGCTGGAATGGGGTCGATACATCAGATCTTCTCCACAATCGAGCCAAGCGCTTTTACAGGAACTCCGACAATTTGATCCACCGTGGGATGTATTCGAGGAGTGGGATACGCATCTCTGGCCTAACGAGTTCCACGATGTTGTGAAATGGCTCAAGGCAGGTCACTGGGCATTTCTTGCAGTAGTCAAGGAGTCACTCACAACTACGCAGGCATCCCCCGACCCTCAACTTGACCTGATTGGACGGTGGCAAGGTTATCTCGCAGAGAGTATAGATCGCTCGGAGAGGAAGTACAGCGACGATGAGCTCAAAGAGCGGTGGCACGAAAGCATAGAGCAGGTGGGATCTGCATGGCAATCCTGATGGCAAGGCAAAGTCTGGTGCCTGGCAGAGTCAAGGATCCTCGGTGGTTAGAAAAAACATCAGGCGGCGGATAAAAGGGACCGAGATAAAAAAACAGGGGGATGGAAGATTGCTCAAGAAACTGGAATATCTAAGAGGCTTACAGATCTTTGAAAAACCTGCAGATGCTTGAGTGCACCAGAAAAAAAACCAAGGGTTCTATCAAAGATCTTCAATGAAACTCGCCGATTTAGGCAGATCAGGAAAGAAGCTCAAAGATATAGCATCAATGATGATCAAAAGACGTCTAAAAAAAGATTTTTTTTTGTCCAGGTTGGGCCTTCATAAAATTTAGACGAGGAAGGAAGAAAAGAATGAATACCTCGAGTCACTTCGAACCAGCGTTATGTGTGCCAAGTCGGCTGGGGGTTCGGATGAATCCGCTCTCGAAATATTACAGGCTGAGGCTCTTCAAGGGACTTATAGAATGATTCTAGTCGCAACGTCTTCAGAAATATTGAATTGAGAACTCCCGCAAGGAAATTCTGCGTTACCACGAGCCCGTCCTCCCCTCACGTTTCCAGCGCGTCCGCAGGCTCGTCCCGCGTCTTGGGCGCAAAAACACGGGGTCTTCATCATGGTTTACGGTTTCCGATGGACCGTGGACAGGAAATCCTTTGGAAAATATGTGTGTATGGGTTGTGGTCTGGAGTTTAGCAGCAGGATGGGGCCAGTCGACTCCAGAATCAGTTACATAGAATACACAACGCGGATGTAATTTATATATGAGAGGCCGCGGCGGGGCGGAAGCTTTCTGGGATGCGTATACGCGGGAGTCGGAGTGGAGTTGGTTATTCAGCGCTTAGAAGAGCCGGGCATTCGGGATTCGCCGCGCAGGGGCAATATTGATTACTTTGAGACCGCAGCTCGAGCGGCGCGCTGAACGGATTAATGGCGGTTGGCTATAGGTTCTGTACGCGGCGTGCGCGGAGCGGTCGAAGATAGCGGGAAGAACGGCATTGCTGGAGTATAAGGACAGTGTGGTCGACAGGTTCAAGCAGCGCACAAGATGTCAGAGCGGTCAGTAATTCTTAAACGGTCGTCAGTGGAGGCCTTCCCTTCGGTATTCGCAGTCGTCAACAGCCGAATAGCAAATAGTGAATTGCTGTACGGAAATGATTGAGGGTCGATAGAAGTAGACATTCACCACGGAGAAGACGCAGAAAACGAGTCCAGCACGGCGATAACACCGAACGTCTACGTCCCAGTATAAGTAAGGGCAGTGGTCCAAAAGCAGGCGGCCCACGCTAACCTACGGCGGGATCATCCCTCCGGCCATGCAGCCCCGCGCAGGGTCCAGAATTGATGTATCGAGTCCGCAGCAGGGGTAGGTACAGACATCACCAGTGGCGCTACGTATAGACTGGACAGCGGGCACGTTCGTGTCGTATACAAAGGCGGGTCGAGCATGGGTAAATTTAGTTTTAATAGCAAGGGGCGCGGAGGAGAGGAGGGGGAGAGCAGCTGTGGGATCGTGGGGTGTTAGCGCCCTAGCATGGTCGCGGGAGCGAGTGGGAAGCGCGCCCGCGGGGTGAGCAGGGGTAAATTTAGCTTTAGGAAGGCGCGGAGGAGAGGAGGAGAGCGGGAGCAGGGTGCGAAATCGTGGGAGGGTGTTCGCACCGTTAGTATATTCGTGGGCGAATAGGAGCGTGGAGTTGATTTTGACGGGGCCAGCATTTTCTTCGAGGGTTGGCGCCGGGGTCAAAGTCGCAATTTACATAATTTCGCAAGCTTGCGCCGACCTCCTCACCCTCGACCGCCCGCAATGTCGCGTCCGTCTACCACTCGTTCGAGCCGTGGTACGAATTTATTTTCTGCCCAAGTATCTGGCGATTAGAGGGTGTTTCGGCGGCGGAGTCCTACCAACAGTTGTGATGGGCGGCAATAGCCAAGAGGACCAGGTGATGAAAAGTTGGCGGACGCGCGCTGGTGTGAACCATGGGAAGGAGCAAGACCCTAGACGAATCCATAAGCAGAGTAATTAGGCTGTAGTGAGACTGAGAGTGAGTTTGGCCAGCGGGAAATATTAATGTGGTGGCAACAGCAGCCGGCTAAATCTACCTGGTTTGTGCGCTGGCAACACCGCAAAAGAAGTTTCCAGAGCCACCTAGTCTGTAGAGAGCTAGCCCCGAGTCTCAAAGCCAAAAAGAGTTTCGGTGGCAAAGAGTTGAAGCCAAAAAGGGCGCCCATGCCATAAGCTTCGGCAGCATTCGGCTGACAGCGCTTACGGCAAGGACCGCGTCCCGTCGCCGACCGAGTCGACCAGCTCTCGACCACCACGCTGCGAATGGTGTGCCCCTTTCCTTTTTTGTGGTGCACCTCGTGCTCATTGGCGCAGTAACGGACGAGCTACCCACCGTCCCGCCCCGCGCGGCGGACTCGAACATTGTCGTGCAGCCGCTCAAGCGCGCGGAGATGCAGGTCCGTCTTCTTGCTGCACTTACGGAGCACTTCTCACACGCCCGCAGCCGTCGTATGCGCAGGATCTCGGGACGGGCGAGGTGCGTTGCTGCTCGCTGTTCGGGAGTAGCTACTTACCACCCCCCAGGCCACACACGGGCTGTACGGCTCGCTCCTGCAGGGCCTCGGCTCCATGATGATCGTCGGCGTCTGCGGCATGGTCCCCTCCTGCCCCTTCCCCAACCCCTTCCGCGAGGTCCAGCAGGGTGCGGCGATGCTCTCCTCGGTTCCTTCCTCTACTAATACGCGCCCAGGCTCCGTTGGCCTCGTCTCACGCTTCGGCCAGTTCTACAAGTCCGTCGACCCGGGGCTTGTCCAGGTCAACCTCTGCCCAGAGTCCCTCAAGATCGTCGACGTCAAGATACAGATCAGCCCGATTGGCAGGCAGAGTGTTATGTGCGTCGTCTGCTTTTTATTCTTTCCCTGCCCTTCTTTCGCTCCGGCTGTCGTCTTGCGCGGCGCTCGTCCCATTGTCCCGTTGTCCCCCTCCCCGTCCCCGCTTCCTACCCCCGTACCCGTCCCCGTCCCCACCTCGCTCCCTCCCGTCCCCGCACCCCACTCCCTGCTCGCTTCCTCCTCGCCTCCGCGGGCGGGCGGCTGCACCTGCCTCGGACGTGCGCAGAGCGGGGCGTACGCAGCGGGGCAGTGGGCGCGTCGCGTCGGGGTGCGGTTCTGCTTCAGGGGCTGCAGGCTGCGTGTCTGCGTCTGTGGTGCTCTGCGCGGAGGCGTCCGGGCCGACTGCGTCCTGCGCGAGCGTCCGGGGGTCGTCGCGTGCGTGCTGCTCGGAGGCGGCTCGGGGCTATCCGGGCGTACGGAGGCGGGGGCGCTACCTGGGCGTGGCGAACGGGTGGGGGTTGCGCGTGCGACGTGTATGTGGAGACGTCGACGCGCCGTGGGACGGCACTGGCGCGCGGGCTATTGCTGTATCGCGGGCAGACGCCCGGCGGTCGCGCGCGGGGCGTGTACGCGTCCGACGAGCGTGCAAGATCTTCGTCGGGCGCCGCTGCTCTCTTCTTTCTTCCCTCTCTCCCCTCCCCTTCCCTCCCACTCCCCCATTAACCCGCCCCAGCACCCGCGACAGCGTCAACGTCGAGATCGACTCCGTCATCTGCTTCCAGATCTGCAACCCCTACCGCTCCGCCTTCGGTATCACCGACCTCCGCCAGGCGCTCATCGAGCGCGCGCAGACCACTTTGCGCCACGTCCTCTGCGCGCGCGCGGTGCAGAGCGTGGTGACGGAGCGGGAGGCAATTGCGTTTGAGATCGCGGAGATTGTGGGGGACGTGGCGGATAAGTGGGGGGTGGCGATCGAGGGGATTTTGATCGAGGATATTATATTCAGTGCGGAGGTGCGTTTTTTCCCCATCTTTTTGTGTTTTTTTTTTTGGTTTTTTTCGTTCGCCCCATCGTTCTTGCGACGCACCTTTTTCGACGCCCGACGCCCGCCCTCCCTCCCTCCTCCCCCCCACGTTTTCCTCGACGCACGCTAACCCCTCCCCCACGCAGGTCAGCGCCTCGCTCAGCAACGCGACGCAGCAGAAGCGGCTCGGCGAGAGCAAGGTCATCGTGGCGCGCGCGGAGGTGGACAGCGCGCGGCTGATGCGGCAGGCGGGGGATATTATGGCGAGCCCGGTGGCGATGCAGATTCGGCAGTCGGAGGCGCGTGAGTGCATTTTCTCTATTCATCCTCTTCCCTCCCACTCTTCCCTCCCACCTACCCTCCTGTTCCTTGCTGTATCATCTCACTCTCCCCGTATCGTCCGCGCGACGGCTCTCCCCTTCCTTCTCCTCTTCCTGTGACGCTTACTGACGCATGCCCCCTCTCTCCTAGTCCAAGCGATGGCCAAGTCGGGCAACAGCAAGGTCATATTCGTCCCCATGCAGCTCCAGTCGGACGTCGTCGGGCAGCTCGCGTCCGGCTCCGGGTCGGGCGCGGGCGGGAGCAACTGGGGGGGAAGTGGGGGCGACGGCGGGGAGGCGGCGGTGAATCGGGCGGGGCTGCTGAATAGCATGACTAATATGTGAGGGGGACCGACTGACGCCGACTCTGATCCCGACCCGCCCTCGTACCACATCCATGCTGCCTCTTCCGGCTCCGGCTTCCGGCTTCCGCCACCCTGCTTCTGTACGACTACGACTCCGTTACCCCCCTTACTCCCCACGCCATTCCGCACGCTTCCCTTGACCCTTTTACCCATTCCCATTCCCGCGTGCATTCCCTCTACTTACTCGCTTGCATGCATGCCCTCTACTTGCTACTCGGTTACTTACTACCGACTCCCGACTACCTCGAAGTACTTGTACGCCTCCGCTTAGTTCTGATTCATGTATGTAGTTTACGATTACGATTATGCCTTTACTTCCCAGTGTGGAGGATGCCATGGGACGACGCTGGGGTGACATAATCAAGTTTTTTTTCCACTCTCCAAAAAAAAAAGATCTCATTTGGTTTATGGTCTGACTACGGGAGACTAGCGACAGCTGAAAGCGGGGCTTGAAGTGGGCGGATGCGGGTACAGCCAAGAGGTGGGCGGACAGAAAATGGATGATATCATGCTCAGAAATCCAAGGAGGGGGGGGGAGGGGGTCCACGCGAGCGGCTGATCGGTCCGAAGGCCTACGGACCGTTCTCCGCACTCAGAAAACGCTGGCGAGAGGGGCGAGAAAAAAAAATTTGGTGGAGGAGTAATGACGTAGAGCAGTTCGGACCGAAATCGGCGGCAAAGAACAAGAGATCAATTCACTTGTAGAACTTTTTGAAGCTAAAGGGCAATCAAAGTGAGCCGACAGTCTTATTCAGAGTGCATGTTCGTGGGGGAGTCCGCTTTTTCTACTTAGCGATCCGTCAAGAACCAAGGGAGCTATACTGAAATCGAGCGAACAGCCCTCAAGAAATCTAAAATGAATCGGACCGGCCTCCTGTGGCACTGTAAAGCTATGCATGATATCTCGGCTCTTTCGGCCGCCCACCTCTTGGGTACAGCCACTGATTTCGACTTTGCGCGAGAAGCCGTCGGACGGACTCGGAGATCATTCGATCATTGATTGGATCGGTAACTTTTTACATCCTGCTAGTGCTGCCGCGAGCTGAGGTCGAGGTACCTTGAGGTGATGTGCTGTCAACCTCGGTTCACCTTGAGGCTCCACAAGCTCACCTCAAGCTACCTCCGAGGTTTGGACGAAAAAGGAAACACCCGGTCCCACGCTCCTCTGTGTCATCGACGACAACCTCAGAGGTCTCCGAAGGGCACAGATGTCTCCCAAATTGACATGTAAACATCCTGAGGATATTATGTGTGCTCTGGGTTTTCTCCGCCTCCGAAACATGCCGAGATTGACTTCAATAAAGAGAAAATGTACCAATTGTGAAACTAGCCCACACAGACGGAAACTCTAGTGCTTGTCACCTTCTATTAAGCCGGGAAGCATCCGAGGGTCCCGAAGTGTCTAGCCTAGGTTTCCGAATTCAAGTCTCTGCGACCGTCGCCTCGAGAGACCGTCCCGTCGATGACCCGTTGCAGGTGTTGGAAACCGGCTTCAAATGATAGGATCACTTCATTTTTTTTTTGGGACTGGGCCATTAAATAGAGTGTTAGATGCAATATGCATTTCTAACAATGAACAGGGATGGCTTGTTCACTCAGAGCGAGAGTGCAAAGTCTGAGACAAAAAAAGTAGCTCACAACCGTTAAAGGAAAGTGGAGCTTGGTGGAGTGTCTGAGCTCAAGGTACCTCGAGCCGAGCTGAGGTGTCGTCACCTCGAGCTGCTGGATATGGTAATGGATCCGAGCTTGAGGTCACCTCGGCTCGAGGTACCTCCACCTCGCGGCAGCACTACATCCTGCTTCTTTCGGTGAAGCTTGTTCTGCAGATACACAGGATTGCGATCTGAACCCGTCCGCCAGCACTGAGTTCAAGTTTTTGTGCCTCCAATTTTCTTCGACGCCGAGTCGAAATCGGAAAGCTTCCAATTTACTGGCGCCAACTTCAAAAATTGTGCCCTGCGGACGTTAATCCGCTCTGGATTGCAGCCAATACGACGAACTTGGGGACCCGCCGGCGGTCCTGGGCGTCGAATTTACAAGGCTCCTCCCGGAGTTCCCGCCACCACCTTCGAAATCCTGCAGCCAGTGCTCCGCCAACGTCCCAGTCTGAATCAGATATAAACACCAGCACCGCACCAGCCCACCGTATCCTCTCTTACTTCTGGTGTTGTATTAGCCAATGCTATCCGATATTTGATTTGATCCCCTTCAAATGCACGGAATGTATTCTGCTATCTCGACTGACCTGTGATCTTACAGCACTGGGCGTCTATCGTGCTGTATTCCGGATCGTCTCTGATGCTGTCCCCAGCGCGCATGCTGCCTGCCTTCGCACTGCAACAGCTTTTGGCTGTGCCCGCATCGACTGTTTTTCCCCGCTTTCGAATTCTGCCATGGCCTTATTCTTCACTCCGAAGTGCCTATCATCAACAACAGTAAGTATATTCATTGCGGAAGCTCTTATCAAGTTCGTGGAAGCGCTCAACTCCGCCGTGGATTCCGGTTGCACTGAGACAGCGGGATGGCATGTGTCATTCCATGCCACATCAAATCAGACCGGCATCCTTTAATGATATTTCTTCCGCGCCGTCGCTTTCCATCTCGATCCGCTTCAACGTGAATCTTATTATATTTCATATGCGCCGACGAGACTCCGAGCAACAGATGTGTACGGATCATGGCTTCCCGGGAACCTGCAGTGCTGTTTTCTATAATTCGAGGCCGGAATGCAGTGCACTGCTATTATTGCAATAAGCGCCCTCGCCACGCGCTGGAAGGCAGGCAGTGTCCTCCCACGTCAACAGCTTCTCCCAGTGTCTACATCAATTGCCTCTGCCTTCACGATCGCCTCCCCCCGCTTGCTCTCGAATCCATGTTCAACAACAGTACCGGCTTCCAGATCCACGGCGGACAATACATCAATGTGTCCGGCGACGTGAACCTCGAGACCCACCAACACCTCACGGTCCAGGATCGCAGCCTGCGTGATGCGAGCTCGAACTTTGCGCTGGAATCCGGCCCGACTGAAGGATATGGTTCTCGCGAGTTGTCGGATGCTGCGAGGAACCCTCGGCATGGGACAGGAGCGAGGCAGGCGCCGTACGGTCTGTTGCAAATGGAATCCGAATCTCAGGCTGATCTCATACATACCCCAAAGCTGTCTCTTCTCGACCACCCTTTTACTAAAGGTTCCACCAATCCCGAAGATCATGCCAATGTGCATTCAGGACCACTGTCATCCGCGGAGCTCGATTATGCGTCGGAATTTAATTGGCCCGCGACAACTTCGACCCCACTCCATTCCATCGATCGGCCGGCTTCATCCAATTCACAGTTTCCAGACTATCACCCCAGCAATATGACAGATCCTGGTTCATCATCCAACCCACATCACACCATTCCCTCAGATTGGGACAGGGACCGCTGGTCGGCCAATTTCGAGCGTGGGCGCCAAGTTCCCGATGACCGCCCCGATTCTCTCCGTCACGAGAATGGCTACGATAGTCACCAGAATCACTACCAGTCCGAGCCACCGCAATCTGGTGCTGGCGGAACCTTCATAAACGCCCAGAACGTACACCACCGGTATGGCGAAGCAGGGATACATATTCTCCATCGCGGGGTCGCCTTGGCGGCGCTTCACGACTCTGCGGAGAGCTTCCCGCAGCCCAAATGTCATCCCGAAACACGTACCAAAATGCTCGATGGTCTTTATAGATGGGCGACTGGGGACGGTGCCTCCTGTTCAATCCGTTGGTTGCATGGTCCTGCGGGGGCTGGGAAGTCGGCCATCATGCAGACTCTATCTCGGCGACTGCAGGAAGCCCGTCGTCTCGGCGGAGCCTTCTTTTTCAAGAGGGGCCACACCATTCGTGGTGACGCGAAAGTCCTCTTCGCGACCCTCGCCTACCAGCTAGCGCTCCATCATCGCGAATTGAACGCTCCAATCTCTCGGAGCGCAGAAACCGATCCATCTGTTGTCGGGAGGGAGATGGATGTGCAGCTACGCAGCCTGATCGTTGAGCCATGCAAGTTGCTCAGGGACGCTGCGCCTGTGGTTCTCCTCATTGACGGCTTGGACGAGTGTGATGGGAATAAAGTTCAGCAGGAAATACTGCGGTTAATTGCATCCGCTGCCCACGACCATTTCCTTCCACTCCGATTTCTCATTGCGAGCAGGCCAGAGGCGCATATTCGAGAGAAATTCGAAGAGCCATTCTTTCACGGAGTCTACGATTCTGTCAACATTCGACAATCCTTCGACGACATCCGAACATACCTCTGCGATGAATTCACCCGTATCCATCGCGAACATGGACATACCATGGGGAATACTCCAACTCCGTGGCCATCGGCGCAAATTTTGAACAGTTTGGTTGAAAAATCATCCGGTTACTTCATCTACGCGTCTACCATCATCAGGTTCATTGACGACAAGGCCTTTCGACCGACGAAGCGCCTAGAATCCATCCAAAACCTGGGTAGCACCAACTTCGATTCGCCATTTGCCGCTCTCGATCAGCTCTACCTTCAAATTCTCTCCGCCGTTCCTGCCAGCTCCCGTTCCAACCTGTGCGATATCCTTTGTGCTATCACGAACTTCGAATTTGGATCCGAAGATATTGACTTTCTGCTTGGTTTGGAAGCTGGCGATGTTGGGTTAATCCTGCGCAGCCTGCAGTCAGTCCTCAGTATGGGGAAGGACACAGTGATCACACTCCACCATGCATCCTTTCTTGATTTCTTGCACGATTGCAAACGGTCGTCGATTTTCTATATTGGTTCACACCACCGTACCAAATTAGCTCACTCGGTGCTCAACACCCTTGCTTACACGTACCAAAATCGGCAGTTGAACCAGCAGTTAAACCACGACGAAGATTCTCTCCCCTGGTATGCAAGCGGCACCCAGGCTTTGTCAAATCATTTCTTATTATGTGGTCTGTAGGCGGCTAGGTACAAGGAGGGGCTCAAATTCATCGCCTCTTTGCCACCTTCCCCCGACCTTGCAGCCCGCATCCAACTCATAAATCCGGATTTTCTTGAATGGCGCTCAGATGGGTTTGGCGAGGAAATCTCTCGTTTCCTAGTTTGGCTCAGAGTGCGTCTCCATTATTTACTGTATCGGTGTTATCTTTATTTCTCGCTCAGGAAATTCAACCCGTCCCTCACCGTCTAATCCAGCGCTGGGAGGACTACCGCTTTGTGAATTTCTACGAAGTTTGCGCCGAGGATATTAGAGTCGATTTATCCAAACCAGACGACAAGTACGCCCCACACAAGGCCGAGTTGTTCGCTCCACCCCTCCACGTGTGTCGCGCTTTGCAGGCGCGGATGAACGTCCCGCTACAGGACATGTTTGAAGCCTGCCGCCAGCTTTTCTCCCAGTCTCCCCAACTGATTCGCATTATGCAAGCAATCCGACTGGTTTCTCCTCCCGGTAGAATCCCTGTCAGGTCACGGTTTTCCGTCGACCCGTTTCGCATCCGCTTTCTATTGAACCTGTCCCTGGATGAAATAACGACTTCTTTCTCTCACTAGGCCCTATAATTGGCGGGAATCGCGGAAACTCTACGCACTGTGGATGTGCCTGCCTATACTTTGCCAGGAAGTTGATCAGCTCTACCCCGAGCCTTGATTTCCGAGATCTGGCGTGTGGATCCCTCCGGCTGATACAGCGATCGGAGATAGAGACCTACCTATATGGGTATGGTAAGGGACTGTCACGCACACGTAGCTCAGTTAAGACTAGCAAAGCATTATTCGCAGGGATCGTTTTCGCTTATTGGACCCCGAAATCCCTGGAGTGGGGTCGACACATCAGGTCGTCTCCAGAGTCGAGCCCTGAGCTTCTACACGAGCTCCGCCATTCTTTCCGCCATGGGACGTATTCGTTAACGCAGGCGCGCGGCTCTGGCCAAACGAGTTCTATGATGTTGTACAATGGCTCAAGGTAGGTTCCCAGGCAGTTGCTGGTAGTACTCACTCAATACTCGACAGGCATCCTCGGACCCCCAACTAGACCTAATTGAACGTTGGCAAGGGTATCTAGCGGAGGTATGGATCGATTGGGGTGGAGTACAGCGATGATGAGCTCGAAGCGAGGTGGCAGAGAACATGAAGCAGGAAGCCCGCTTCCATGGACCGCCTAAGCCGTCTGACGAGGAAGTAACCGACGCTGGGAGAACATGCTTAGGGAGTGGTGGGTGTTCGATGCGGAAGAATCGGACGACGGAGAGGGAGATTCGAGCGACGAGGAGGAAGGGCTGCGGGACGACGGGGAGGAGGAGTCCAACGACGACGAGTAAACTACGCATTGAATGGGTATTAATTGGGAGAGTGATATGCCTCCTGCAGCATTGATTGACTCTGAACCACCACCAACTATGTAGCCGGATTTTACATTGGCAGCATACCCAGAAAATTACAGCAAGACCGCAAGACCGTGGTCTGTCACCGAATCTGGCAATGGACGCTCATGAGCAAGAAGGGAATCAGATTGTATTGACAGATTCGACAATATTAATGCTGGGTAAATACCATGACCGAGAGTAAGACACTATAAGTGAGATTGGGAGTTTTGACCAGTTTCCGGGACCGCAGCGGAGATGCCGCTCGCGATTCGCGTGAGGTGCTCAAATTACGAGTACTTATAGTAATCGTTATTTAATCAATGGACATGAGGTTTTTCAGGTCTTGGTAAAAAGTGTCCCATCTCAAGATTTCAATGCAAAATAGGGGCTGTGCTATTGTATTTAGTTGCCGTGTTGAAGGCATAATAGTGGCTGTCCTTTATATCTGCTTCAAATTGTGTGAAGACGTAGTGGCTGTGTTTCTGCTTTGTAATTAGGTGCCAATCGTCGGCTGCGTTCGAATACCGCCGGGTGTCTTTCTTTTTACACATTTTCGTTCTTGCCTCTCTCGCACACTTGAGCAGTTTATCTAAGATGACAGCGAAGACCGCACAGCGCACAACATGTACCACGCCCATCGGTGCAAATCAAGACAAGAACTACTGCGCGGGAGCGACGTGGAGTGGGCCGCTGCTTCTGCGGCGGATGCGCAGAGACACTTGCACGTGAAGGGTTTTCTGAAGAACGAGGTTAGTGTCGGCATTCAAATGGCGGGGATAGCGGTGGTCCTACTGCGTATAGCGGCGGCGGCCGACTCTGTGGTGACTGCGGACGCATGTCGTGCAGTTGCGATACTGCTGGAGCAGCGGAAGGTCAATGTGACAATCAACGTGTTGACGCATGATGTCAGCGCGATCCGCGCATTGATGGAGGAGCCTGTGGGGCGCGACGGAACAGACGGGGACGGCGCACCTGTGGCGGAGAGCATGCGCACAGCGGTGGTGATCCTCACGAGGACTGCAGGAACAGTGTAGGGAACTGGAGACATTAACAGAGCGCCTGGGGGAGGGCATTACAGGAATGATCGACCGCGTGGAAGCGGCGCCCGAGGTGGAGGAGGCACTGCAACGCGACGACTCAGCCCACAGAGGGTGTTGTGCATGCACACATGAAGACGTACGCCAGGGTCGTAGGCACGGCGACGTGTGCGCCGCCACGTCACACAGCAGCTGTGGCCAGCACGAGCGCATGGGCACGACAAATTATGGTCGACTGTTCGCCCATGGTCGACGCATACACCCTCATGACGCTAAACAAGAAGGAGCTCGTCATGAAGGCGAACTTGGCGCTGGCCAGCATGGCGCGCGAGCTCAGCGACGACACGGCGCCGGCAAGGACAGTGTTCGTCGGAGCCAACAAACTACGCAGCGGTGCGGTATTTCTCCACCTTACCTCGGCGGCGGCGGCGGACTGGGTGCGCATCCCAAAGCGCATGGGCGCCTTTCTGGCAGGGATGGGAGGTACGTCCATATACAAACCTTGGTTGTTCTCGGTCGTGGTGGAGTTCGTGCCCGTGTCATTTGACCCTGCCCTCGAACACGTGTTTACCACCATCGAGGATGCATATGGCATTGGGTGCAGGGAGCTAGTGCAGGTGCACTTCATTAAGCCACCAGAGAGGAGACACGTGGCACAGCGCTCGGCGCACACTATATTCGGCTTCGTGAGCACGGAGGCAGCCAATCACGCTATCTGCCACGCCTCTTCATGGACAGGTGCATGTCATGGACAGGTGGCATGTCATGGCACGGAAACTGCTCTCAGAGCCCGTGCAATGCTTCAAGTGTCAGATTATTGGCGGGGGCACGGTGCGGCGACGTGCCTGTCCATGGCATGATGTCTGTGCGCACTGCGGGGATATGCACCGCACGGTTGTGTGCAAGGTGCACGATGAGGAGAGGGTGTGCTCCAATTGCAGAGCCGCGAAGCGGCCCTTCTGCGGGCACGGTGCGGCGGATCGGTCATACCCGGCGTTCGAGAACAAGCTACAATTCGCGCTGGAGCGAAATTCAGAAGCTAACTACAGGTTCTTCCCCATGGACGACCCCGCAACTTGGGAAGATGTGCGTGGGCCGGTTGCGGACCTCAATAACCAGGATGCATTATGGCAAGACGGCGGTGCATGGTCTGGCGACCACACAGTGTCCGATGGATGTACGACAAAGGCGAGAGGGGCAAAGCCGGGGTTGCCGTCAGCAGTGGCGGCAGCCAGGTCGCGCATGGTGGCAGGCATGCGGGATGCGGGATGGATGAGCGCGCCACTCATGCGGCAAACGACACTGCATGAGGCGGTTGCGCGTAGAGGGGGAGCAGGGAACAATGTTCCAGCAGGGGATGCCATGGGACAACAGGGATGCAACGGGCGGGGCTCTGGCGGGGCGCCGCGGGACAACAGCGCCACTGATGGAGATGCATGAGGTTCGGTTCTGGGTGCAGTGGACGAGCTCCAGCGGGGATGCCATGGGACGACGGCCAGGTAGAACAAAGGGGAAAGGGTGTGCGACCAGTGCGGTGCAGAGCTGGGATGATGAGGTGGCGGACGAGCTCGCACACGCGCAGTCAGAAGCCGCCGTCAGGTACGAGTTGGAGCTCACGCAGAGCGACAGGGAGGAGGATGATGCGGCGAGGGAGTTGCTGACGCGCCAGAAGTGCGAGAGAACGAAGAGACTGGCGAGCCCACGTCAACCCATTGCGATAGACTTTCACAATGACAGCGAGGTTGTGGGGCCTGTAGCGGGGCCCTCGCATTTGGAGGTGCTGGTGCTGCGGGACATGTCTGTCCCGCCCGCATCGATATTAAGCGGTTTGGTTAGTCCGGGGCCTCCCGTGGCCGAACAAAATGAACCAAACCCTGGCTACAAACACTTGCGCGCAGACTCCGAATCTGGCAGCAGAACCTGAACAAATCGCTGTCAGCGCAACTCAGCATGTTACAGTTGCTCAATCCCAATAAATATGACATCGCCCTCACACAGGAGCTCATGATCGACCACCACAACATGTCCCGTACCAATCTTTGCTTCACTGCGGTATATCCCACATGCCACACAACTGCGCCGAAGTCCACCCATTCCCTCATACTCTTCAACACCCATCTACCCTCCTCCTCGTGGTCCCCCATACCCCTCAACTCCAGCAATCTCACCGGTGTCAAGCTCCGTGTCCCTTCGGGATCATCTGAATCATTAACGTCTACAACAACTGCAACCACAACACAGCGTTGGACATCCTGCTCCAGTACTTGCGCGACCCCAATAACACTGCACAACCGGGGCACCCTATACAGTACATTTTGGGGTGGCGACTTCAATTGCCACCACCCACTTTGGGATGAGGTGCGGAATTGGCAGTTGTTTAGCAACCACAATCTGGCCCTCGCCCAGCCACTCTTGGAGATGCTTGAGCGCTTCTCCATGAGCATGGCACTGCCCGCGACATCCCCACTCTCAAGGCGGCAAACGGCAGCAACTTCACCCACGTCGACAACATCTATTGTACCACCCCCCTCCTCATCTCCTTTGTATCGTGCGAGACTGTACCTTCTCTTCGTCCGGACAAAACTGACCACATCCCAATCATCTATGAGCTGGATGTTGTGCCTGTTGTGACCACGCATGTACCCCGCCCGCTGTGGAGGTGCACCGAATGGAACGAGTTCCGTGTGAAGCTGTTTGTCGCCCTCGCCAATGTGCCGCGTCCCAACGCGTACCTCATGCGCGAGGAGGTTGACGAGGCTATCTGTGCGGTGCATGCAGCAATCCAGAGTTTTGTCGATGAGATAGTCGAGATGTCGAAACCATCGCCATACTCGAAGCGATGGTGAACAGACGTGCTCGCAGTGCTGAAGGCGGAGATGCAGCACCTTTGTGGGCTGGCGCACGAGAAACACCACGTCCCCGACTACCTGGTGCACGAGGAGGCGTGGGTGGCGTGTAATGCGTACTCGCATGCAGTGCAGCTCACGAAAGTGGAGCATTGGGTCAAGTGGCTCGAGAATCTCGCCACTTTGGACCCCAATGATCTTTGGGTGGCGAGTCGCCTCGCCCTTGGCGAGCCCTCAGACGGCAGCCGGGCACGTGTCCCGACACTTCGTTTGTTCGACCTGGTCACCCGCGTCATATCGGAGGCTGTATCTAATGAAGAGAAGAGCCGGGTTTTCCACAAGGAGTTCTTTCTGGCCAAGATGCCTGTGTCGTCTGTCCCCCCAGATGCGCAGTACCCCGCCCCCACATACAGATGGGAGCCCATCTCTGATGCACTCTTTTATCGGGCCATCAAAAAGATGAAACCCTACAAGGCCGCGTGTGCTGGTTCATTCGCAAATTGTGTATTCACCGAGAACGCTTACCTCCTAGTGCCATACTATGGGCCCATCTTCCGCTCGCTTGACGCTTTGGAATACTACCCACAGGGATGGAATGGGATCAACAGCATCGTTCTGCGGAAGCTGGGCAAAGCTAACTACACCGACCCCAGCACGTTCCGCCCTGTTTGCCTCTCGGATGACGAGGCACAGCTTCTAAACGCGACGAAGACACTTCAAATTACAACCGAAGTTGAACACATGGGCATCCTCCTGTCCAACCATTACGGTGCATGAGTGGGGCGTTCCACGACAGACGCGCTCCACGCAGTGGTGAAGGTTGTCAAGGACGCATGGTGTCGTGGCGAAGTAGCGAGTGTCTTATGCATGGACGTGAAGGGTGCGTTCCCCAGCGTGGACCTCGATCGTCTGATACATGACATGCGTATGATGGGTATACCACGCGAGCACACAGAGTGGATGCGAAGGCGGTACGAGGGACGACGTAGCCGTATCATCTTCGACGATTTCACATCCAAGCCGTTTGAAGTTGATGGGGGTCTGGACCAGGGGGACCCTCATTCTGGCATCTCTTACTTGATTTACAATTCAGGTCTCGCGAAGATCCCGAGGCCGGCAAATGGGGAGCATGGTATCATTTTCGTCGATGACAACACACTCATCACAACTGGCCCCAGCTTCCACGTCACTCACCGTAAGCTTCGCGACATCATCCAGCACCCAGGAGGCGTTGACGAGTAGGCCGACGAACACAACGCGAAGTTCGGCCCCGCAAAATACCAGCTGCTGGATGCCTCACGTTGCAAGGTGCCGCCTACGTTCGAACCGAACAAGCTGGTCCCCATGCCACGCTTTGGACTCAAGCTCGGCCTGCATGTCATCAAGTTGTCGACATCCGTCAAGCTCCTGGGTGTCCACCTGGACCAGGAGTTGTGGGGAAAGGAACAGGGTGCGGCGGCACTGGCGAAGGGCCAGTCATGGTTAGGATGTGTAGGACGTTTGGCGCACTCATCCCGTGGCGTCAAGGCAGGACACATGCGGCGCCTCTACCATGGGGCTTGTATCCCACGCATGCTCTACACCGCAGACGTGTTCCTCAACCCAACTAGCGTGAAGACACAGTACTCAAAAAACAGAGCCCTCTTGGGCAAGGTACGCACCATCCAGCGTCGCGCCGCCCTCGCAATTATGGGAGCGCTCTCGTCTACACCGACGGACGTCCTCGATGTGTATGCAGACCTCCTGCCGGTTGAGCACCTGGTCAGGAAGGTTCGGTACGGTGCTGCGATGCGCCTCACAACACTCCCCGTGACCCACCCATTGCACAAGCCTGTCGCCAATGCGGCGAAGCATTATGTGAAGCAACACCGGACGCTGCTGCACGAGCTCATGCACAACTTCAAGATCCAGCCGGAGGAGATGGAACAAGTGAAAGCAGTGAAGTTTGGGGCTAATTGGGAGTCGGGCGTAGCGGTGGTGAAACCAGAGTCGAAAGATGATGCATTTGGAGGCAGAGGCGGTGGACACAGCATGGTGGAAGGCCTACTCGGATGGATCAGGGATCGAAGGGCAAATAGGTTTGTCGGCGGTTTGCATTGCGTGGCTTCATTTGGGGCCAGACACCGATCACATGGTGTACGAGAGCAAAGGCATCGGGGGGAGCCTTTCGCTCGGCCTGTTGTGGGCGCAGCTGGAGATCATTGGCCCGGCCACAATGATTACTGACAGCACTCCTGCCATCGACACGACATGCAGTTCATACCCAAACCCCTCCCACTATATCTGGGACACGCTACACCGGCATGTGAATGCAGTCAGACGCAAACACCCTGACATGGAGCTCACGATCCGGTGGGCGCCGGGTCACCGCGACATTCCCAGGAACGAACGTGCTGATGAGGAGGCGAAGAGGGCAGTGCAGGAGGGCCACACTGCGGACCGTGCCGTGCCGCCTGTCTATTGTGGTGTCGTCCTCCCAGTGGGGCGCTCCGCACGCAAACAAAAATTTAACGCTGAGCTGAAGCGCAGGGTCACAAATGAGTGGCGCAAATCCCCGCGCTACCACCAGCTTAAATGCTACGACCCCCATCTCCCTTCCCCGAAATATGTTAAACTCACTGAACGCATGCTGTGAAAGCTCGCTGTCATCCTTCTGCAGCTCTGCATCGGCCACACGATCCTCAACAAGCATCTTCATAGGATTGGTCGCACTGAATCCCCGGTCTGCCCGTGTTGCCACCGAGAGGATGAAACGGTCATCCACTATCTCCTCCACTGCCCTGCCCATGCCAATGCCCGCGCTGAGCTGCACCGTTGCGGTGGCCGCAACAGTCGCGTCCTCGAGAAGCTACTGTCACGCCCCAAACTCCTCCCCCTGCTCTTTCAATTTGTTGCCCGTTCTGGATGATACCACACCGTGTTCGGGGACATCCCCGAGCTTGCTCCACTCCATACCTTGACGCGCACTGAGTGCCTTGCCGAACTTAACGCCGTGGTGCTTCCTGCCGGCCTAGTGCATCCTCGAGTGCCGCGTAACATTGGGCTGGACTGGGTCCCCCCAATCTGATGCCGTCCTGCTCGACATTACCATAAGTCCTTTCTTACTTACCTATCATACTATTACACTGGTGTACCACCTTTCTAATCCGCGGGACTTCCCCGCTAGGTTCGCACCTTGAGCGTGCTCCGAGCAATGCTGCCGTACATCGAAAATTGCTATTTATCGTTTACAGAACATTACCTACCTATGTACAAGAGAGATCCCTACCATATCGTATGCGACAGAGGGGAATAAAGTTGAAAACAAAGAAAAAAAAAAAAAAAAAATGGGTCTAAGTCACTGGCACATCCCCATTTAATCTGGCGCAATCACTTCTGTGTCATGTGGTAAGAGTTGTCGTACGAAATTCGAAAGTGGTGGGATAAATAAGATAAAGATAATAAATCGCAATAAAAGTTGCCGTAAGTTGCCGCTCATCAGCTTACATAAGGCTGATATCCGACATCACCCGATGCCCTCCAGGAGATTCAAACACCCATCCTATAGCATCCTATCCCCTTCAAAATTTCGAACTTATGAAATGATTTATTTCGAAAATTTCTAGGCCCTCAGAATTGATATTGGCCGGGAGGTTGGAGAGGAAACAATAAAACAAGATCCATTTCCCGATACCACTCCGCTGGTTCCCGGCAGAGTTTGACTTCGGATCAAATGGCATCCTCCCTGTTTGGGGCAGCCAGATCAAGTGTCTCCCATCTGCCTCCCACATCGCCGTGTGATGTGAAATACTGTTCAGAACCACTGAGGGAGTACTCTCAACCATCTTCCAGCATCTCACAGGTTTATCTTTCAAAATTCAGCCAGCCGGCAACAATTGTTTCTTCTCGGTGTTCAGCGGATCCATGGTGAACAAGGCCCGAGATTTGCAGTTTCAGATATGATGTGTTCTATGCTTCATTCTCTACATTCTGACTGTCTCCAACAGCTGAAATCTTCCCTGGGGGGCTGTATCACTACCCATTTGATGGTTTGTGGATTCTGGCCAATCTCTGGCATTGCCTTCTCATACTTCTCTGGTATTGCAGAGGTCAGTCGCACATCATCCAGCACCATCCAAGATGCCATTTCCTAGAAATCCTTGTGCACAGAGTATAGGGAAACACCAAGAAAATAAAGTGCAACACCCCTGGTTTTCAGGTTATGGCAAAGGTAGGTTTTATTATTTTACCACTTCAGGCTACCCTGAAACTACCCTCTCTAGGACTGACTCTGCCAATGAGAGGATGGCCCTAATAGGTCCCAGATCCATGGATATGACCAGCCCTATTGGGCATATCCATCAATATGGGTATGCCCACCTGTTCATGTGGGTGTGCCCACCATTTGCACATGTGGGTGTGCCCACATGCCCCCTATAACCAGCTTGTTTTGGGGATTTGGGGGTCTGCATGGGGCTGTTTTCCTGGCTCATGCTGCCTGCCCTGGTTCCCCCCTTCTAGTAGGCCTTCTTGGGGCCCTATACAGCCCTTGTATGCCTAGTGGCGTGCTGTGGGGACGCTGGGTGGTTCATCCGTTGCCCAGCCAATTTTTCAATTTTGCACCCCCACGTGGGGCCCTTTTTGTGGCTCAGCCTTGCTGTACTGACCTGCACCAGCATGGGCCTTCTGACCTGCCCCAGCATCCCCCTTGCTGTACCAACCTGCCCCAGCATCTGCCTGGCTGTATCAATGCGCCCCAGCACTTGCCTTGCTGTATCAATGCACCCCAGCACTTGCCTTGCCATATCAATGTGCCCCAGCACTTGCCTTCCCAGCACCCACCTTGCTGTACTGATGCGCTGCAGCATCCACCTTGCTGTAGTGATGCGCCCCAGCACTTGCCTAGCTGAATCGACCCTTGAAACACCATATTGGGCATACCCATATGCAAGTCTGGGTGTACCCACATTGTTCATGTGGGTACGCCCAGATCCTACATGGGCACGCCCACATATAAATTCCAAATTGTGGGTGTATCCACCTGAAACACCACCTGGGCATACCCATATTCTATGTGGGTATATCCACCTTGAGTGGATATATCCATATTATTTCTTAAAAATGTCCTGGGCATAACCACATATGGTGGGCATGACCACGGTTTGTTTGGTTCCCACATGGGCATACCCACGCCATGTGGGTATGACCATGACTTTGCCATGGGTATGACCATTCCACGGTGGGTACACCCACATCTGCCCAAAAGACTTGTTTTTCTTTTTTTTCAATTTTTTTTTCTTACTTTTTTTTTTTTGGCCCTTCTCCCTGCTCTCAACATGGTTGTATATCATCATTTACACAAAATATTGGAACTATGTTGTTTCGTAGCCTTCCCGGACAAAATGGACAAAAGTTTCCCAATTGGGAGCATAGGCAGTAGTAGTCCGGATTCCCACACAAACCCATGGGATGTCCCATGCACCGCAGTGGGATGTCCCTGCGGGTGGAACATCCCCCATCAATGACATGGGATGTCTCCCTGACATGGGAATTCCCCATTGGGACATCCCACCTCTATTTATTTGAAAGCGGGACATCCCACCCATAATTAAATCTTGGGTGGGACATCCCATTCCACAGTGGGATGTCCCTCTGTTCCTCGTTTCCTTCTTTGGACCGTAGCAATTATTATGGTCCATTGTTTTACATTTCCTTATTTTATTTCTTCAACTATCTATATTTAATGCCCTATCCCCCTATACATGGGTCACTTAGTTCAACGGTTAGTATCTGTTATCTTATCTTACGTAATTTTTGATCTTCTCGCATCACCCGCACCAAGGTACTTCTTTTTTATTTCCCCCTATCTTGGTGCACTGTCATTAGCCAGATGGTCTTATATTATATTTGTGAGCCATATATGGATCCTATGGGCTAGTAGCTAAGAGCCCTACCTTCTTCTCCCTGGTACCTTTTTTTCCAGCTCTGACAAGCATTCTAATGCCACCAAGGTACTCCTTTGCTTTTCTTTTTCTACTATTTTATTTTCTACCTTCGCTGAGTACCTTCTGATCCTATGTTACCATCTTCCTTTTGTACCTTGCTCCAGTGAAACTATTCTCAACTGAAACATTTACAGCATCCACATTTCATAAGGAATAACACATAATCATGTAACATAACGGCATAAACATCTCAATACAATAACACCATCTCAAAACCCATAGAGTGCCCGCTCCGCATTGTACCATTCACGATTATTCTCCGTCTCGAACACCAGTGTTGTTTCATCCTCTTGCCAATGTAGTGGTTTCCCTCCTCCCAAACAATGGTGTAGCGGCCTGCTCGACTAGATTGCTCCATTGCAAATAATGTCTCCTTTAAAATTTCTGTCCAACTGGAGAAAATCACAACTCAGTGCGGCTCTGCAGGCTTGGGTTTAATTTATGCAGGGCACGGGACATTATTTAGATTTTAACATCCAAGCTTGACTGCTAAACTCAAATCGATAGACACAAATCGATTTGCGAGCTCAAGTTCGGGCCGAGCACTGCCCTCAACCAAACAAAGCTCCATCCACTCCACCATGTATCCCACCATAGCCCACCGCTTGGTTGAATGTAGAGCTGCGAGAGGCTCATTTTATTCTGCTGAAGCCCCACTGACATTGGAAGGAGTTGTCATGAAAAGTTTATTTTGTGGAGGACGATGAGTCGTCGAGACAAAGGACAAAATTAGCTGATGGCTCTCATCAGGATTTGTTTGGTCGGGGGCAGTTCTCGGCCCGAACATGAGCTCGCACATCGATTTGTGTCCATCGTTTTGAGTTTAGCTGGAAAGAACGAGCATGACATGCTTGACATTGGGGAAATTTAGAAAAAACTTGATTGGGTGGCAACAGCAGATGGGGTTCGACCTCTCGTGGACACATGAGCGTGCCATTCCCGTGCCCAGATGTCGGAGGATGAGAGATATATCTATCCCAAACCGTGGTGAGCAAAAATCTTTATATTTAGGCAGTCTGCAGTCGAACATAAATATATATGCTGCCACTTACCAATACCATCATAGGGACGATCGGGTAAGGCGATGAACAGTAATGAATGCGGCTAAAAGGGCGGCAATGCAACCTGATAGTAAATATAAAAGGCAGTGACCAAACGTTACGCTAGTAACGGTACGCGTATGTGACAATCACATGTGCCTCTCTCTTTGCCACTCCTGCTAGTAAGTCATGTTTCTTCCTTCCCTCTGTGCTGCTGGTGCACCTCCCACCTCCCTGAGGGCTCGTTGGAAAATGGATCATACCTGGGCATATTCCAATAAACCCCCGGAGAAGTGGGAGGCACGGCTTGCCCTCTGCTGTGTCAACATCCACTGACTACTCTCGCTTTGTCCAGGTGTTTTGTCCATGATCTCCTTTGTCCCCCTCCGTCTGTCGCGATCCTTCCTCCTCTGTCTTACTTCGTACTTGGATGATCTCCTCACCACTCTGTCCCATATGCATCTCATCTGCACTTCCCCTCACCTGGTCCGTTCCATATGACACCGTGTACCGCCACATGTCCGCCATTCCGTTCACTGCATCTGTCCCCTTTGCAAATTCTTGCTTACCTATCGCGATCTTCGATTCTCATCCGCCTACGTGCCACCTTCATATCTTACTGATGCTTCCACAGGACAGGCTAGCCGCGCCTCATGTGCGCCTTGCAGACGCGCAGGTGCGACCTCGAGGCGCCGAAGGGTGCGGGGAAGAACAAAGGGAAGGCGATAGAGTCGATGCTTGAACTGGACTGTTGCCTGGTGTGTATCTCTCTCGCCCCTGCTGCCTCACCCCACTGCCGTCTTTACCATTGCATTTGCCCCTACTCTTTCTGCCCGCTGTCCGTCTACATCTCATCCTCCCATCCTCGTCATTCTATCTTCACTCGTGACGTCATACGGACAACTCTCGCCAGAAGCCAATCACGCAGGCCCTCGCCCCCGCGTGCGCTCCGCACGCTTGTCGACACCACACTGTGCACGGGGCCTGCGCTCACGCAAGCCATGCGGCATCTGTTTGCACGGGACCCAGGTCTCAAGCCGGTGGTCAGTGTGGACGGTGCGTTCCTTTCGCTCTTTTTTTGTTTCCGTCCTCCTTGTCTGCAGCCTTCTTTCCCTTGTTTGTGTCCTTCTTGCCCCGCATCCGTTTGCGCAGCTATATCCTGCGTCCGGCCATCCCCGTCACCCCTTCCGTTATGTTCCTTGCTTTCCCATCGACAATGTACATCCACTCACGCTTGTCCACAGCGCCGCACCGACCTCTCCCTTGCACTCGAGTGCCACCCGCCGCAAGGTGCGATTGTTCACTGGTTCATACCGCGCGAATGATCTTGCTTCATTTGTGTGCTTGCTTGTGTGCTGGCGCGTGGTTTTAACATGTATCTTACCTGCCGTTAAGGATTTTGTGATGTCTGCAAGCAATAGCGAGACGAGAACGGAAGAGATGGGCGAAAGTTCGTAAGTATATGGCACAGATATACCAGACCCGGGGCAAAGAGCTGCAGTTTTGACCTCCCCGCAGCGGAGTCGCAGTGGTAAAGGATGGGAGAACCCCGATCATTTGGACAATACATTGGCTAAGCGGACCTCTCTAATCTCGACCATCTGATTGGGAATGCCGGTCTCATGGTCTCCATAATCCCCTCATTATCGCTCCAGGACAATAATTCGTGGGAATCAACAGCGGCACGGGTAGCATTGAGGCCTGGGTCATGTTTGACCTGGGGGCTGGTAAGCAAGGCCTGATTAGTATCCCTGTACTTGTTCTAGTGTCCGCCTTTGGCCGTAGTTTTCATCCTCGCTTGAACTTATGTCATGTGCAGTTTCAATACAACGGTAAGTAAATCGCTGATTCCGCATGTTGCACTCAGTCCTCGGACTTACGCGCAGGTTTACATTAAGGCCATTTCACGAATGAGCTATGATGTATCTTGCTGAAATAACGGCGACTATCCTCTTATCCGCCGCATATTCTCGAGGTAAGGAATTTTCTATTACTATTCCTAGACTCGTTCTAACTTCTAATAATCAGCTTTGAGCGTCGCTTTATCTGAGCCCTGCCCGTTGAATTTCAGTTTCATTCACACAGCTCGAAGTAAATTATGTTTGATTTCATGTGGTCAAATTGTTCTAATACTTGCTTGCAGTTTGACTTGAATCCCACTTAGTGGTCCAATATGGTCTGTCCATAAGTTTGCGCCCGAATAGTGTGGTCAGACATATTAACTGCGTCACATTGTGCCTCTTTTCGTTGCTCAAATTTGTGATCAATCCTACCTTCGCAGCTTCCGATACTCTAGCGTCCAACCGAAGCCTTCATCGGGCTTGAAACGACTCGCGGGGTAGATTTACCAACCCAGCAATTTTCTCTCACTTCGAAGGCAGTTCTGACTTATGGGTTCCTTGAATGTAGTTCTGAAGTACCTCAAGTAATGCAACACCCTCTTTCAAGGCTTCCAGGCCTACCACAAGATTTATTTTCGATTCAGATCTGTAGGTATCTGCTGGTCCTGGATTTACCTATGCCATCGCTTGTTCTTGATTTACTCATGCCAGTCCCTATTCATTGCTCGCAGCTTATATTCGTGCCCATACAATGCTATTCCGAATTCTGGTACGATTTCCTCCTCTCTGGGCCTTCGTCAACTCCCACCACCCCGCAGTCATCTAATTTTTGCGCGTTAGATCAAGGTAGGCATCGGTTTATGTGCGTGCCTATGCCGAATCCAAGGCCAAATGCGCGCCGGCGTTCCATTATTACCTCCAGTTTGTGTCCCGTACACAACTTCTAGCGCAACTCACCACATTTTGATTTTTCTGCAGGTTCCCGTACACTGCTGTAACGACCTTGTCGCCGCATCGGTTCTGTGCCCGCGCTTCCCCAATTCTTCTAGCTAACTGACCAGATTTCGGCAGGGTCTTGTATTTTGGCCCCGCAGCGCCATCCCTCCTTGCGTCAACCCCCACGTCCCCTTACCTCTGCACAATTTAGCTGTGGGCTGCGCGCTGACTCGCCGCTGACAGCATAATCAGTTAATCAGTATGCCCCCGTTACACGCAATTCATGGTAAGCTAAGCGATTTGCGTCCTGTCGTAGCCCACTCGATTCGTTCTGATATCCTACTTGCACTGAGCATCTTTAAACTCTAGCACTGACGACATCCCCGAGTTGGCTTCATCGCCATTTACTGACATTGGCATTGGAGTGCGCATTGGGTAAGTCAATAACACGTCTAATGTCTTTGCTTACCCGGATATCAATAAGGCTCAAACGCCTGCTCAGCCGTTGCCAGCGCTGCGAGCTCGACTTGATACTGCACGGTGAAGCTCATCTCGATCATCATCTCGAATGCTACACAAGTCCCCGATTGACCGGCGCCCACAGATCTCAATGTCACTCATGCTCTCGTGGATTTCGGATTCGTCGGCGGCGGAAAACGTATGTATTGCAGGTACGTACTTACGTACACGTGCAGGAGTAATACGGGACGCGAGCGCAAGGCTCGGAACGTGTGGGGTCGCCGGTGCCGGCGGGCTGTCTATACAGCGCCGCCGCCCCCCGGTGCGCGGGCGGGAGCAGCGCATACATCGTCTCCCACACTTGGGCTGCGAGGTACGCACGCCGCGGATGGGGCTGCGAGCCAGGCGCTTCGAGAGCGCGGGGAGCGCGAGGAGCACAGGTCTTCTCCCGCACTCGAGCGCCGTCTTTGCAGCCCCGCGGGCCTGCGCGTCGAGAACGCGGACGTACGAGGGAAGGGAAGGAGAAGGGTGCGCACCTTGAACCGCACGAGATGCCGCGGCGTTGCAGTGGGCTCGCGCTTCGAGCACTTCGAGAGCGCAGGTACGAGTCCGAGGGCGGCTGCACATGCGCATCGCCTGCACGCGCACGACGCCGCGCATGTGCGGGCCTCCCTGCGTGCGCGGCATGCGGTCGGGGCATCGGATGCGTGTCTGTATCTGTGCGCACGCGGAGCGGGGATGTACTCTGCCACCACGTCCTCTACCAAGGGCCTGGGCGCAGATGATCAGGGCATCATCCGTGCAGGAAGCCCAAACGCACCGGATCTCTTTGGTGACCTTCATTATCTGGAACATCTTGTTCGAGATCCATGAGAACCGCACAATCGCGATGTTGTCCTTGTTCTCGCTGCCTGCACGGGGTCCTGTTATCCACCGCACAGGTTTGAAAGAAGAACACATACATTTCGGGGTACGCCAAAGAACCTCGGCGCACACAGAGTCCTTGAAAGAGAGAAGCAAGGCGCAAAGAAAGGGCGGCCGATGCACCTTTTTATCGACTGCGCGGTGATACGGCGCGTCTGGCGCTAACCGTGAAATCCCGCTATTTTGCGAGTCCTAGGGCTACCTTGCCCGGTGCTATACAATTAGGATCAGAGCTGAGCTCCGAAGCTGCTGGTCATATATCAATGATGCTGAGAGAACCTTAAATGTTATCCTGGGCATACTACGGCTTGGTCCCATTCCATGGGGGTGGCATAGTAGTCCGAGGGGTATCAGGAAGTTTGTTAGATGTAGTCCACAACCTATACCTAGGGGCGGTTTACACTACAAAGAGCTAGGTATTACCAAGGAGGTTAAATCAAAAGCCTAGACAAAGATTAAGTACCAAGTTGGACACAGACGGCTGGATCGCTTCGAATACCCACGCATGTTCCACAACCTTCACCCTTAACGCTGCCTCCACGCCCCCTGCCCCCATTTTCACTCCCTCGATCGGCACGGCCGCATGGGCCACTGCTCTCGCTGAATGGAAATATCTACCGGTCCTCATGTTCTACGGCCCAGGCGACCTCAAGGTGCAGGACGTGTGGAGCGAGGGCAAGCAGGGAGGCACCGTGTGCATCTCTCAAGTGAAACCATTGCGCCCCTCCTGCACGAGTTGACCGGTGCACGCCTGTGCGGCGTGCTCATATGCCAGTGGATGATCCGCATCCCTTCCCTCCTCTTGTCCGCTGCCGACTCGGACTCGGGTTCAGACTGCTCACCACCTCGTCCCAGTTCAGCGCCTATTCTGCCAAGTCACACATGTCTGCTGTGAGCTCGCTGCCCGTCTCGCCCCTCTTCGTCACGTTCCCCGCCGTGTTCTGCATGCCGCAGGTCCTCTCGTACCGTGCCTCTCCAGGCGACTGTTGGAATATCAAGCCGCCATCATCCGCCATCACTGATGGGATTGATGATCCGCCCGGTAACTTACTCAGCCCGAGGTTGAATTATTTATCCAACAAGAATTATTCAGAATCTTCTAGTACATTTCTACAGTATAAATACCTTGTAATTAGCTAGGTAGCACTTCACTGGTGTGCAAAGAAATATATCCTCTTACGACTTCTCAACCTTCTGAGCTTATTTCAATAGTAACAGGATATTTTTACCAAGGTGATGTCACCCGTGTCTTGATGGGCGGCGTACACATGTCATCGTCCGCTTCATGTGCTCCTAAGCTTTGCATTCTCGAATTCTCTTCTTATGCTCTTACATCCACGCCTCCTCTCTTGACTCCTGAGCTTTTCACGCTCCCCTAATAATGAAACCGACCCCAATGTTCGAATTCTGCACTGGTTGTAGCAAAACCCTTGTAGCGCCCCTCCCTCGTACTGTTGTATTCTAATCCCGGTAGGTATCTATTATCTGAACTTCATAGAAGTATTCTTGAATGGAGTTTAAATTAAGGCAAAATAAAAAGAAGTACCTTGGTGCGGGTGATGCGAGAAGATCAAAAATTAGGTAAGATAAGATAACAGATACTAACCGTTGAACTAAGTGACCCATGTATAGGGGGATAGGGCATTAAATATAGATAGTTGAAGAAATAAAATAAGGAAATGTAAAACAATGGACCATAATAATTGCTACGGTCCAAAGAAGGAAACGAGGAACAGAGGGACATCCCACTGTGGAATGGGATGTCCCACCCAAGATTTAATTATGGGTGGGATGTCCCGCTTTCAAATAAATAGAGGTGGGATGTCCCAATGGGGAATTCCCATGTCAGGGAGACATCCCATGTCATTGATGGGGGATGTTCCACCCGCAGGGACATCCCACTGCGGTGCATGGGACATCCCATGGGTTTGTGTGGGAATCCGGACTACTACTGCCTATGCTCCCAATTGGGAAACTTTTGTCCATTTTGTCCGGGAAGGCTACGAAACAACATAGTTCCAATATTTTGTGTAAATGATGATATACGACCATGTTGAGAGCAGGGAGAAGGGCCAAAAAAAAAAAGTAAGAAAAAAAAATTGAAAAAAAAGAAAAACAAGTCTTTTGGGCAGATGTGGGTGTACCCACCGTGGAATGGTCATACCCATGGCAAAGTCATGGTCATACCCACATGGCGTGGGTATGCCCATGTGGGAACCAAACAAACCGTGGTCATGCCCACCATATGTGGTTATGCCCAGGACATTTTTAAGAAATAATATGGATATATCCACTCAAGGTGGATATACCCACATAGAATATGGGTATGCCCAGGTGGTGTTTCAGGTGGATACACCCACAATTTGGAATTTATATGTGGGCGTGTGTCACAGTCAAGGCTTGCGTCCAACTCTACAAGAGAGTGGATTGGGAGGTGCAAGTGATCTCGAAAAGATGATCGAATAAAAGACTAAAGAACTACAAGTGAATAGCTACTCTACTTATACTGTTTGTCGAACCGTGTGAACTTAAGTAGCTAAGTATATAATACAATGAGGTTACCAGGCAAATCGTGATCGGAGACGTCAAGTGTCAAGTGTCAATACTAAATATAGTTCATGGAAACGACTATTGTGTTCCGACTATTGTGTTCTGTTGCCGTGTGAGCTTTAGCCAGCAAAGTCCTCCCACGTTATGCCATCGGCGTGAAGCGCTCGTGCAACAAGCGCTGGGGTCACGTGCTCATCGATCGGTGTTGGAGCGATTAGATTGGGGTCAAATCGTGACATTACCCCCCTCTAGACTCAATGTCCTTGTTGATTTCGATGAAGACATTGGTTTCGGGAATAAATAGTTTTTTCGTCAAGTATTGTTGCGACTCCTCGCGGTGTTTGTATCTTTTGATTAAATAGTCCCAATGTCCGGCCGGCAGGACTGGGACTGCGCGAATATCGATCCCATGATCCTTGTTGTATTTATCAAGGATCTTTTTGGTGTTCGTCAAGTGACGCCGTGGTTCCCACGTCCTCTCCCCAAGAGGGTAATTTTTCCACTTTATTAAATACTGGAAGCCCTTCCCACGCTTGCGGTGCTTCAAAATCTCCTCCACCTCGTACTCCTCGTGACCCTGCACGATCTGCGGCGCTGGCCGCTCCTCTCTCCGATGTGTCGGTGGCTCGACATAAGGCGTCAGCAGTGCCTCGTTGAAAACCGGATGTGACTTGTCCATTTCAGGCAATCTGAGCCGGTATGCCGAAGCTCCGACCTTCTCCAAGATCTTGTAAGGCCCTAGCCTTCTATCGTCGAGCTTCTTGGTCGGACGATCCGTGGTGATATCTTTGGCCTCCAGCCACACCTTATTGCCGACCTTGAAGTTAGGCCCGGGCGCCTATGAATATCATAATATTTTTTATTTGTTTTCTGGGTTTTTTCCAGCGCAGCTGCCGCCTCGTCGCAATCTTTTTCATTTTCTCGGCAAAGTTGTTCGCGGCCTCATTGCGCGACTCGACTGCGTTTTCGATCCCCTTCCAGGGGTGGTATCCGGTGTTCACGAAGAACGGCGACATGCTCGTTGACGAGCTCTGTTTGTCGTTGTGAGTGAACTCGGCCAGTGCGAGCCACTCCGCCCAGTCCGACTGGCGATAATTTACAAATACGCGCAGATATTTTTCGATCTCCTGGTTCATGCGTTCCGTCTGTCCATCAGTGATCGGATGGAAGGCGGTGCTCGGGTTCATTTCAATCCCAAGGAGCCGGTTGAGCTCCCTCATGAAACCGGATACGTATCTCGGATCCCGGTCCGAGATAATCTTCCGCGGCACGCCGTGATATCTAATCACTCGATCCCGGGTCAACCGGGCAACTCCCTCGGAGTTTAATTCCATATTCACGGCCTCGACGTGAATCATTTTGGTGAATGTGTCCACCCAGACTTGTATGGCGTTAAAGCCGTTGCTGATCGGAAGCGGACCGATTAGGTCCATGGATATGATCTGCCATGGTCCTTCAGCGATCTTGTGCGGGTTCAGCTTTCCCTGCTGGTACCGATGCACACGTGTCCTCTGGCACGCTTCGCATTCCTTGATATAAATAGAAACCTGGTTGCCGAGCCTCGGCCACCAGTAGTTTCGTTCTATTAACTCCTGCGTTCGGTTCTCCCCTGGATGGCCGAGTAGCGCCGAGTCGTGGTGTAAACCAATAATTCTATTGCGGAGTTCCTCGTCCCGAGGAACATAAATTAGACCGTTAAAATAGATAAGGTCGTCGATCTTCTCCCATCCAGGGAGATTTTTCTCAAGCGCCAGCTTGACGCTTTTGTCCACACGCTTCGTGGCCTTGATCTGTGACATGATCGCAGCCTCCGGTCCTTCCATCGTGATCTCCTGGGATCGGAAATATTCCGGCTTGAGAAGGATGACGTTCTCGTTGTCATTCTTCCCTTGATCATGGTCCGCCCGGCGAGATAATAAATCGGCTTTCTTATTCAGGGCCCCGGCCCGATGAGAAAGTGTGAAGTCGTATCAGATAGTTCTACTATCCAGCGTGCTTGCCTCCGATTAACTTTCTGAGGACTTTTAAAATACTGGAGATTCTGATGATCTGTCAGAATCTCGAACGTCTCCCGCGCTCCCATCAAGAGCGATCTCCACTCCTCCAACGCGAGCATGATTGCGAGCATCTCTTTATCGTAGATCTCGTAGTTTCGCTCCGTTTCGTTGAGGCCGTGGGACTGGAACGCCACCGGGCGCCACCCCCCCTCTTGCTCCTGACTGAGCAATGCTCCAGTCGCTCCCTCTGACGCGTCGGCCTCTAGCCGGAACTTCCCGTGATCCGTGGGAAGCGCCAAGACAGCGTCTTCGGCGATCCGGTCCTTCAGCTTCTGGAATGCGGATCTTTGCTCTTCTCCCCAGGAGAAGCCCTCCTTCCCGGTTAACCGTGTAAGTGGCCTTGCCACCTCACTGTAACCTCTCACAAATCTTCTATAGAAGTTCGTGAATCCCAAAAACGCCTGCACCTGCTTAAGGTTCTTGGGCTCGGGCCACTCGGTGATACCACGGATCTTAACGGGATCCATGCGCATCGAATTGTGTCCAATAATAACTCCGAGATACTCGATCTCGGACCGTTCGAACTCGCATTTTTGCGGTTTTAAGAATAATTGATTTTTCGCAAGTATATCTAATACTCGTTTGACGATTGCTCGGTGTTCCGCCAGGGTGTCCGTGAAAATAAGAATATCGTCGAGGTAGACGATGACTTTTCCCTCGTTTATGAGCTCACGAAGGATATCGTTCATCATCGTTTGGAAAGTGGCGGGTGAATTGGTAAGCCCGAAGAACATAACCAAAGGCTCGAACAGGCCTCGGTTCGTTCGGAAAGCCGCCTTCCACTCATCTCCCTCTTTGATCCGAATATTATTATATCCCCACCGGATATCCAATTTGGTGAAGATCTTCGCGCCTCGGAGTTTATGTACTAGCTCCGAGATTAGCGGCAAGGGATAACGATTCTTGATCGTCATCTCGTTGAGTTTCCGGTAATCCTGTACCGGTCGAAGGCTTCCGTCCTTCTTTTTAATAAAAAAGAATGCCGATGCCATCGGCGACTTTGACGGCCTGATGCGTCCGCTCTGCAAGTTCTCCTCTAGGAACTTGGTCAACTCCCCCTGCTCGTTCTGTGATAACGGTATATCTTGCAATCTACAGCCTTCGATCCGGGCTTAAGTTCGATCGCGTGGTCCCAGGGTCGTTTCTCCGGTAATTTATCAAACGACTCTTTCGCGAACACCTTGATGTATTCGCGGTATTGTTCCGGGACGGAACCCTCCGTCATCTTCTCCTTCTCTCCCATGGCCGCTTCGGCCATCTGCTGGGCCTGCGTGCCCTTCATGCGGAGATCCACATGCTCTGCAAAGTCGACCATCAAGATCGATTCATCCGCCTCGAGGGATTCTTTCTCACACCCCTCGGCTGCCTCGGTGCCATTCATATTGCACTCCGGCGGGCATCGACTAAATTTGATCTTCTGGCCCCGCCAGTCAATCTCTGGGTTGTGTTTAAACAACCAGTCGTAGCCGATAAATATTCTGGCCTTCCCAAGGCCCGTGACGAGGAATTGTTGCCGCTCTCGGTGAATTCCGATTCCCATGATCAACTCAACGTAATGAGTGATCCGTCCGCCCACATTCTCGGAACCGTCTGCGTTCCGAGCAATGATCTTCTGATCGAGCTCCCTGAGCTCAAAGCCTTCGGCCTTTGCGTAGGCCCGGTCTATGCACGTGGTAGTGCACCCGTTGTCTAACAACGCCCTAACGCGGCGTGTCTTGCCCGTGTCCGGGACATAAGTTCGACCGGAATCAGCATTTCGTGCTGATTTCTCTGCGTCTGGAACTCCCTGAGTTCCTGCGCCAATCGGGATTCGGTTATCCCCATTGCACGTCGGGCCAGCCACCGGGCTGCCTCCTGCTTCTTGAGTCCAAACGGGACTCGGGTGTGCTTCGGCACTGTTTTTGGTGCTTCCTCCTCTTTCGAGGATTGAGCCATCGCGACATTGTCGCCCTTTTTCTCCGCACTATTTTTCTCACTGGTTTGGGTTCCAGGGGCCTTTTTGTATGCGCTCCAGCGCTTGTTCTCTTCATCCATGCGACGATTTTTAATATTACGAATGCGGTTCTGATTCTCCATGATACGTATTTGTTTTTGGTCTTTTTCTACATTATCTACTACTATTTTGTCCTGGGTACGTAAACTAATGCGTTCTTTTATATAATTTACAAAATTGTTCTCGGGGGTCTGGGGGGTCTGCATGGGAGACTCTGCATCTAGCAGAGTATATTTATTGTTCGGGGAAGGGGGCACCGGGTCGGCCATGACCGGGGCCCTCTTTAAAAATCCTGGCCGTATTTGGCCCTGCTTGTTCGAAAAGGAATTTAAAGTCCTCCTTGGACATATCGTCAGTCCGCAACGAGCGGACATTGATCTTTCCACGCTCCCGGCGCGGTTTTGGGCACTCCCGTGCCATGTGGCCCTCCTGACCACAGTTGTAACACTTGAAGGCCGAGGCCTTTGTCTTGGACGCATCAACGTCCATCGGCACTGGCGCCCCGGGTGCCGGTTTGTGCGCCAAGTATGGTGCGCTCCCCTTGGTATTACCGGCAGGGGCAGCCGGGATCTTTGCCGGGACCCAAAAGTGGGTGCCGGTCTTCTGCTGCGCCTGGCGCAGCTTGTTCCGCTCGAGGATGCGATTGATGGTCATCATCCTCTTTTTCAACCCGGAGTAATTCTCCGAGGATTTCGATTCGCCAGCGTAAAGCTGGTCTCGGACTTCCTGGCTGACCAGGCTCTCCAGGTTCTCGCACAGGAACCGGTCGTGGTCCCCATACTGGTTCTGCGGGCTGTATCCCGCTTCCTCGGCATTCAACTCGAATGCCTGGATGAAGTCGCCTAAGGAGGACTTCCCTTGCCTCGTGGTGGTGAGGCGAATGTAAGCCAGCTGGCTCACATTCTGGTCCTTGAAGGTCCCCGCAAGGGCCTCCAAAAACATCTTGAGCGTGTAGCCTTTTGGCAACACCTCATCTCCGAACTGGTCCTCCCTGAGGACTGTCCTGCGCCAGTTGCGCGCCCAAATGGATGCGGGCAGGCGCTGCCATCGCTGCTGCCAAGCAGCGAGATTGTGAAGGCGATCTTCGCCTTCTGGGAGGGGAACTCCTCGCCGTAGGCCCACATGTAATTCTTGAGGGCCTCAATCCAAGTGTTCCACTTGGATTTGTCGTTGCCGTCAAAGATGAACGGCGTCTTGGCGAGGGTGATTTTTGAGGAACCAGTCCTCGGGGCGGGAGGCGTGAAGTGGATGGGGGCGGCGGGTCTCGAGGGATCCCGTAGACAGGGGAGCCTCGTTCAGGGGTTTGCGGCAATGGCCGCGGCGGTGATGCCGGGTAATCGGCTGGTTGGTCCGTCATCGGGACCGGCTGCCCTGTGGGATACACAAGGCGGGGTGATGGGGATCCGGCATGGCTGGACATGGCGGCAGGATCCGGGAGCCGTGGAACGGCTGGGACGCGGGGGATGTGGTTGGTGGTGCGAGCGACTGCTCGACTTCGGGTTCGGACGGGGTAAGGGATGGTAGTGGCGCAGGAAGTGCACGAGGGATGACGATGGGATTTAGGGGAGCGGGGTGTCTGGGGTTGCGATAAACTCGCGGCGAGTCGACGTGTAACGGCGTCGAATGGAACGGGTTGGGTGAGCGGAGCGAAGACGGGAGTCGGGGGAGGTCGTATAGCGAAGTAGTCGCTGGTGGTGGTGGGGATGGGCTGGGTGAGCCCGAGGGTGCGCGAAACGTCGCGGCTTGGTCGATTCCGCACGAGGCGGGTGGTGGGGTTCGAAGCGGTCTCTTGCGAATAGAACTATCCCGGGTCTTCTACGACACCCCGGTGATAGCGAGGTAGTCCTCCCCGAAGGTTGAACTAGCACTCCTGCGACTGTCTTAGTGCTGGGACGGACTCAACGTTTCCCGTAGCACGACGTCTGTCTATTTTAAATGGACCGCGCACGAGGGGCGCTGCAATTGTTTTACGTCGGTGTGGACGACGTGAATGGTGGGGAGGGGAGTGTGGAACTTCAGATACGAGAGAACCAAGTAGAGGTAAGAAATGACGACTGCGAAGTGCAGTGTCGAGTGGGTAGAGGTTTTGCAAGGAGTGCACGGGGATGGTGAGGAAAGGAGGTCGGGGTGGGGCGGTACGAGGGTAAGAAGGTGAGTCTTTTATTATGTCACAGTCAAGGCTTGCGTCCAACTCTACAAGAGAGTGGATTGGGAGGTGCAAGTGATCTCGAAAAGATGATCGAATAAAAGACTAAAGAACTACAAGTGAATAGCTACTCTACTTATACTGTTTGTCGAACCGTGTGAACTTAAGTAGCTAAGTATATAATACAATGAGGTTACCAGGCAAATCGTGATCGGAGACGTCAAGTGTCAAGTGTCAATACTAAATATAGTTCATGGAAACGACTATTGTGTTCCGACTATTGTGTTCCGTTGCCGTGTGATCTTTAGCCAGCAAAGTCCTCCCACGTTATGCCATCGGCGTGAAGCGCTCGTGCAACAAGCGCTGGGGTCACGTGCTCATCGATCGGTGTTGGAGCGATTAGATTGGGGTCAAATCGTGACAGCGTGCCCATGTAGGATCTGGGCGTACCCACATGAACAATGTGGGTACACCCAGACTTGTATATGGGTATGCCCAATATTGGTGTTTCAAGGGTCGATTCAGCTAGGCAAGTGCTGGGGCGCATCACTACAGCAAGGTGGATGCTGCAGCGCATCAGTACAGCAAGGTGGGTGCTGGGAAGGCAAGTGCTGGGGCACATTGATATGGCAAGGCAAGTGCTGGGGTGCATTGATACAGCAGGCAAGTGCTGGGGCGCATTGATACAGCCAGGCAGATGCTGGGGCAGGTCGGTACAGCAAGGGGGATGCTGGGGCAGGTCAGAAGGCCCATGCTGGTGCAGGTCAGTACAGCAAGGCTGAGCCACAAAAAGGGCCCCACGTGGGGGGTGCAAAATTGAAAAATTGGCTGGGCAACGGATGAACCACCCAGCGTCCCCACAGCACGCCACTAGGCATACAAGGGCTGTATAGGGCCCCAAGAAGGCCTTACTAGAAGGGGGGAACCAGGGCAGGCAGCATGAGCCAGGAAAAACAGCCCCATGCAGACCCCAAATCCCCAAAACAAGCTGGTTATAGGGGGCATGTGGGCACACCCACATGTGCAAATGGTGGGCACACCCACATGAACAGGTGGGCATACCCATATTGATGGATATGCCCAATAGGGCTGGTCATATCCATGGATCTGGGACCTATTAGGGCCATCCTCTCATTGGCAG
>JARKIE010000523.1:0-51206 GCA_029378255.1 Mycena rosella
TCGCGCTGTGCAGCGTCCGTCGCCGCAGCCACTCCGCCAGCTTGAAGAGGTTTGCCTCGTCGGCGTGCTGTATCTGGGTGTCTAGTGTATAAAGCCGGTGATGGTACTGCGAATACATTATTAGTATATGGCGTGTCTCCAGCACAACCGACTTACGCTCGAAATGCGCAAGTGCGCGATCAAGTGGCTGATCGAGTGCCAAAAGCGCTTGCAGCCCTCGCCGTTCGTAAAGCCGAAGCCCTCTCGCTTGCGAGGATGGTAGATACTTGGCAAGCCCATTCGTGGCCGAAGGCATGGAAGACGGCTACCGCGAACGCCAACGATCAATGTAGCGATCCAAAAAGCCCCACTTGCGGGCGGATCTTTCTAGTTGGCACGCCACGTCGTATAGCAGACCGACCGTGATGTTTGCAGGTAGATGCTGGAATAGGGTTTCGATGAGGAGGTATACGTAGAATTGTTTTTCTCCTGCCGAATGCATGTTCACCAGCCACAAGACACGGCAAAGCCGCGCCATGAGGGCGGTGTCGTCGTAGAACTGCGTGCTGGCCTTCTCCTGTCTTTCGTCTGCAGCTTTGAACGATGGCTCACACCCGTTGAGCACAGATGGTGGCAAACACAAGTCGGGGTGCTCATATTCGTCCCCTTTGTCCTCGATCTCCACCACTGTCGCTTTACGCGCCCGTTTTGTGACCGGCTTCATTGCGCGCACACCATCCACGTAGTCCTCCATTTTTGCGCTGAGTCCCTGGTAGACAAAGTGTGTGGGGGGTGGGTTTTAGGCGGGTCGACGGTCCCGGTGTTCCGTTTCTGCGTAAAGCACGCGTCGACGCAGACGAGCACATCTACACTGGAAGAAAAGCCAAGCAATCAGTTCAGCGGTCGCAGTGGCAAGCACAAAGTGACATACCTAACACCGGGGATCATGAGTCAGGCCGCCAAAAACGCGGGGCAACGCCAGCGCAAGTAATCGCTTGGCCGCGTCCTAGGTGGGGGCTCGGGGAACAGATTGGGGGCGGTCTCGGGTGTAGTGTCCCTGGGACGTTTCCGTCTTGCCCCCGGAGTGAGGGATGTCGAAGGGTGGCGAGACCAGGAAGACGGTTCCCTGCAACGCCTCAATTCTCTGTAGGCAGCGAGTGCGTGGGCATTGGGCCTGGTTCCCGCTGCGGACCCGTAGGGGTGACACTGCGATCCAAGTCGTCATTTGCGGTCGAGGCCTCGAGGAAGTGATAGCGCCGGATGCGCTCGAGGATGTCATCATAGTGCTGATCGACCTGGTGGCGCAAGTGGGTGTACCACTCCAAGGCGCTCCCAAAGAGCTTTCTAATCGACCCCTGGTAGGTGGAGTGAGCTTTTACAATACGACTGTCGCCAACGGTGACGCACCTCATTGACCATGCTAAGCCCCAGCCCCACTTAAAAAACTCTCAATAGTGGGCGCACCAGGCCGTGTTGTTGGGGGTGATCCGGACGAAGAGCTTCATCGCAAATTCCAAAACCCGCATATCGACCGCAAAACGCGGGCAGAGCGGCGCCGATGGAAATAGCCCAGCGGCTAGGAGCTGTTGGGGGGCCGGGGCGCACTCGCAGGTCCAAGTAGTGATATCCGTAATCTCTGTGACATTCAGTCAGTATATGAGGCGATACACGGCGTGGCTGGCTTACTGGTGAACTGTAAAACAGAAATCTCAGCCCTGATTGATTGCCTGCAACCACATTCCTCCCTGTTTGGCAGGACCAGCTGGTCGGTGTCCCGCAGGCGATGGGTTTTGTGCCACAGCCGGGCAAAGGGTGAGATGAGGTGCGGGATGACATCCAACTGCCACTTCGCGCCCTGCGACGCGACATTCTCCTGATGACGCCTCTTCCTCGGCGAGTCGTTGCGCCCCTTCCACGGGGACAAGGGTGCGGTGTCGACCTAGTTGTCGTCAAAATTGTAGTGGCCCAGGTCGTCGGATGCCAGCAAGTCGTCGCAGACGGTCGGGACGTCGGACAAGAGGTGGGGATGGGAAGAGGCGGGCACCAGCCGGTGGATGAGGGTGCGGTTGTTCGCCAAGTAAACCAGGGGCTCTCAGCTTGCTTTAGGGTTTTTTGAGGTAATGGGCGCTGCGTGCACCCTCAACCAGCACAGGTGTCCAGGTCGACGTCGGAGCCGCCATTGAGTGCACCTTCTCGTGCTTCATCATTTTTGCGAGGCCCATCGTTTGGGGCGTGTCGGAGAGGAGGAGAGGGCTCAACGGCCACCATCTGGATCAAAACTAACTGTCTTAGTCGGGATAGGGTATGCCGTGCCACTTACTTACCTGGAAAACAATGGATGCTCATTCGAGATCTTTGTTGTATGTACGCGCTCCGCGTGCTCGTATTTGTCTAGACGCCCGGAGCACCCTCTGAGGACCAGTCGTACATGTGCAAAAACTACTGAGTATTCGAGTTTTACTATCAAAAACTAGCCAGTATTCGAATTGTACTATTGGAATTGTGTATTTCTACTGTGGTCCTATCCCTCTTCCCAGATCTCCTGTTTCATGCTGCCCTATCCCTTCACCCCAGCGCCCGTGCCCCCGGCCGTACCCTGCCCCCAGCGCAGCTCATGTCAAGAGCTACGCTGACTTGATGGTGGGCGGAGGCAAGCAGGGAAAGCTGACAAAGCTGTCAATCGGTTCTATTTGATGAGCCACCGCTCGGCACGTCTGGCCGAGTGATGGCTCGGCTGACTGCCTGCCGAGCGACGGCTCATCAAATCTGGCTTGACAGCTGCACAGCCACCTTTTCGTTTTTTGCTTCTAACATCCATCCATGTCTAGGTACGCCTGTCCCCTCCTCTCGTAGTTAGTAGATAGGTGCATAGAAATAAAAAGAAAGTTGTGAGCTTTCAATGCGCGCAGAAATTGGGCGCTGTGCGCGCCTAGCGAGTGAACAAAATAGAATACAAAAAATACCTACACCAGGTGTGCGCGCCATGAACGACGCTAACATCTTGTTGCCCAGACACGTACCCTACGCTGAGGAAGACCCCCACCATTTCTTGGACGACTCCGTGCGAGAAGCCAACGCCGACGAGCCCAGCAACCAGGAGGATGATACCGAGGCAGCCGTCCGACGCGCTGATCAGCGCGATTTCGACATGCCCGCCATCCTGGCGGGCCACGAGCACAGATTGAATTCGCCGGCTCCTTACCGCATTCCAGAGCACCTGCTCGTTGGCCCGCACCGGGCGAATTTGTTGGCCCACCCCCGCATTCCAGCACGGCCTTCGCACCCCCCTACTCCAGCACGGCGCTCATACCCCGCTCTTTGTGCCCTGGACTCCCGAAAGAGACCTGCAGGACTTCGAGTACGAGTACCTGCAACAACCCTCTGCATCGTGGGCACGGACCCCGCTGTTGTTTCCGGGGACGCCGTGGCAGGAGCCCACCCCCCCATTCTTGCCTGGGATGCGCGACCCCACGCCGAACTTCCAGGCACAATTGTCGCAGGATGTGTCCATGAGCGTAAGTCGCCGCAGATCCAATGACATTGCAATCTGACCGCATACATAGGATACCCCCACCCTGTCCTTGCCTTGACACCCTTCCCCCAGCCCCCCCCAAAAGCACAGATGTGTTGATGAACAGGCGTTGGCTCGACACCACCGAGTCTCAGCACTCTTGGACCTACACGCAGACAATGACGAGGACGAGGACGATGCAGGCAACACAGAGAGTGATGAAGATCTTACCCTCAATGCGTCGGACCTGGGTGAGTTGTCGTCCATGTCTTTCTCATGAACGGTTGTTGATAGCGCACAGAATTCATTGATGACGAGGAGGAGGACCCCCTGGAGCCGGCACCACCCCTTCTTCTACCCTGGGAGCAGGAAGATATTGGGCAGCTGGCTGACATTGCGGCTCGCTTCGAACAGCAGGCGGATGCCTATGCTGAGTCCGCTCTGTTGGAAGACGCCCCCGCTCCCGAAGTCTCTGCTGCAGCATCAGTGCTGGCCGACAGAACAATTGTAGGACGCGCCGTACAGGATGCCGCCCATTCCATTTTGCCCCGCCCCATCCCCTTGCACGCCCCACTGCCGCAAACTGCGACTGCGACTGCGGCACAGATCGCCTACCGCGTCCGCGGACTGCTCAAGTCTGACAATCCTGGCGAGGTGGAGTCAGGAACCTAGATTTATCTCAAAGAGGAACCCGCGGGTCGCCTGGCATTTGCCATTTCGTCCAAGGAATGCATTGTCGCGCGCAAGTCTCGGGACAATTTCATCGATGACGCCGACGAGCCGGAGGTCGACGACGGCTGCGAAATTGTGATGTTCCGTCGACGTCTGAACAAGAAGGCCCACCCCCGAGTGTACCCTACCATCGACGATGTTGAACCATTCCAAAGAAGTCGCCACCCGATGTTCACCACCGCAGACTTCGTCGGGCATGCCCAGGCCCTTCAGCTCTGTGATTGTGTCAATGTCTGAAGAGGTGTTCACGCCGGTACCGTCGGCTACATCCTGGACATCCTTGATGTTGACGTCAAGCGCAGCAATCCCCTGGGCATTAAACGGGTGACAATGATGAAAGTCACGCCCGTTCTCCCCCCGGCTTCAGCCGACGATCAAATTCCCGGGGACTGGTTCCAGCTAGGGGAGCTACGCCGTCATGTCCTCTCCCCATCTCCTCGTTTGCATCTCCTCGACCGCGTCCGTGTCATTGGAAATTGCATGGCTATGGCCATGATGGAGGGCTATGCCATGGACATCGCGGATACGGAGGACTATGCTGGGATGGTCACCGTCGAGGATGTGCTCGGCGGCAGGTGTAATGTGCCCATGGCTTCTGTCGAGCGAGCTTTTAGGGCCGGGGACACAGTTATCGTGAGACGAGGGAAATACAAAGGTCGGGCAGGGATTGTCCTGGCCCATTCCTTTACTGTCCTTGAAGTATTTGACGTACGTACCAACTGGATCTGAATACTGTCATCGCCCAGACTGATTTCGGTCTTTCAGGGGATGCTCATATGCTTGATGGTGTGCCCATAGTTCAGCAGGAAGCAATGACCCAGCGCCATACAGCGAGACCGTTCCTTCTTACCACACCTGCGAGTGTCTGATTTTGAATACAGTTTTGTGTGCACTTGGTCGACGTGGATTTATTTATCTACCGCGACTCTGACTCCAACCCCGAGTACTTTCCCACTTAATAGAGCATCTCCGTCGTAGCCCATCCCGATGTGCCGGTTCAACCACACCCGCTCATTCAAGTGCCCCGGGAGCAACTGCGGCATTCCCAACAGCACAACGAAGCCATATATGCAGTGGGCCGCCGCTACGAAGGGCTGCATGTGTTGGTGGTGGGGGCTGGCATCGGGGTGTCTGTCCGTACCGGGCGTAAAACGGGGATTTCCTGCAGCAGTCTGTTCAAGGGGCGGCGCGCCTCGTCATTGCGGACTATGACTCCCCGCAGCATGTACGCAGACTGTCCATGAAGCCAGCGGGACAACGGCATGGTCAGATGAGACGGGAGACCCGCGGTATAATGGTCACCATCAAGGATATGACAAACCACCAGATCAACGTGGATATTGACTTCGTGGTACACGAGGGGTCCGTTCTAGTCTTCTGGCTCTGCATTTGCTTATATTTTTACAGGACGGGTTTACCACTGGCGCAAATCCTCCACCTGCTGCGTGAGCTACTAACGTCCTTTAAGCTCGACATCGCTGTTGAGCCGCCACCGTGCCCTCGCACACCCGACCCGCCTGCCGGCACTAACGAGACCGTAGATTGGGGTCTTCCGGGTGCGTCGGCACACAGTTATATAATTGCAGCTAAACCCCCAGACAGGGTATGAAAGCTTCCGGCTCCCCAGTGAATCCGACAGCCAATGGCTTTGCATTGCCACACTGGTGGGAAAACGGGTCGACGTGCTCGTCGAGGGCATCAAGAAGATGGTGCGGACCAAGTACCACAAACCGTCGCCGCTGCTCTTCGGGCTAGATGAGAGACACGGGTTCCTCCTGATTGACGAGCCGATAACGCCGGAGGCTTTGGTCAAGGCAAAAATCATGGTGTATGCCGTCGGCGCCAACGACAGGAAGCACGACGCCCCCGGCCAGTTTCTAAAGCCGGTGCGGGACAGCCCTGATGGCACCCCGATTACGGGCCTGCGACAGTACGTCGTAATAATTGGAGGGGACATGGCAGGGGACACATCGGCCCTGGGGAGCTATGCGGAGACGCGGCCCGACATTGCCCATTCGCATGGGCAGCATGTCGTCGCAGTGATGCTTGAGGGCGGTGCCGGCCCCTTCTTTTTTCATATCCTGCGGATAGGTCGCGCAATGAACAAGGAGGCAGAGAACCAGAAGCACAAATTTCCCTCAACCACTTTCGTATAATATTATTGCAAATAGATAAATACTCTACTGAAGATTTGTAAATTCTACTGAAGATCTGTAAATACTCTACCCGTTCGAAGAAAAAAATTACTTGTATTTCTCTCTGCAGAATCTGGCCGACGTGAATTTAATAAAATCTAAGCACATCGCGTTGAGGACACGTGACCGTTTTGGCGTGCCGAAGCTGAGTCAACAGGCGGCTCATCAAGTGAGGCGCTGTTTGGCTCGGGCACCTCTTTCCTTCTTGCTCCTGACCACCATGATCCCGAAGTAGTAGTCTAGATACATTGTCGCGTACACATACATTGTTGTAGAATAGCATTCAAATAGTAGCGAGGTTGATACTGGTCGAATAGCGGGACGTCCGTCCCTCTCAAGTGCGTTGTCCGACCCTGGAATGCCGACAGAGAGGGACGGGCATTTTATGATAATACTCTACGTCCTACGTACCAATACCCTACGTAGAAATACATATACTTAACAAGCAAAGGGGCCCAAGCTGGGGGAAGCGCATCCACAAGCTGCCCGAAATTGCACCAAAGCGCGGCAGCCATCAAGCACGAAGACAATGGGGGGGCCGAAAGCAGTAAGGTAGACGTCACTCAAACACAAACTTACATCCCAAATATAGGCAAATACCTGAAACAAATGCGCCGGATATTCCATAGGCTGTTTCCGGCTTATCCGTGCCTAAAATCTGTGGAGATACATGCTACCTATCATGTGATATACTCCAATATATGATTATGGCTGTGAACAAAGAGGAGTTCGAGTTTGAAGTTGAGATCAGCAAAGGTTTCCCACGACCTTCGAGAACCCTTGCAATATTAACTCCTCCTTCAGTTTTCACTTTTGTCAAAATCTGTCTCATTCCGAGATAGAAAAGAAGGGTTTCTATAAATTTTAGGGAGGGATAAGGCTTAATTTGTGTGCTGATTATCTGGCACATTTGTTTCAGGTATTTGCCCATATTTGGGACGTAAGTTGTGTTTGAGTGACGTCTACCTTAATTGGTGGTGGCCACCAAAGCGCGCCTAAAGGTCAGCTCTCCTGGCTCCCGTTTTGTGTCCCTCACCATCTGACGCCTTGCCCAGGTTTCTCCTCAACACTCGTCTACGATGTCTGCTTTGCCGCCGGGCCGTCGCTCGACGCGTAGCACTGCCCAGCCTCTAGTCCCCGGTCTGTCCAACGAGTGGGCACCCCGCAAACACAAACCCAAACCCAAGGTGGGTGATGCACTCTTTTTGTGCTACTGAATCGTAGGCTGACAGCAAACCCAGTGCACACAACCGCAACCCAACGCGACACCCAAGCCACCGCCCTTGCCACTGCCGGCCCCGCCTGCGTCTACAAACAACGTCGTAGTTGCAGAGCGTGCGCCTAGTGCGTCGCCTGCCGGCGTAAGTCATCCGTTGTCGGGCAGCTACCGTACTGACCGAGTTCACCGGCCTGTTGCGCCCACCACCCCTGCCAGCTCCACACTGCGGCCTGCAGCAGCGCACCCACCTGTACTGGATGCCCCAGCCTTTGTGCCACCCCCCTTCGCCGCCTTCAAAACCCAGTTTTCGGAGTTGATGCACCTGTCCTCCTCAGAACAAGAACTTCGCGACCAATTAATGTCCTCGTGCCGCGCACCTCTGGCGCTCGCGACGTCCATGTTTACTCCGGACGCGCTCCCCGTCCTCGCCAGCAGCATCGGGCCCACCACCATTACCGCCACCGCTGCTGCCGTGCTTACTGTGGCCGCCGGAGCTTCGCCTCCGTCCACAGCAGACTCCCTCCCCATCCCCGCGAGCGTCATCGGGTCCGCCATTGCCACCGCCATACTCGCCAGACCTTCGCACCAGACCTCCCTCAAAGACGGCCTTTCGACCGGCAGGCCCACTACGCACGCCACCGGGCGGCAATTGTCGTGCACCAAGTCGAACACTGGCTGCAGGGAAGATCTGCCCCCCCGCCCCTGTTTCGTCCCCCCAGTCCTCGCCCGCTCATCGTCGTGCCTCGCCTCTGATGCACAGTGAAGACACCCAGTCCAGCGAGGAAAAGCTAGCCGATATCCTCAAGGGCGGCGACAACGGCTTCGACGACGACGGCTCCGAGGACAACTACGTGGTCCAAGCCGATGCGGAGGAGCGGCGCATCAAGTATGAGCACCAGAGCAACTACCACCTGCGCCATACGATGACGCTGCACGAGGAAGATGAGCAGGAGGAGCGGGATTTCGAGCGCGAGGCGCAGGACGACCCAGAGCTTAAGTGGTTGCATGCGCAGGCAAAGGGGAAGTGGAAGGCGTGGGAGAGCAACACGGACGACGACGATGATGATGATGACGATGACGAGGACGGCGACAACGAGCAGCAGCAGGATGACGAGGACAACGAGGAGAGCGAGGAGGAGGAGCCGGCAAAGCAGAAGCAGAAGCAGGGTGGCAAGAAAGTTGGCAAGTCCTCGGGCATTGTGCCGCCCCGGAAGTCGAAGTCGAAGTCGACCACTTCCGTGGACGGCTCCCTCAACAACACAGACGACGCCGCGGTGGAAGGCACATGCCACAAGTCTGGCCCGCTCGATAAGAAGACCCAAGACCCTGCTCGAGTGGAAGGAGGTGTTCGATACTCAAGTGGAGATGCTCGCGAGCCAACTCAACAAACCCAGCGTGTCGCTGTGGGATTTCCTCGACAGGACACCCAGCAACACCAGGAAGATGGGCGCCTGGAACATGTTCCAGCGCTGGCTGTATGTGCCCACGGGAGGCAAGCAGGTGCATAGCAAGGATGGTACGTGCTTCGCCCTTCAATGCGCTCATAACATGCACTGACCCCTGTTGAGAGTGGGACTGGAACGTGTCAGCCCGTCAAGACCACGTAGGAGCATACGTGGAGGGAACGTGGCGCAGACACGTCGAGTCATGTTGTCATGGAGCTGGACTCCGTGAAACATGTACTGAGACGCGTTGCGACGCGTCGCAGACGCGCCACTCATTGTTCATCGAGTCAGGAGTTTGAACTCCGCTTTTCTTAGTTACCATTGTTCTCGGGGAGTATAAATACTGGGTTGTAATTCAGTCAAAATACATCTTTTTCCCCTCTATTTCACAACAGGTTATGGGCCCCGCCTTTAACTGAATCTCCAACGAATCCAACAAAGTCAACCAACGAACTTACCACTTTAACTTGCCTATATTTCACACACCATGTCGACTACTGCCAACACCGCCGAAGCTACACCATCGTCGTTGTTCCGGATCGAACAACTCAACGAGACGAACTGGGTTCCGTGGAAGCGCCGCGTTACCGCCATATTCCGCGAGCGCGCACTCTTGAAAATTGTTGAGGGGACCACATCCAAGCCCGTTGCCAACGATCCGGACAAGCCAACGGCAGATGAGAAGAAGCAGGCGACGCGCTGGGAGGAGTTAGACGGAAAGGCGCAGACCCAAATCGAGCTCACCTTGAGCGACTCGCAGATGGTTCATATCGCAGGCGCCAAGACTGCAGCCGAAATGTGGACGCAGCTTAAGCAGGTCAAGGAGAAGGGCGGGAAGTTGGGAATTTTATCGCTTCGCCGCCGTCTGTACCGTACGATTGCCGATGACGCGACAGATATCGCTGTTCATGTCACGGAGTTGCGCTGCATTCAGGAGGAGCTCGCGATTCTCGGTAGCTTGGTCTCGGATGAGGACTTCCTGCTACTGATCATCAGCTCGCTTCCCGAGTCTTGGGACAACTTCACATCTGCATACCTTGGCGCATCGAGCAACGCCCCAACCATTTCGTCGCACGAATTTATCTCCCTTGTTCTGCAGGAGTATCGTCGCAGACTCGAGAAGAATGGGGATGGGAGCGCTGCGATGTACGGACGTGCATTGCAGGGCGATGGAGGAGGAGGAAAGAAGAAGAAAGTGGAATGTTACAATTGCCACAAGATGGGACACATTGCTGCCGATTGCTGGTCAAAAAGCGGAGGAAAGGAAGGGAAAGGTCCCGGACGTCGTGGGAAAAGGGAGAAGGCGAATAAGGCAGAAGATGTAGGTACTGACTTTGTCGAGACTGCATACACTGCCAAATTCAGCGGCACTTCCCTTTATTCCTGGCTGGCCGATTCTGGAGCTACTTCCCACATCTGCAAAGACCGGAGGGTGTTCCTTGAACTGCGAGCGATGGATGTGCCTGTTGAAGGCATTGGAAAGACACCACTGCACGCTCTGGGACGCGGAACTGTCCTGTTAGACTGCGAGGTCAACGGAGAAATAATAACTCACTGATTATTGGATGTGCTGTTTGCACCAACGTGCGCACACAACTTGCTATCGATTAGCCGACTCGACGATGCTGGTTTGGAAGCCAAGTTCAGTCACGGCAACGTGGAGTTCGTGCGACGCACCGACGGTAGAGTAATGGCAATGGGGAGCAAGACTGGACATCTGTACCCCATGGCCGCGCGAGCCCGGAAGCAGGTGCAACCTAAGGCGCAAGAGAACGCGCACGCCGCTGTGGAGGCGAGCAACCAGACGTGGGATGCCTGGCACCGCCGGATGGGACACCTGGCTAAAAGTGGATTGGAGAAGCTTGTGAGGGAGGACCTCGTTGAGGGACTCACCGTGGACAAGGATTCTCCGCCGCTCAGTCAATGTGAGGCTTGCGTCAAAGCAAAGATGACGACGAAGCCATATCCGCAGGAGGCAAAGAACCGACGCGAGGACCCGGGGGAGCTGACGCACAGCGACATTTGGGGGCCCGCACGAGTCGAATCTTTGAAGAAATCAAAGTACGCCATCTTGTTCAGCGACGACGCCACGCGGCATTGTAAACCTGATTTCTTGAAGCGCCGGGACGAGGCCTTCCAGAAAATCAAAGACTATATTGCGTGGGTGGAACGTCAGTATGGATACACACCGAAGGTCCTCCGAGTGGACAATGCCAAGGAACTCACGAGCGGGGTTGTGAAGGCGTGGCTGAAAGCTCGCGGGATCACAATGCAGAACCCTGCACTGTATGCGCACTCGTCGAACGGAGTCGCCGAGCGATTCAACCGGACGATTATAGAGCTTGCGCGTGCGATGTTAATAGAGAAGAGTTTACCGGCCTTTCTTTGGGAGTCAGCGATCGAGTATGCGGCTTATATCCGAAACCGCTCACCGACACGCGCACTTCAAGGGAAGACGCCGGAGGAGGCGTGGACGCGAAAGAAACCCAGTGTATCGCACCTGAGGGAGTTCGGGTGCGAGGTATGGGTGAAGCGCGAGCCAGTGCAGAAGCTGTCGAAGCTAGGAGGAGATCATGAGAAGGCGGAGAAATATATATTCGTGGGTTTCGGAGACCATACAGACATTGTGAAATATTACGACGGCAAGAACCGTGTAATTCGCGAGTCACGAAATGTCGTATGGGTTGAGCCGAGCTCCCAGCACCCGGTCGATGTGCAGCTCGAGGGGGAGCTGGGGAAGCCGAGCAAGCAATCTCCCACAGAAAAGACTGCACAACCTGCGCTCATGTAAGAACATCCCCAGACGACAGCGCCGGAAGGAGAGCACACGCCGGCGCAGATAGGGTCGCAGCAGCATGCGCAAAAATCGCGGCAGCAGCTCGTGCAGACACCATCGCAGCCGAGCGAGCCTCTACAGGCAACTTCTACATTGCCAACTCGCCCAGCACAAATCGAGGTCGCACCCTCATTACCAACTCGGCGTTCATCCCGCTCAACCAGCGACATCAATTATCGCAAGCTGAATAATCCAGCTGCGAGAGGTCCGCGGTTACCGCTCCCAGCACCTGAAAAAATACAGGAGGAGGACGAGACGGAGAGGGCAGAATATGCGTTTTTGGGGGAAGCAATCCTCGAGGCCACCGGCGCGCCGCGCACATACAACGAGGCGCTCAAGTCGAGTGAGCATCTGGAGTGGAAGGAAGCGATGAGAGAAGAGATTGAAATGTTGAAAGAGAAAGGGACTTACGAGCTCGTGGAACTGCCGGCGGATCGCCAAGCCATTGGAAGTAAGTGGACGTTTGTGAAGAAGGTGGACGAGCTCGGCCGAGTGTCAAGACACAAGGCCAGACTCGTTGCACTCGGATGTTCACAGATCCCCGGAGTAGATTTCACCGAGACGTTCGCTCCCGTGGTTCGTCTTGAATCGATGCGCGCCACGCTCGCCATAGCAGCCCTAGAGGATCTGGAGATTATCCAAATGGACATTCGGGGTGCTTACCTTAACAGCGAGCTCAAGGAGGAAATCTATATGCGGCAGCCACCAGGTTTTGACGATGGAACCGGACGAGTTTGGAGGCTTCTGAAGACAATTTATGGATTGAAGCAATCGGGCCGCGAATGGAATCGCGAGTTCGACCGTAAACTCACCTCCATCCAGCTGATCAAGACTGCCGTCGATCACTGCGTATATTTTCGCGAACGTGACGGCGAGCGAACTTGGGTGACTGTTTGGGTGGATGACTTGCTCATCCTGTCGACGTCGAGGAAGGAAGCAGAGAAGACAAAGGCGGAGATAGAGGGATTGTTCGAGACCAAGGATCTCGGCGAGCCGCGTAAGATCATCGGCATCGAAATTGCCCGTGACCGCGATGCCGGCATGATCACTCTCTCCCAACGCCACTACATTGAGACGTTGCTGGCGAAGTATGGACTTACGGACGCCAAGCCGCTCACAACCCCAATGGACCCAAATATTACGCTACGCAAAGTACCAGCGGATGCACCCGCAGCACCAGCGGATCTGCGCGGACAATATCAATCCATGATAGGCGGGCTCATGTACGCCGCCATCTGTACGCGTCCAGACATCGCGTACGCCGTCACAGCACTCAGCCAGTATTCGTCAAATCCGGGACCTGAGCACTGGAGCGCCTGCAAACGCGTCCTTCGCTATCTCTCTGGTACCCGAAACTACGGCCTAGTCTACGGCAACATAAGCGACTCGGATGAGATCGTATCTATGGGCTACAGCGACGCGGACTACGCCGCCAACCCAGATGACCGCAAGTCAATATCTGGCTACGCTTTTATGCTTGGAGGAGCCGCTTACGCATGGAGCTCAAAGAAACAGACCACCGTCGCAACATCCTCCACCGAGGCGGAATACACCGCACTCGCGCATGCGACTCGGTTCGCAATTTGGAGCAGATACCTCTTGGACGAGATAGGTTATGCCCAGGCCGAACCCACCGTGATCTACGAGGATAATCAAGCAGCCCTGGCGCTCGCACGCGACCCTCAATATCACGCTCGATCAAAGCACTTCGACGTGCAGAATCACTTCGTCCGGGAGAAGATTGAGAACAAGATAATGGATCCCGTCTATTGCACCACGGAGGATCAGCTCGCTGATATATTCACCAAGCCCCTGGCGAGACCCAAGCACGAAAAGTTCGCACGCGGACTTGGGCTCTTGCCGGTCTGAGGGGGAGTGTTGAGAGTGGGACTGGAACGTGTCAGCCCGCCAAGACCACGTAGGAGCATACGTGGAGGGAACGTGGCGCAGACACGTCGAGTCATGTTGTCATGGAGCTGGACTCCGTGAAACATGTACTGAGACGCGTTGCGACGCGTCGCAGACGTGCCACTCATTGTTCATCGAGTCAGGAGTTTGAACTCCGCTTTTCTTAGTTACCATTGTTCTCGGGGAGTATAAATACTGGGTTGTAATTCAGTCAAAATACATCTTTTTTCCCTCTATTTCACAACAACCCCCACCCAGTGTCGAAGAAAGAGCGCGGTCAGCTCGACCGGATCGCCTACGAGCAGCATCTCGCACCGCTGCAGCTTAGCGAGTTGGAGCTCAAGGACTCTGACGTCATCCTGGAGAAACTGCCGTGGCTCGTGGAGTGGCACGATGATCTCGTGGCCACCGTCGCGAACGACCGCGCCTCGAAAGACGGGAGCCAAGCCCGTGGCATCAAAGCACTCGTGAACCAATACACCAAGCAGGTAAGCCAGTTGCCTTATGTTTCAAGTTCGTTGAGCCCGTTGACTAATGCTCCACAATCATTAGAGTGACCGCACCTGGAAGGAGCTCAACATCCACGTCTTCGGCTACGTGATCTCCACCAGTGGCGGCAGCAAGTCATTTGGTGCCAGCGAGGCATACAAGCTAATGAAGCAGCAACATGCAAGCCAGGCCACGCAGAGTATGAAGGAGTACGAGTCACAGCTGCAGTGCATTACGAGCTGTCTAGACGGGGCGATCTTCTAACGGACGTTTGTAGTGTCCTAGAGATGGAGATGGCGGGCGCAACCGCTGCCTCTGTACTGAGCAAGAAGTTACAGTACGCTATGAAGTACCCGAGCCAGATGATGTTCTCGGATGCAAGGACTGCTTGGTGGCTGACATGCGTGAGTAATGCCTGTTCATACAGCGTAGAGATGGTCCTCATTGCACTGCAGTCAAACTCGACGTGGAAAGCGGCGCCTTGTCAACTCAGGACGCCCTCACAGCCCCCACCCCTCAGATGAAATGGGGGCTTCAAAGACTATGGGTTCGAGCACGAGCGGTGGCTAGAGAACTGGGACGACCAGATGGCCTTGCGAGGCTGCTTCCCCAAATCCAGCTTCAGCATTAACCGCATTTCCGAAGAAGATCTCCGCTGCATCTTACCGCGTCTGGAACGCCGCCACGGTCTGACAACAGACGACCTGGAAGACGACGAGAAGCTGGCAGCAGAGGCACCGCGCATCGTCGCATGGACGGCAGCGGAGATGGTGTTGTTGCTGGAGGAGCGGAGCGGCGTTCCCCTGATCAGCAGCCTGGCCGGGACGCACTTGTCCACGGTGCGAAGCTCGACGAGCTCCCGTACATTGCTGAAGGGGGGCTGGGTGCTCCCGACCACATATGGAGTGTGGGCGGGTGCTCCCGCATGCATGTGGAATGTGGGCGGATGCTCCCGCATGTATGTGGAATGTGGGCGGGAGCTCCCGCATGTATGTGGAATGTGGGCAGGAGCTCCCGCATGTATGTGGAGTATGAGCAGGTGCTCCCAGTGCATATAGTGATTAGGTGGGAGCTCCCAGAGCCCTGAGGCGGGAGCTCCCGTGCTGTTCAGGGCGGGAGTGCCCTGCATGTGGTGGGGTCTCCCGCTGGAAGTCACCTGGGAGGCCCCGCTGATGTAGTAGGGAGGTCCCGCTGATGTTGCCGGAAGGTCCCGCCCTTGTCGGCGGGAGCTTCTGGGACGGGGCCTCCCGCCCAACTGATAAATAACAGCTGGGAGCATCGGGAGCACATAAACCCTGTCCAATGGAAGCTCCCACCCGAGTAAGAAATATATAAGGGACAGTGCCATAAGGACTCTACAGAATGACCCACAACAGCAAATTGGAAGGATCTAAACATGAAGGACAGTACACAGAGTTAAACAGTTTGCATATGTCCATCCATAGTAAAGTAGAGGAGTAGACAGGTTGAAGCACATATATGGTGGGATGGCCGGTCGCAGATACTGACAGGTAGAGCAGTGGTATGAATAAATCCTACCATAGGCAAGGAGCCAGAAATGGCACCTGAAGGCGACAATAAATTCCGCTAGCAGGAGCTAGTGGGGGGAGTCATGGTCGCAAGCACTGATAGGTGGAGTCCCAATGATGGGTGCTTGTACAGCCGAGCAGCAAATGGTGCGTGCAGAGCCCGAAAGTCGTGAACCAATGATGGGTGCTTGTACAGCCCCCCAGGGAGCAGCAAACGGTGCCTGCAGAGCCTGAAAATCGCGAAAAAATCTCCCCCTGCAGGGGGCTGCCTACCGATGCTCTATTGACTGCATAATGCACCTAGGATCAGTAGGAGTAAAGTCAGAGAGGCTCCTTACAAGGTACCCCCCAGGGAGCAGCAAACACGCTGCGTGGAGGCCCAAAATCGCGAAAAAAATCCCCCATGCAGGGGGCAGACAGGAGGCCCCGTCATCAGAAAACACATGGGAGCACCCATAAAACTTGGTGCTGGGAGCCTCCTGGCCAGCTCGGGATGGGAGCTCCCACCCACCGGGAGCCGCCCTATGCCTGAGACCCCTTTGGGGTAGTCATCTCTGGTGGGGGCATTCACCCTAATATGGGTCAGGTATATGTCCGCCGGAAGTGAGCAGTCAAAGCCTGACAGAAATTCGTACAAATAATATTGACCTGTTCCCAGGATGCCTGCCTTTCATTTAGAGGCCTCGGACCCCCAGAAGGCGCTAAGTAAAAGCCATCAAGGAATGAAAAGCATTAAGGTGCCCAGCTTCCCGGCGGTATATAGGATACAGAACTTTTTGACTTTTTTCACCAAAAACAGAAAAAGTTCAGAAAAAGTTTCGAGTTTCTCACCTAGTTTTTCGATGAAAATTTACTGTAATATCGGTAAAGTTTTTCACCAATTTCCTCACTGAAAAACTCGAAATGTTCAACCAGTGCTAAAGGCTCATCAATGAATTTTGACTGTACCAATCTATCGGGGTGAAATAGCCTTCAGACCTATTGATGGACCTACAAAGATGGCCCTGTGAAGGGAATTCCTGCGTGTATTGGTGCATGTGGCATTGTGACCACAAGTTCAACCAAATGATCCTCCTGCAAACTGCCACCATCTTTCGAACAGCCCTAAGTATTCGGCTCGGTCTGGGTTGTCACGTGCTGAGAAAGTGGGTAGGGCCGACAAGCGGCACAGCCCGCTACCAGTTGCTCGTTATTTTCTGTTGAGGTCAGCTTAAGTTGTGGTGTGATCAGATTGCCATTGGGTGTTGGTTCAAAAGTTGGATTCAGATAGGATTGCATGCCTGACAGATCTAAAGAGCTCACATTGGACCACAGGAAGTTAACCTAGCTTGTGGACTCCGGTAGGTGTTTATTTTCTTGGCTTTCACGAGGTTGAATTTCTCACATGGCCCATGCCATGGGCTCATTCAATTTTTTTCCCCGCATTTCCAGTGTTGAGAAACCGGACTCAGCATCATCATCGGCCAGCTGCTCGGCCGACGAAAAGCCGAGAATTTTTGGCATGGAGAATATGTGCTCATGAGAAAACAGATGACGAAAATGTGATGGTCCGCCAATATAATACATGGGCTGATAGGGGGCCCTATAAGAACCTGTACCTAAAGGCAGCCGGAATTTTGGAACTGAACCTGGCCAGTGCAAGCTGATTAATATTCAGAGGTGTAATATATTTCACCATTTACTGCAGATGGTCAAAGGAAACTCATATTTTTAAGATTGAAACAAACCCAAAGATACTGGACAGTCAATAATCTCAACCTATTGTCAACCACATTGGAAGTTAAGGATGAGGTGGATTGGGAACAGATGCACATAATAGACTCTTAGAAGCTTCACCTACATTTCGGAAATCTCCAGTCTTTCAACATTTTCAAGGTGCAATTTTCAACCCAACCAGTCGCGAGATATCGAGTCAGCACATACACGTAATAAAAGCAAAATCCCGCAGCCAGAGTCGAACACACGCGCAGAAAACGTCCTAAAATGGACAATGTCACGTGCAAAGTGAAAATTTGGAGGAGGCTCTGCAACATTAGGGCACTTCAGGACCCACTACCTAAAGTTAGTGGGCATTTCGACCTCGAGTGACGACAGGATATCCATTTCTCACCCCCCCCAGCTTCATTTTTGAGCCCTAAACCGTCAGCTCCACACCATGATTTAGATAATTTGCTTGTGAAGTCACACCATGTGAAATCTCACCCTCTCAACCTGAAAATTCTGTCCCTTAGAGGAATTATCCATCAGACATCTCGGAGGTGCATCAATCAAGGGTCTCCAAATCACCGTAACACTAACAGTATTTGTATGCTCACCATATACCCTATTCCCGACCACCATGTCAAAATTCAAAACTACACAAAACACTCGCAGCTTGCTGTTGGGACCCGAAGCACCCCCCAGGATGCTGATGCGCGGTGCATCCCCGAGTGGACCGGCCAAAACATCGCGCTCGCGGCCTCAGGACGACGAGGCTCAAATTGCGGCGTGTCCCGGCACTCACGTCCTCCCGCGCCCCCGCTGGGGTGCCGATGTCGCTGAAAACGGCTCTTTATGCCCCGTACCCTTGGTACTGTCGAACGACGTACCGGACCACGAAGAGTCCATGGGTGGACTGGCCGACGCTGCCCGCTTGCCACCCCAGGAAGATGGGAGCAAGTGTGCACCGGCCCCCGACGCTCACCGTCCTTCCGTCCCGACCAAGACCGTGTGTGGCAATCACTGCGAGACCGTCGACGATGCCCCCACTCTGTGGGTGGATCCTTGGGCGGCTGCTCCCAGCTCGAGCGGCGCCTCGCTGGCACTCACCTTCGCGACCGGAAGGCCCGGGTCGTTACCCGGTTGGTTCCGCGCCGCGCCAATCACGATGGGCGATGGCTTGGCGCCTGCTCGCCTTGCCGCCTTGGCCTTCTGTGTTCACGCTGCCCTGCTCGTCACATGGGTAGTCCTGGGCGCCTCCAAGCGGCCTTTCCCCATGCTCCAATCGCTCACCGGTGCGCAAAGACTGGCTCCAAGCACGCGCATGTACGTTGCACCGCTTTCGGATTGGGTTTATCGTTGCTCCGCAACGTCCCCACGCACATGTGCGACATCCTCGCCGTCGGCGTCGCGCCCAAGCAGCGATCACCGGGGTGCCACATCGAGCGGCGGCCGCCCCGGCGGCGGCCGTGGCAGCGCCCAGCGCAGGGGAGGTGCACCCGCCCGCCAGCCTGGTACTTCAATCGCCCCAGATACCTGTACTACCGTGTGTAACGCTGCACGTACTTCAAATGAGCTCAATATCATGTATTGTAATATACATCATGATTTCACCCTCAAGCTGACCGGTACCGAGTTCCACGAGGTCATGAGCCCGAACGATATCATGTTCTTTGCTGAAACAGATATGCTCCCGGGTGAAGAAGATGCCGCAGATGTCCCCCGTGGTTATACACTCATATCGCTCCCTCGGAAGCCATATATGCAAACAACACGACGCGGAGGGGGGATTGCACTCCTGATTCGCGAGAACATTGACTTCGTCAAATCACATCTCAGCTCGCCTGACATTCTCGTCCTGGATTGGGGTTTCATGTGGCTCATCGGAGCTTACATTCCTCCGGTTACCTCCCGATGGCAAGGTTGGTCCGATGTGGATCCTTTCCAGCGATTATGGGAAATTATCGCACTCTGTACTCAAAATGAGGACAAGCATGTCGTGGTGCTCACCGAGATCAATGGTAGAACAGGATCACTGCAAGTCCCCGCTTTTGCAAACGTCTGGCCACGCTCATCCGCAGACGCAACAACCAATGCCCGTGGAAACACGATTCTCGATGAATGTCATAACTACGGGCTCTGCATTATCAACGGTACCTCTCTCGAGAGTACCTCTCCGGGTCGTTTTACATCATTGCAGCCTAATGGGCAATCTACAATTGACCTCGCGATGGTCTCAGCCGGGCTCATTCCCCTTGTTAAGAGGTTTCACATTGAATCCCCAACACCAGACCCGGAGGACGACTGGTCGGACCATACTCGAATCTCCTTAACCCTTTATGTGTCTGCAATTCCTCAAAGTGTTCCTGTCCCTCGTCGGCAGGAGCGGAGCCCAGATTTCTCCGGAACTCGGCCGATTGATGTGTTATACCAAGAAACAATGGACTCACGAGAATCACCCGATGAGGCTTTAACTTCATTGTGGGGTCCCGTACTATGCGAAACACTTCCGACACATATCTACGTTGAGGGTGCTACTCCTGGTGCAGTGCGAACGAAATCCGCAGGAGCGGGAATATTCTTTGGACAAAGATCCCTGTTGAATAAATCACTCAAGGTGCCAGGACCTGATCGTCCAACAGCGGACAGAACGAGGATATACGCCATTCACCAGGCAATCCAAATGGTTGACTCTGACAAAAGTGTCCTCATCTTCTGTACTTCGAAAATGCTCATCCGTCAACTGTGTTACGCTGCAGCGGCAAATATAGCGATTGGCTGGCCGGGGCCCAACGGCGATATCTTCAAGGATACCGTGAAGCTCCTCGCCTCAAGACATGGTGCAACAAAATTTGTACACATGGGGAAGACCATAAACAACGAGTCGAAGCGTGGGGCATACAGCCTCGCAAAGGCTGCACTTAAAATCCCCCAAGGCACCTCTGTCTTTACTCCAGCATCCGAGACTATGGGTATTCCACCGTGTACACGCTCGCATTATCCGCTCCATGGCAAGCAAAAGGTGTGCACGGATTTGGAGCAACACTCACCGCCGAGACCGATCTCGTGGAGATCAGGTGAAGATGAACCGCCGGAAGACGTTGATTCAAAACATCGTGGCCGTGCGAAGGTGCATAAATTGCAGAAGGCTCTTCGAGATGAACTCATGGCTTGTAAAGACCACAAGGCCTTTTGGGACTTCGTCCGCAAACGCACAGATGCCCGGCCAAAGAAAGCCAAGGTCACGTTAAACTAGTTGTCCGCGGATTTCGAAGCCAGGTTAAACCCCCCAGCGACTCCGCCCACCTCTTTCAAATCGGAGCAATTAGCCTTTAACGCAAGGATGGCACGTGAGCTCGCTCCTGAGCCTCTTGATACCTCGCCGCGACAATCGTATACTCGGGATATTACCCTGGAGGAGATTGAGAATATGAAGCGGCATATCTAAGAACACGGCCTGGATACAGCTCTTGGAGTGGAGAGATTTTCATACAAGGATTGTCTTGCCGTTCCAGACGAGAAGATGTTGGAGTTCTTCCGGTTCTGTCTGAAGAACCGCGACATGCCGCGCCCCTGGCTAGTTTCGCTGCTGATTGGGATCCTCAAAAAGGATAAAGACCCAACGGAGCCGTCAAGCTATCGCCTCATTGCGCTTGAATGCTGCATGCTGAAGATGCTCACTTTGATTATCGACCGAAGACTCCGAGAGAGTGCAGAGGACATCGGTGCAATCCCCAAGACACAGAATGGTTTTCAGGCCAACCTTCGTACCAACAGCAACCCGTTTGTGCTGTTGTGTCTGATTGACAAGGCTGAGGCGCTCGGAAAGCCACTCTATGGTGCATAAAGTTGGACCTGAAGAATGCCTTCCCCGGAACCGACCGGTCAACACTTTGGGTCAAGCTCGCGAAATTAGGGATTACCGAACCAATGATTGAATGGCTTAAAATGCTATACGACAGGATCCGATACATCGTACGCCTTGATGGTCGTTTCGCCCCTGCATTCAGGTCTCTGCTTGGAATCCTGACTGGCGACCCTGGGTCCCCCCATTTGTGGAACTTGTCCATGTCGGATTTTATCCTGGCTCATCACCCGGGTGACATTGAGCTCAATGGTATGCCCATCCCGAATATTGAACATGCGGACGACATTTTGACCGCATCGTCTTGTCCGCCTGGATTCCAATCGCATCTGAATGAGTCGCAAACTTGGTCGAATGACATCGCTTGCGTAACCTCGATACCTAAATGCCTTGTTCAAGTTTTCGGGCCGCGACAGAAGGTCAATGCATTGTTTCACCTGGGTGGAAAATACCTCAAGCAGGTGCGAAAGGCCTGCTACCTTGGAATCTGGTTCGAAACTGGGACAAAATTTATCTGGCGCGAGCAGTACAAGATAAAGGCCAGAAAAGCGACCACGGCCGCAAATGTGATCCTCGGCTTGGATCGCTTTGTTGGGACATGAGGACGTTGTACATGGCCCGTGTGGATCCGTATCTCACTGTGGACTGTGAAGTCTGCCTCGATATGGACACGAAGAGCCTCAAACGCCTGGAAAAGGTTCAGCACAATTTCTTACGGCGCATGCTCGGGGTCGGTTCCCGTTGTCTCACGGCGGTCTTATTCTCCGAGACCGGAGTATGGCCGATAAAATACCGCCGCGTCTATCTGGCTCTCAAGAATCTGTGTCACTTACTCAGCTTGAAGGACTCGGACCGGCCGGCATGGAATGCTCTCCAGGAGTCTATCTCCCTGGCCCTGGTGGTGGGCAATCCCGAATGATCCGCCGTGACGATCACGTGCGACTTCACTCGAGACGCGATCAAACAAAACTGACCCACACTTGTTCAAGCTGCCTTGGCTTCAATTCTGCACCTTTGCTCCAGCAAAAATACTCAAAATGCATTATGTTTTCGCACTAGAGGCTATCTACTTTCGGGAATATTTTCCTTCTGAATTGAGACCGCCAGAGCAGGCCGAACACACGACTCGTGCATGCCAAGCCATCTTCCGGATATCTGGTTGGGGCCAAAATCAGGAAGGAAATTCCCAGAATATTTCCTGGGTATCTTAAGCATTACGATATCATATTCGACAGATTTTCGGCCGTCCAGGAGTCTCTTGAGAGGTGCACTGGACGGATACCCGCTAGATCAGTTCGGCTCAAACATGGGCAAATGTAGGCACGTTGCCCCCGCGCGCACATTTTCCGGCTTTCACAGGCATCTTTTGCCACAACTCAATTGACAAAAAATGTTTTCACGATGCAGATCTGTGTTTTGTTCAGAGAAAAATCGTCAGATACGGACATTAGCCCTGGAAACACACAATTCTTCTGATGATTTCTTGATTTTACAAGATAGTTCCTCAAATTTGCAAATTTGGTCTGAACAAAACACAGGTGTGGTTATTATTAAAATTTTCGTGTTTGAATCCACTGTTTACCACATCAGGGGCAGCCAATAAATGTGCCCCGGGATTTGGGTCAGTTGAAATGGCGGAGATCACTGCACGTGATGCATGGGAACAAAATGATGGCCCAATGCATTGCGCACCACCACCAGTGGCCCGCGCTGGGAATATTTCCTGGGTCACTGATCTTCGCATCGTGTTGTTGCGGCTCTACGCACCCGTGGATCTCGACATTATTGAAAACTTGGAGGTCGCAACTGTCGAAGCTGCCATGAAGGCCGTTGAAAAATCCATGGAAGCGTGGATTGACAACGAACTTGCAACATCCTCTCGGACGAAGGATCTTCTCACAGGACGGCTCGAGAAGGACAAGGGCACGGGGAAGTTTGTGAAGAAATCCCTGGACTTTCGGCACTACCTGAGGGTCCAGACTGCTGACCCTTAACACGAATGGTTCTCTCGAGCCATAGTCTTGCAGTGGAGCGGCGCCGATGGACCGAATGTGGCAAGAGCATCGTCCCACGGGAGTGGTGACTCTGCAGGTTCTGTCAAGAATCTGTCGAGGACCCTGCCCATGCAATGTTTATGTGCGATCACCCAGAGTTGATGCAAGTTCGCGAGCAGTTTCTCAAGGCCCTATACAAAGAAGTCCCCGAGTTCAGAGGTCATTTCACAGATGTGATGACCTTCTTCCAAGCTGTTCTTGCACTCAGGGAAGTAACCCCAGTATTGGCAAAGTTGGCATTCAACGTGCTGAAAATCTACGATGCTGCGCCAATGTTCCTGGTGGAACCACCGGCAGAAGAGCCTTGATGGCGCTTACCTCAAAATTCTTGTTGGCAACTTGGTTGTCTGCCCTCGGGCAAATTATTTAATTTTTGGCTCTGTGCATGCATTCTGCAAAGGGAAAGACATACAACAACTTTCTGTGTGCTGGTGGACTCCGGGGATTTTCACCTGGGAGGAGAGAACTCCTCCCGCACACCGGCATACTCTGCTGGTGGTCAGGTCCCACGAGGTTTTAACCGGAGGTCCAGCCCATAAAGGCCGGTCAGTCCACAGTAAGTGAGCATCTTGTGTGATCGACCCCCTGGAATGGTGTGTGCTCCGTTGGCATCTTGTTGTGCTATGTAAGGATAACCACCTGTACATACCTACATGTTTGTCTTTGGTAAACTCGTAGTTCAGACTGTGGACCACGCTAGTATAATATACCCCCCCCCCCCCCCCATCTGACCTCCAAGTCATGTCTCTTATTCCAGCTATCCATCCCAGCTACAATGAACACCATATCAGCATTGGAAACAGCAAATAATTTAGCCTCTAGTTGGCGCACGTGCCACAGCATTGCCGCGTATTGATGCGGGGTGGCCGTGCTATTGACGCGGCGTTGCCGCGCACGCTATAACATATGGGGCAACACTCTACTGCCCCTACATCGAATGCGGGGAGGTTTTCCTCGCCAACTACATCGTCTGAACCGAAGGAAAAATCTAAATTTTGGTCAATCAAATGTATTTCAGCCGAATCCTATTCAATTACGAGCCGGTGCATCGAGTTCAGGGCTTAAAACAGCTAAATCTGAGTATGGAAAGATTCGGTTCCCAATTGTGAGTACCAGGAAGGTTCATTGGGTTTACGCAAGTTCAGTCTTCAGTCCCTAAACTGTTTGGGTTCCCGCTTATATAGTGTGTAGTTCGCAGTGTGGTTGAGATAATGTTCCTGTTGAGCTTGCACTATAACCCATTAGATCAACAAGGGAACTAACCATCTTCGAAATAAGTACTGTACATCCCTGTACACGGCTATCCCGGGAGTCATCAGAATTTGACGGGTTTGATGATCGTTGGATTCCAATGGGCGGCCATATGAAATTCATTGAATTAGCACCCCATTGGATTCCGACGTTTGCCATTTTTCTGGGAAAATGGCGTCATTTTTGCCATTTAAAGGGACAATTTTCAGCAAAATTTTCCGCAACAAGGGGGATCGATCTGGGGATCTCCTATCTGTGAAGAGATTACAATTTACAACATAAGTAACCTCTCCGGCATAGTTTCGACGAAAATGGGCCCCATATATTCAATGGATAGGATTGGTGTTAATCGACTATGCCCGTCCCCCATGACTGGCCCCCTCCCGTCGCTCAATCAACACAGGGACGAACCTCCTTAATAACCACTGAAATAAGAAATGTAAAGGGAGACTTGATAGAGGGCACCTGCTTCCGAATCCCCGCAGTTGCATTGCACAGACATTACTGATTGGTATGTGTAATCATCAGTGTATGCCGTTGCGGGTTGGTTGCGGGATCTCTATTTATTAGCAAGCAGAAAAACTCATCAATAATTATAACTGGCTACGGTCGTGGGGATAAACTTGGAGAAGGAATGAAGTTTCGTACCCAGTCAAGGTAAGCCATTGAGATTCTGACGATTGATTCGTCGAAATCCATCGGGAAAATCATTGGATTCCATTGATCTGCTTATTCAGTGGCAGCCCATGAATCACCTGTCAAAATTTTCAGAATAAATCATTGGATTTCAATGGGCATCAAATCCTATCAAATTCGGATGACGACCGGGATTGCCGTGTACTGAGGCGACGGTCACGGTCACGCCGGGCCCGTCGCGTCGCCCCCGTCAGGGCAGGTCACGGTCACGGTCGCCCTCGTCGCCAAGGAGGGCACCGTGACATCGAAAAGACAAAGGAAAACCACCAAAAGTTCGCGTCCCGTCGCCTGTCTTGGCGACGGTCACGGTCACGATAAGCGCTGTCGCGTCGCCCCCGTCCGTTGCCCAATGTCACGGTAAGTTTTGTGTCACTTCAGTACAGGGACGTACAGTACGAGGACTTGAAAAAGATTTGAACCTCGCTCATACAGATAGTAGTATTGGTGGGGGAGATACACGGGTCGACTACTGAGTAAAGTTCCAAAAACCTTGCCCTTTTATACCTTTGCTGCTTTTACAGCCTCCGGCATCCGGTACCACGCACTCCTTCCGCAAAGGGAAACTAGGCCCGCTGGAATCGGGGAAATCATGTGATTCCGAGGTCCAAGAGGGCAATTTTGGGGCTCCAAGGTCGAAATATCGAGTGATTTATAGAGGACTCGCTCCCTTGTTTCAGGCCAGGCCCAAAACGTCCCGCAGTGCGTTGGCAGCCTCGGGCCTGAGGTCCGTAGGGAGGGAAACAGACGGGCAACAATGCTCGCAGTCCAAAACGGGTGTCCAATGCTAGGAAATCGAGTGATTTTACAGGCACGGTCTTCAGAGTCGCCTATTGTTTGGTGAGAATCGAGCGATTTCTGGGGACCAGGAGGCTTCTGGGTGCGGTGTTGCATGGGCAATGGACGAGGTAGGCTGCTGGTGCTGGGGCGTTTATTGCACATCGAAGGATTTGGCCAGGTCAGGAAGTGGAGAGGAAATCATGCGATTTTGGACCAGGAGTCAGGGGGAAAGGCTCGGTGGGACTCAAATCAATGGTGTCTGTAGTGGATTATTGGTCGTAGTTTGTGTCCCAGTTGCTGCCCTAGGTCGAGGAGCGTGTTTGTGAGAAGTCCGAATGCGGTTTCCAGGTGTGTCCCGATTCGGTGATATAGCTGTGCTGTGCACGACGGTGACGTGGTTTGCGTGGCTGTGCAAGATCCCGACGGTCCCGCTGGATAGGGTTAGGGTTAACCATCCTGTGGCTTCCTCAATCCTGCAGCGGCTGTCAGGCACGGCGGGCGGGTTCCTTCAGATTGTGACGCCGGTGGTGTACTACGTCAAGCTATTCCTGCTCGGGAGCACACCGCGCTCCGTGTACGGGATCAAGTGCGGCGTGCGGAGCCTCGCGTGGGGCACAACTTTCCCGGGGATCACCCTCCTCCTCGTTATCGGTGCGCTTCTCTCCCACATCGCCTGCTTTCTCATGCTGATGGTTTCACAGCCCTGGTCTACTCGATCATCGTGCCCATCATCAACGGTCTGATGTGCTTCACATTGTTCATGTCCTTGAAGCTGACGTCCACGCCTGCGGCGTGGCACCCGCTCTCCTCCTCCTCCGTGAGCCCGAGCCGGTCATGCAGGAACTATATAAGGAGCTGCGGCGCGCCGCTACGGGATGCGCGAACCCACACTCCTTCTCCCACTTGATATGCGCCGTGTGGTTCCCCGCCTTCGGCCTGGTCTGTCAGCCCCTCGGACTCCTCATGCTTGTGTCTCGTCGCGTTTGACGTCCGCGGGAGATTCGGCGTCATCATCTCGTGCGCCTGGGGTTGAGCTGGTGTACCAGCTTATCGGGCGCAGTGATGCGGCTCGCCCCCTACCACGACAAGCTGCGCCTGGCGTACGCGGCAGCACTACTCGCCCCCGTGCCCCGCGCCCACATAAGCGGCCCGCATCCTCGACTCTGCACTGACATGACGCATACGGCGCTTATCGGGCGCTTATTGGATAGGGCGCTGGTGATGTGCCCCGTGCCGTTTGGCACCCTCCACGACCCGCTGCATCTGCCGGATGCGGACGCGGTGCATCATCGCCTGCACCTCCACCCACACCTGTGCCCCGCATATTAACCCGACGCGTTGGGCGCTTAGTGGGCGCTTATCGGGACACCAGCGTCGGTGAAGCCCTCCCGGCGCTCCATGCAGGAGAAGGCTCCGTAACTTCGTGCGCCTCGCGCTCAGCGTCTGCGGCCAACAGAGCTGCACGAGGTGCTCGATCGAAAGCGGCATCGACGTGGACAATGGTGTTCTGTCATCGGGAGCGTCCCGCTGCCCGCATGTGTTTCTCGGGTGTCCGTAAGGGAAGGCGGGGCAAATGGTGCGCAGGGACAGGGACGGCAGGACAGCGGGACGGCGGGGGTGGAGCAGCGGTGTGCATTTATCCGGGGCGGGTGCGCGAGCAGGCGCGCTCGGCGGTGGCTAATCCGATCTCGGGGATGCGCCTGATGTCGAAGTCACCCTCGGGGAGCCCCGCAGCACCCGTGGTGGCCAGTGCAAGAAGGAGCAAAGGGCTACAGCGGAAAAAAATGCGGCACAGGCGGCGTACAATTGTGTACCACCAGTCTTTGACCACCCTCCCGAGCTCATCGTCTGGGTCCAGCTGAGATGCCAGTGGTGTCTCACCGGAAGATCTCATCATCCTGCGTGTGGGCACCGGTCCCTCCACCGTTAGCGTCGCCTTCTTCGCCTTCGACCCGCTCCCCTCAGCCGCTTCGTCTGCCTTCCACTTCTTAGACGTGTTCCCCACATTCCCTGCGCCCCCAGTGAGCTTGGGCAGCTTGGGCGGCTTGCCCTTCTCTGTCTCGCCGTCTTTCACGGACTCCACGTGGTTAGCAGCCAGTCTGGTGTTCTTTCCCCCTCTCCGTTTCTTCTTCGGGGCCGGCTCTCCATCCACCGCATCGCCATTGCTCCCCTCACCGTCCTTCCCGTCCGGTGTCTTCCTCTTCTTCGACTTCTTCTTTCCAAAGATGACTTTGGCGCCACCCTCTTCCCCACCGGTCGAGGGTGGAGTGGACGACGAAGGCAAGATAGCTGGCGCCGGGGAATGCAGGGGGCTGCGCGGTGAGGACACTGGTGTTGTTGGGCAACTCCCAGGAGGACTCGTGATCTTGCCACCCCCCAGTGCGAAATCTATTGTAGGGCCAGGTGCCTTGACCGTGCTGCCCTTCTTGGCCTTCTTCTACTCCAGCAGTGCCTTCTCCCTCTCCGCCTGCTCCTGCAACTTCAGCACCTTATTAGCCGCCTTCTCCCTACGCGTTGCCTCCTCGTGCTCCTTCCTCACTTTGGCCGAAAGCCGCTCGGTGTGGTCCAGCTCCCCAGGCACAAAGAAAGTCAGCAGCCCCTCCTTCTCGGGGTCTTCTTGGTCGTCGAGCAAATGGTGGTAGAGATTGTTGAGAGCCCGTGTTTCAAGGCCGGCAGGCTGGAAATTCTCCCAAGGACTCATCTGCTCCCCTTCGTTCACACAGAATTGCAGGCGAAGGTTTTGTGTCTTGTCCGGCACGGGCGCTTTCAGTAATTACTATACATGCATTGAACGAAGCCAGACGTTTAACTGTGGCTGCCCGAACCGTTTTGTAAGCGAAAAAAACTATTTCTTCGTATACCAACCCTCATGAGGATGCAGTGGACCTCACAAATGAAATACATTGACCTAGCGGGCCGGTTGTACCAGGGATTTAGGATGTAACAAGAGACACAAGGGCTTTAGGATGCAGGGAGAGATGCTTGGATAAATTAGATTGTATTCATTACTCAGTGTAAACTAGGGACATTTGGATATATATTATTCATTCCAGCTTTACCTACTTGAAATCTTTTGAAATATACGTTACAAAAGGCGACACGTGGTCGCGTTCGGACAAGCACTTGGGTTAGGGTTACAGCATTACCTAATCCATTATGATCTCGTCTTCTTACCACCACCACCGCCAATGTCTTGGAGCTCGACTCGCTGTCGCTCCAAAATCAACCCATTGTATCGCCTGTGTTGCATCCTGAGGAGCTGGACTTGCCGTCGCTCCGAGTTGGGATATCATTACCTAATCCAGGTCAAAGCTCATAACAATAGCTATCTTCTTGACCACCACGACGACCTGCTGCCACTGGGTCATTCTCGCCCCCCCGCTCCACTCACTCTCCCTCTGCTTCACATTCAAATTAAACGGAGAGGTCGAATTTGTTTCACTCTCCGGCGAGTAGACTTGGAGTCGCGCAGCACCCACTTTGAGTGGTGTTTTTAATTTGAGCCGATAAGAATAGGGCGCTCAGAACCTAGACCTAACTACGGTGGACAAGTGAACGGGCCGCAGGAAAGCCATAATTTCACCCAAAGTGGCTCTTTCTCGGGATCCTCTAACCGGCTAACTACGACAATCTCGCGCGCGGCGGCACCTCAGCCCAGCAAGAAAAGGAAAAAGAAGCATGTTCCTGATACAGCGTCGGCGCTGCCTGTGGCGGAGGAAGAAGAGGAAGAGGAAAAGGAAGCAGATCACGGAAGGAACCAGGTGCGCTGTTTATTTATGCTGTTGTCCAGTGCATTCTAACATTTGAACCCAGGGAGCACCAGTCATGATGAAGGCCTTCCTCACTGTAGAAGACCAACTCGAGGACGCGATTTTCTCGACGAAGACGCACACGTCTCTCGAAGGCGGGCGCGCCGTCAAATGCGTGTGTGGCAAGGAGGAGGCCAAGTTCAGATGCCCAGAATGCGGGGCGACCAACATGGTGTGTGCCGCCTGCCTGGTGAAGATGCACCCAGACCAGAACTTTCACCACGTGGAGGAGTGGGATGGCTCGGGCTTCGTGCGGACGCCACTGTGGACGCTCGGGCACGAGTTGCATCTTGCACACGGAGGGCTGGTGTGTCCAAATGGCCCGAAAAATGAGAAGGGCGGAGTTAAAGAGGGGATGGGGCGAAAGATGGTCGTGGTTGCGACAAATGGAATACATGTAATCTGTGTGTTCTTTTGTTGTTGCGGCGATGCAGGAGCGACCCCAGATTACATCCAGCTGGTGGCTGCGCATTTATTTCCGCCACACTAACCGCTCCGGAAACGGTTTTTTGATTCGATGCTCTCAACAACTTTCATGTACACAATCTGGTCTCAAAGAAAGCCGTCCAGGACTACTATCGTGCTTTGCAGAAATTGACCAATAACACGTTCCCACATAAAGTGCAGGTAGGATAGCAACCAAATTGCAGCAACACACCCAGGATAGGGTTCTTTTAAGCAGGATTAGAAGACTAGTGAGAATAATTTGTATTAATAGAGTATTACATTGTAGTCAAAACAACGCGAGTTTACGACGTAAAAGAGCCTTCCCAAAGCAAGACGATTTGAGTACAGGTTCCTGGAATAACAAGTCAGCTTGAATAAATCATGGAAGAAAGGACTCTCAAACCTCGACGAGTTTGTTGCCGAATTCAACGGAATTGATTCGTTTTGAAGTCACGCTGTGCAAAAGGGCTCGTGAAAGGTGAGGTTTCCAGAGCCCTTTGCAACAGGTTTGAACAAAGGGTTTGCAACGCAGCCGAAAGGCCTGTCAAAATAAGTGGTTTTGAAAGGCCTTTCGGCTGCGTTGAAACAAAGAGTTTTCCTAATTAAGAAAACACGTCTGAAAACCAGAGGTTTTCATCTACCCTGGGGTGCACCCCAAGGTACACCCTCGGGTGCACCTGCAGGTGCACCTTCAGGCCGGGTCGGGAGCCTCGGACCCTCGAAAGGTAAGTGTCAAACCCCCACCCCCGCGAAGAGATCGGGTAAAATATATTCATTCGAGTAGTACTTACATAGGCGTGCCCTACGTAGTCTATCCGTATTCCCCTGCATTCCCCTGCATTCCCCGCGTCCGTCTTCGTGGATCTGAGCAGGATTTTATTGAGTTCAAGGGGTTTTTTTCCCGTGAAGGGCACGCACTTAAGATTCAAAGCCTTCGAGCATGGCCCATGCGGCGCCATGCGCGCAGGAGGTGTATTCAAGGAAGAGCCTGTAATATATACATCAGATACCTGGAAAAGCAAGTCAGCAAACGAATTGGAAATAATTGGAAGGAGGCGCACTGTATGTACACTCTGCTCGAGCGTTCCATCTTGTACAATCGTCCCATCTATGTACAATCAACAAGTATCTACAACTAATACGAAGCCAGCCAAGCGTGCTGCAAATCATGCCTGGAGAAAGTGAGCAACGACGCAGGCAGAGAAAAATACGACTTACCGCTCCTCACGTTTATCGAGTAGGGCGAGGGCAGCGCGCACGCGCTCCCGAACGTTCAGGAAACCCCCGTACTTTTTCAGCCACCAGAACTCTTGATGGTGGGTGTCGCAGTGTGGCGAGGGACAATCAAAGTCCGTGCAATTATTGTTCTCAAGGTCGAGGAAAGTCTGGCAGAGTCGTTCTGGAGAAAGGTTGATCAAAGGAGTTGCAAAAATGAGGAACAACTCACCCGCGACCATGCGATTGCGCATGCAGAAAGACCACAGCCAAAAATGCGACTGGAGCACGTCGCATTTGCGATATCTTGCCTGGCGCTTGGGGACATCGACCGCGACACCGATCTTGATGCGACAGTTGTCGAGAAACTCCTTGTTGCCGATCCAATGGGCGTGCCAATCCCCCAAGTTCCAGTTGTCGGTGAGCCCGAGGACGTACACAAAACCAGGGCCCTCCCGCGCGAATCTACTGGGGAACCCTGCCAGGGCTGCGATACGAGAGAGCGGGGGCAGGACATTGCTTGAAGTCCGTGAGCGACTATCGAGAAGGAGGCGAACACACTGCTCACATTTGTTTGAGCAACGGGGGAGCGCAGCGGTAGATGGCACGCAGTCCCAAGGCGGTGCCGTTGTATTCGCACCATTGGAGGGTGGAGAGGGGTGGGGCGAGGAAGAGATGGTCGACGAGGAGGAAGAGATATTCAACGACGAGGAGCTTGGCGATGAGAGGGGCGGCAATGGCCACGAGTGCGAGTGCGAGCATGGCAGCGGCGGTGGTGGTGGCGCCACGTGGGATCTGCAGAAGTCGGCGCACCGACGCGACGAGGAGCACGAGACCGAGTGTGGGAAGCAGGGCCATGAGTGCAGCGTAGACCGTCGTCATCGACGTTGCCGACGCTGGTGGTGCTGGTGCTGGTGGTATTGGGTGTCGCCGCGCCGCTCCCAACGGATTGACCGACTCGGGACGGTGGTGGTGGTTGGAGGTCAAGAGAGATCGGAGGTAACGGCCCGGGCAACCGCGCTTTTATAGGCGGGTCGGAGGCGGGCGGGCGGGGATATGGGAACTCGAGCGAGATGTACCGCAGTTCATGGAAACAGGGAACCCGCTCGTACCCAGATTTGATTGGGGGCGCCTCTCGAGGAAGCGGAGTTTTGAGTACGGTCTGAGCAGATCCGTGGTGCACAGTGTATAAATGCTCATGGTCGCGGCAATAATGCCCGTAGATGGCTCCAGTCGGCTAAAAGGCACGGTGAATATCACTTTCCGCAGGACAAGGATACAGACATACTAGGATGGACATTTTGAGCGTATCGAGAAAGACGTGTTGTCTGGTAAAAGGCTCTGTACACGATTGCTGAGGGGTTAACCCTCAAGAAAGCAGGTACTTTGCAGTGGCTGGTTCGCCCACTGGACACCGTTCTGTACAAGATTGCCGAGGGGTTTACCCTGGGGAAAGCTAGTACTTCGGTTGGGGACATCATTGACGAGTTGCGGGTTTACCGCAAAAGGTCATGGTGGTGCAAGAAAGCAGGTACTTTGCAGTGGCTGGTTTGCCCGCTGGACACCGTTCTGGACAAGATTGCCGAGGGGTTTACCCTGGGGAAAGCTAGTACTTCGGTTGGGGACACCGTTGACGAGTTGCGGGTTTACCGCAAAAGGTCGTGGTGGTGAAGAAGCGATGTGATCACAGGTTGGCGGGTCCGCTTAACCCGGTGTCACTGTGACCTTTGGTCACAAACTCCATTTGACCCGACGGCCATGTCGGGTCAGCGTTCTTGGGTGCATGTCACCCAACAACGCTGAAACTGGTCTTCTTGAGCGCAGGCCGCTCAACAAGTCCTCATTCCGCATTTCTTGGGTGCAAGTCACCCAACAAATACGGTGCGGGTACCTACCTCAAGTTTCGGCGCAGGCCGCTCAACAAGTGCTCGTTCACTCGCCTTGCCGCGTTTCTTGGGTGCAAGTCACCCAACAAATACGGGCATACCTACCTCAAGTTTCAACGTCTCCAAGTCACCCACCGCAATTCCTACGCCAGCCACGGAAATTTCGTGCTGTACGTTGTATTCAATTCACTTGCGAGTTTGCATTCTGAAGTTTGGATCCCAAATTAAATATAAATTCGTCTATATTAACGCTGCATCCTAACATCCACTACAACGAAGTCCTTCGAGTCTTTGCCCACCCCGCCCTTGAAATCCCCGCTCACGCTGCCCTTGAGATTGCTCGTACGAACCTGAGCTCCCCCGTACGTCTCAACAACTTTGCGCATGGGTCCCGCCACGTTCTGGTATACAAATGCCAAGGCTCCCAAAAGCACCAGGGCTTTCGCGAGCCAGACGAGCTTCTCCGATGTTGTGCCCGTATTCCGAGGTGGCTGGGCTCTCTTCCAGACGAATATTTCCTCGGAGGAGTCCAAGGCGCGCATCTGAGCCGCGAAAATAACGGATACGTTGTCGACCTCGGTGGTCTGCACGAACTATTGAATCAGTTGTCGCGTGTCAGAAAAAGAGGGACAAACTGATACCACTTGAACCCATTCCATCGACCCCACGCTCAATTTCGCGAGCTCTGTGCCGGAGCGGGTGTCCAAGACGTACACGCACCCATGGTCGCTGCCGCAAACGAGAGTTGCACCTTCCTCGCCGAAGCGAACCTTCCTCGGACGTGCGTCTTTCCGGCTTCGGTCAATCTCAAACCCCTTCGACTTGATCTGGTCAGAGCCGGAAGAGGGAGGGACCAGAATAGGGGTCTTCAACGCAAAAGACACCGTCCCTCCAATGGAACGCCGCGTCTCCACTGAGGTTGCGATGGTCAGCGAACTACGTCCAGTCCCAAATACAAGAGACATACATTTTCGCCCCAACCGACCAGGCTGACGCCGTTTCTCTGGTCTTGCCATGGATCATGTAACTGGGTCGTTCGAGTCAGTCTGTGGCTGCCACAGTCGAAATGCAGGCTCACACGGGTCCACTGTTGTGAAAACCTAGCACGATAACATCCCGGTCTTGACTGTTATCGAAGGCGGCGAACGTGATTGCTTGGGGCGACAGTCGGGAAAACTTCCGGCTGAAGATGTTGATGGGGGTCCACTTGCCAGTCACAGGGTCCTTGGAAATCGCCCAGGACTGAACCATGTCGTTGCGGCTGCATAGGCAAAGGCGGTTGTTGGTCGCGTCAAATGCCATGGCGGTTATTTCGCTGGGTTCTGGAAGTTGGAGGACGAAGGTCTCTTCAAACACCTGTGATAAAAAAGTCAACGCCGTATGAACAAAATGAACAGCTCATACACGTACCCCGTCTTTTTGATGCCAGCAAAAGAAGTACCCGTTTTGGGTACCGCCATATAAAACGTTGTGCGCCTCGTTCGCTTGACGAGCCCAAATTATGACTAGAGTTGCACCACGTCTACCAGCGCCACTGGGACACCGCATCTGCAACATGTCGGCGACGTTCCAAAGCCGTGTTCCTTGCGAGCCTGGATGAAGGTGAACAAATATTCACTCACACCGTGACCCAAGCTTACCGCCGCTCGCCAGAATGGTGCCATTTTCGGTGATGGCCATAGTCAGTACACTACCGGGGTGTCTGTCGACACCGTGATGTTGAACGTAGGGGAGATGAGCAGTGGGCATCGGGGCTGAGGCGAGGTTTGAGTTAAGATAATGATGAAAAGTGCGGTTGTTGAGGGAAGGTCCGCGCAGGGTGTCCTTGTATTTATCTTCTTTCGCCGCTCACAGTGAACAAAGTGGCCCTACCCTCGTCGACAATAAAGCCATTCCCCAAAGCCGTGCGACAAACCCGTGCGACAAAGACATGACAGCCAATGTTGATCGCGACCCGCGACAAAAAACAAACATCAATTGTGCTCTTTGACACCGTCCAAGGGTTCATATACAGGTCTCTCGTCCTTCCCTCTCCAATCCCTCTTCATGGCGCCTCAATTTTCCAGTGTACCAGCGAAACATGCCGTCCGCCCACTGCTCTCCGCGCCGTTGCCGGTGACGCTGCCGATACTGCTCACCAACTTGGTTCAGCTGCACTTTCCGGTCCCCCGCATATTGACAGACATCGATTCCACCCGCGCGACTACTCCTCTGCTTCCCACTCCCCCCCCTCGCGCACCACCCACCCCTCCCCCTCGCACGTCCACCCCTCACGAACCCCCTCGCGCACCGTCTCGCCCACTTACACCTGCGCCTGAGCACTGTCGCAGCGTGAGCCGAGAGAGTTCACTCTCATCGTCGGAAAGCGAGAACGAGAGCTCCGACTCACCTGCGACAGCAAACCCCTCGAGTAAAATTGTATGGCCCTCGGGCGCCAAGATCCAAACTATCAAGGATCTTTTTATGGCTACTTTCCCCGAGTTGAACCAGGAGGAGCGGACCGCAAAGTACACCGACTTCAGGGTACGATTTCCTGGCATTTCATTCACCTCAAGCTTACTTGTTTGGCAGGCCCGCATTGATCGCCTCTGCGCACTGTACTTGCGTCCTTCGATCGCCCTCGCCTACCAGGCCAAGGAAGACGCCGACAAGGTCTACGACAAGGTAGTGCTCTATTCGTCATTCAATCCACTATATACTCATGAACCGCAGATGGCCAGCGTGTTCCCCTGGCTCACGTCTTACTACAATTATTGGCCTGTGGCGGTCTGTTTGCAGGGCAAACTTCACAATTCCGCCACGCACGCCGTAGATAAATCCAACAAGAAGACCGTGGACATCATCCAATCCGTGACCCCTGCTCAGAGTGGATCAAAGGGTCCGATTGCTAAGAAGAGCGTTAGAAAAGGGACTTTGCGAACGTAAAACTAGCGTGCCGACTGCTTAATTCCTTACTTTTATATTCAATTCCAAGCTTTCCCTCTCTCCTTTGACGTTCTCTGTAAATTTCTTCCAAAAACAAAATCCGACAAATCGTGCATGTCGGTCATCAAAATATAATCCAAAACGGGACATCAGTCATCGGTCCGATCTTTCTGACAGCTGCGGCGGTGAGCTTCGATTGATCCTCCCACAAGACGACGATGTTCCCCAGCGTAAATCGCTGGTAATGTTGACCCTCTCTGTTCCCGGGCATATACCACCCGGCAACCTCGAAAAAGTTGGCGCTAAGGTTGTGGGTCGCGGGTTGCGGGTTCCTTACGGGTGCCGCGGTTCGCATTCGAAACAAGGGTACAACAAAGAATTCAAAGGCAACAAAGAAAACTCTCCTTAAAAGGCCTTCAAGCCCAAAATTCTTTCCGCTACACCCTCGCCCCTCCCCCTGCAACTCTATCTCCTCCCTCACCGCCCCTCACACACCATGACCAACAACTGTACTCCAATCCCCCGCCCCCACAAGGTCGGACTCTATCGTGTAACGCTTCCACATCATTGACTGACCCTCCTTCCAGACCTTTGTGCGCAATCTCCGCACCCGCTTCTCCACCGCCAACCCTACTGCCCGCTGGTCGGTCGCACCGACCAAGATCAAATCCACCAACCACGCCCATTGATACCCTCTCATCGAGGCGGAGTTTGACAACGCTACCCACCAGCCGTATATCCACGACGTCCCAGTCATAGTCAAGCACGGCGCTAAGACCTCCGTCTTCCGCCTCTACCTGAAACGCGGCAAGACCTTGCCCTTGAATGGGTGCAGCAACACCGTCGTGGGCGACATCATCATGATGTGCATTGCAGCAGGCGACGATACCGCTCACACTGTGGTCAATATGCGTGTTACAGACGGCAAAATCACCGATTATGTGTTCGAGGCGTAAGTACAGGTCACACCTTTCTCTCTTGTTCATGGTCTTCATTCCTTCTCAGGTTCTTGACCCACATCGCCAAGTTCCAAAGCCCAACCCGCACGCAGCTGCCCAAGAAGCTCGTCATTCAGCGCGCCCGGGCGTTCCCCGGCAAGCCCTAATTTCTCATGGCTCTTCTCTGCATTTGTATTCATAGATTCCCATTTCCGGTTTCACCGTGTACTCGTAGTGTATCGTGTGTGTTCTTACTTAGTTTCGTTCACTGCTTAATGTCATATTTTCGTTATAAAAGTCCTTGCTTGCGCTCGTCTCAGACTCGCAAAATGATAATATTGAGAAGAAAAAAAGACAGGAAGATGAGACAAAGACGGTGTAACCGTGTATCTGACCTTGACCCTGGAGCCGCAATCAGTTGATAGCACCCACGAGGCACCTTTGACCCTCTAAATTAGGCCGTTATTCCTTTATCATGTCCCATTCTACCGTAGCGACCCCATCATCCCTTTATTCCGTATCCCATTCACAGGAAGCACTTTTGTAACCTGATAACCGTCGTTTACATTCACTTGTTGATTATTCAAATACACACCTTTGTACCGTTTGTACCTTTGTACCGGAAAACATATAAGCTGCAGTTCATGGATTCATGACACATGTTCCGTATCGAATCTGCAACAGAGTGTTAATCACCCTGCTCGCACTGTACAACAATGTCCAACATACCTGGCACCTTCTCGCATGACAGCAACACCCATATGGTTCCAGCCGACACACATGGCGCCATCCCGCACGATACCACCATGGTGGATGCACCACCAATGCAACCATCCCACCGGCACGACACCCCTATGCACCTCGTCATCACCAGCTCAACTGAGCCGCAAGACACCGAGATGGGCATGGCCAGCACCAGCAACGCACCGGTGCCAACCGGTCGACTGCTCATCCAAGTACGTCATTGCTCTCATGACTTTGTTCTGAAGACTAACAAGGTTCAGGCGGGGCATCAACACGAGGAGGGGGATCGACGTTCCGTGAAAAAACAGGCCATCGGAACCCCTCAGAGAGATGAGATGGTCAATGTAGGTTCCCAGTCTTAGGATTTGGGCTCGGCCTGACATTGGTGCAGCTACGCTACTATGCCGAGCAAGTGAAGAACGACGTCAAAGTGAACCGCCGACAAAAACGCGAGACGGAGAAGAAGTGGCAGATGGCGAACACCCTGCTTGAGACAGCGCAGAAGGAGTCAGAAAACTGGGTATGCAGCTTTATCGTTTCGCTCGCTCAGCGGCTGACACCTTTCAGGCTCGACGTTGGAAGGAAGAGCAAGCCGTGGCAGAGGCTTGGAGGAAGGACCTTGGCGATCAATTCGTCCAGCAGTTGAACAAGAAACAGCACGAATTGATGGTGGAGTCGCAACGAGTTGCCAAGGCGGCGGTAGTAAGCGGTGTTTTGCTGCCTCATCAACAGCAGACTATTAATGTTTTTTTTTCAGGCTGTGCGCGAAGCAGAGCTGAAGGAAACCATAGCGCGAGCTGTGAGTGGTGCCATGTACTACCATTGAGCCAGGTGTTGATTACGATTCTTTAGAAAGCCGATAATGAAGCCGAGAAACACAGGCTTCACGCTCTTGAGGAGAAGAGAAAGGTGAGGCGCCCGTTTTGGTACTGTGGATATTTATTGACGTGTGTGCTAGGCGGAGTATGAGACGAAGATCGGGGCGTTCAGGACTTGCGAGAGCCCCCAGAGGCGGGGAGTTGGGCACCGGAACGACGACAGTGTCCCCGATGGGGCCCCAATACACACAACCGAACTTGTGTCACCAGCCAGGCGGGAGCAGTGCAGAGTTGAGACGCTGATGCATGAAGGAGGCAACCATTTCCCGGTCTTCACCGTCGCCGCGCCAACGGCAGGACCCTCGGTGGCGGCGCCGGCTCCTGATTCCCAACACACAGGGCAGAGTCCTCTCCAAATGAGCCAGGACGTGTTACAGCAGATGATCACCGAGGCAGTCGCCGCCAAGATAAAGAAGAAGAAGGCCTCCCCAAAAAAGAAGAGGAACGTTCAGCCTGCAGTGAGGGTGGAGTTGGATACGGCCAAGAAATGGCAGCAGGAGCGGATGAGTGCAGACGACGATCACAAATGGAAGGTCGGTCTAAGATTTTTTGTTTGCAATTCAGAGAGCTCAACTCCCAACAGAGATTCATTAATTTCGTCTGGTACCACGCTCAGGGCAGGGAGAAGGCAGACCATTTCGACGACTATGACCCAGCCTCCGAGGCGACCATGTTAACGAGCACTTGTTGAGCGGCCTGCACCGAAACTTGAGGTAGGTACCCGCACCGTATTTGTTGAGTGACTTACACCCAAGAAACGGGGTAAGGTGAGTGAATGAGGACTTGTTGAGCGGCCTGCGCTCAAGAAGACCAGTTTCAGCATTGTTGGATGACATGTACCCAAGAACGCTGACCCGACATGGCCGTCGGCTCAAATGGAGTTTGTGACCAAGGGTCACTGTGACACCGGGTTAAGCGGACCGGCCGACCCATGATCGCGTCGGTTTCTCTTCAAGTTCACCATGTTCTCGAGTGTAAATCACTCGGCAACTGGCTCTTCCCTTGCACTCAAAATGGACATGCGTTGGTATTCTTGGGGGTAAATCCCCCAGCAATATGGTTTCTCTTCAAACCCACATGTTCTCGAGTGTAGCTCACTCGGCAACTGGCTCCTCCCTTGTACTCAAGATGGACATATGTTGATATTCTTGGGGGTAATTCCCTCAGCAATATGGATGCGTGAACCCGTGGTTCACTGACTGGACGTCGCCAACAGCGTGTGATTGTACTCAAGGCAGACATCCGTTTGTGCCTCCTACATGTGGAACAAGGTTGAGCTGCCGCTGCGTCGTATAAAGCTGCAGGCATGAGCCAGAAACACCATCGGTTGCTCCACAGTGTCTAGTGCCTCAGTGTCAACCACTGAGCCACCCACCAAAGCCCATAATCTCGCACCATGCAGCGGTCCAAGGGCGGCCGTCACTGCGACTGTCGGTGTCGCCCATCGCGCCATGCAGTTACCGACAAAGCGGCCCATCGTCTCGAACAGGAAGAATATGTATGTCCTTTCTTCCATTCGATGCTGAGCCTACAACTAACGGGTAGGAAATATTGAAGGACAGAGCACATTCAAATGCGACTCAGAATTCAGACGAAGCCGAGAACCCAGGCAAAGATGGGAGCCCTTTTATCCCGATAATATTTCCTTGTTCCTGACCTGCGCCTACAGGAAACCGTTGTGGAAGCCATAGCCCGTCTTGTTATATCTGACGGCCTGCCTACCTCGAGTGCTCCCCAAGCTCATCCTTCACCTAGCATGTTGGCTGAGGCACATAGGAGCATTCAGGCAGTGGTGGCTGAGGCATTGAACCCTCCCGCACAACGTCCCCCTCGTGCACAACAGCCCACCCGGCAGAAACAAACCACGAGCGTCCTGGCACTTCTTTCATCCAACATTGAAGCCGCAATAAAAAGTCTCCAGCCTGCCAATCTCGCGTCGAAGAACGCAAATGATCTGTGGGAGATGGTGGATCATGCTCAGAGTGAGCTCGATGTCGTGGTCGACTCCTTGCAGCCTCTCCAGGAAACTGCGGAGAAAGAGCGAGTAGTTGACGAGATGCGCAAGCTCGAAGGCCGACTGAAAGAGTTCACGGCCAACCTGCCAAATGATAAACGGCCTCTGTACTACGACTCAGGTATGCACTTTCGCTTTCTACGGCATCATCAGAGCTAACTTGGACCTAGCATACGCATTGGAGAACCCCATCCAGCAGCTCGATGTCATGGCCTAAATCATGATTGTCCTCGGACTTGTCTGCAACGTGATCCTCGGTCTCGCCGTCGCCAATACAGACTTCATCTTGAGCGCTATTACGATGCTGATCAAGCTGGCCATGTCGGCCCGTTTGAAGCCAGACGTGCAGGGAAATTCCTCCTACAATGTGATACAGGAGGAGATGTTAAAGGATCTACCGACCACTCTGCATAGCGCAATGACAAAGCTGAATTTGGACGGCAAAACTGTCTTGTATGCGACCTGTCCGTCGTGCCATCACATCCATCCTCCCACTCTTTCTACCTCTACCAAACCGACATGGCCCGCGCTTTGTGAAAACGAGATCGTCGGGGAAGATAGTCCATCTGGGTGTAGGACGCCGTTACTGGCTGAAAGCGGGCGACCCCTTAAACCCTTCCTGTCTCATTCATTTCTCAACTATCTTGCCCGCCTGCTCTCCACTCCCGGCATTGAGAAGGAGATGGACAACGCTTGCGACAAGGCGCTCGCCTGGGGGGTCACCATGCAGGGCAACATGGATTACGTGGATAACATCCTACATGGCACGCTCATACAAGAGTTCGTCGGACTGGATGGTGAACTCTTCATTAATCAAGGCCCCAACAAGAAAATGCGACTCCTCTTCAGCTTCAGCTTGGACTACTTCAAACCCCATGGCAGTCGGAACCGCTCGAGTTCTGCTTTGATTGGCATCCTCACTGCATACTGTCTCAATCTCAGTCTTGCCGTCCGCCAAAAGCCCGACAATTTATACGCCCAAGTCCCAACCGGTCCCAATACTCCTCACGGCGAGCACTTGAACCCTTATCTCCGGCCTATGGTTGATGTTGGGGTTATCGGGTGGGAACGCGGCATCCACCTTTCGAAAACAGGAGCCAGCTCGTCTGGGCATACTATGGACCTTGCCTTCATTCTTTCTGTCGACGATCTACCCGCACAACGCGATGTTATAGGCACGGTTCAGCACAGGTCGCACATCTTGTGCACCGGTTGTGATTGTCGTGGACGCCAACATGCGTACAGGACTGATTGCGAGAACTGGAAGCTCAGAGATGTGGCTCATATGCGCAGTCAAGCTGAAGCCTGGCGGGATTCCAAAACCCTCGGCGAACGCAAGAAGATCTACAAGGCCGACGGTCTCCGCTGGTCCGAAATGTGGAGGCTCCTGTACTGGGACCCTACCCTTATGGTTCCTTCTGAATTTATGCACTGCGGTCTGGAGGGACTGGCTGCCTTCAACGCCCGGGACGTCCTCCAAATCAATATGGATGCTGCAGGCATAGCCGACAAGCTTCCGCCTGCTTATGCCTTCGACTTTGCGGAGTTCGACCCCGAGGACCCGGTCATCATCCGCAATAAAGTCGACAAAGTCGAGCTGCCAGTTCCGACTGACTTCATACCCCCTGTCCCCAAGGCGAAGTTGAAGTTTGAGAAGGAGATCCTGGCTCTTCATCGTCTTCTGGTACGCTCTTTTACCGATGTGTTGGGGACAGCGCCAGCCGCCGCTGACGACAAGGGGAGCAGCAGTAGCGAGAGCGACAACCACAGCAAGCCCCCTCTCGAGGTACTCGTGCAAGAGGAATTTACGAAAGAGGTGTTGCATAAAAAGATGATGAGTAAAACAAAATGGGCCCTTATGTTTGTTTGCTGGTCACTCAACTTGTGGGGGTCGCAGCAGTCTAATCCTAATCTTCCGCACGACAAGCACCTCATGAAGTTAAAGAAAGCACCCCTTGTCAATCTTTTAATCGCCTGGGTAAGTCCGCTCGGGACGTCTGTATTTGACCTGTTTAACTAATAATCTTCCGCACGACAAGCACCTCATGAAGTTAAAGAAAGCACCCCTTGTCAATCTTTTAATCGCCTGGGTAAGTCCGCTCGGGACGTCTGTATTTGACCTGTTTAACTAATTTCCTTTTTATCCCGCTAGCGTTTCAAAAAACTGCTCATCGACCCCGATTACGTTCCTCGCCCAAAGACCATTACAAAGGAGGACATCCGCTTCATTCAACACGTCATTGCGAACACTACGACTCCTGCGTGGGTCAATTATGTTCCCAGAAATTTCGGAGAGGCAGGTGCTGGTACCCTCAAGGCAGACAAATGGCGTACAACATCAACTATCCATCTCCCCATTGCCCTCACCATTTTATGGGCAGAAAAAGAAGGCCCCAATGCAGCTCATTTTCGCCGGCTCCTCGTCCATAGCATGGCGTTGTACCAAGCGATCACCATCGCTTGCCGCTATGCTACATTGCTTGCATACGCCACGGCTTACCGCATCAACATCCAGCAATGGCTCGGAACCCTGCAAAAGCTATATCCTCATGCGATCACTCCCAGAACCAGGTCAAACCCTCATGTCGCCTTGCATGTTTACGATTTCATGCTGCGTTTTGGCCTGGTCTTGTCCTGGTGGGCCTTCCCCCTTGAACACCTTATTGGTGTACTGGGGAAGATAAACACGAACGATCATCTTGGTGGTAAGTTGTTTCCCTTGTAAATTCAAACAAATGCTCACAACGAGATAGGCCAACATGAAGCAACGCTTATGAATACCTGGATCCGCACTGCAAACCTTCGCCGCTGGATAAATCGGCCGGGTTGTCCCGCTGCCCTCCGCAAATTCTACCGGCTCTTTACTGTCCACCTCGGCCTCAACTTTGGAGATAGAAACCGGCCGGTCAAGTCCGACGCCAAAATCGTCGAACATCGCCCCGCACATTATCAGTACGACGGGGTGAACTACTCCAGAGGCTCCACGCATCTTGGTAATAGTCTCGTTATGTACGTCGACCCTTTCGGGAAAACCTGGGCAGGCAGCATCAAGGAGATCGTTGTTAATGCGGGCGGCCAAAGCGACGTGAAATTCAATGTTCGGCACCAGGCGCCTCTTCCCCAAGGCAAGAACGATCCATTCAAAGACTTTCCTCATATTCCTGCGACAACATACTCGTCCAAGATGTCAAACACCGTTGTTAGTATCGACCCTGCCACCATCATCAGTCACTACGTGTGCTACAATTTCTCAAATGATCGAGCAGTGATTCTGAACCTGTCAAGGGTATTGCCGTTCATCTTCGCCTCAAACACTCGCATTAACGTCTTATCTACAGGGCTAAATCGGAGTAGACCAGTAGATTCACGAGATGAGCTTTAAATACCGACCCGTCTGTACTAAGTAGCAAATTGATTCCATTTTCTTTTGTGAATAGTGTGTACTGTAAGGATGAGTCGCGAGGCGCCTTGAAAATATTTATTGAGTGCCGGGCAGGATTTGTACGGGTCACACATTGTGACCAGGGTAGTGACAGACTTGTCATCGGCGACCACCGCCAGAGTCCACCGAGCGTATATCGCTCGGTGTGACTGCTGGAGCTCGCGGGGGACAAGGCGAAAGTCAGCGATGTGTTAACCACTTGCTGCGCTGCAATATGGCCCGAGCTTTGCCAGTCAAATTCAATGACCCGCAACCCAAACCCAAAACCCGCAAGTGGCTCAATACCAGTCTCACTCGCTTTCCGGGGCACAAATCGAGTCCAATTCCCGCCGCACAGCCCCCGGACTGGCTCACCGTTACGACCGTTACGACCTTCGTGCGACCCCTGACCCTCCCTGAGTGACAATCTCTCGGTGAGACTTTCAGTCGACGCAGAGCCTCCAACCGGCTTTCCCTGTGATTTCTAGACTCCCTGGGCTTCCGCACGCTGTGGTGAAATGCGAGAGAACTTCCGAGGTCAGTCTTTCGCTGACTCCTTGATATTTTCGCTTTTTTGACCATATTCCACTACAGCACCAGCACCTTGATTCCCAGCCGCTCAACACTCCCGCGCATAGTGTGTTACACCTCCCTCGTTCTTTTGGTAAGTCGTCTAAGCTCCTCCTCCACTACCCACCAAACCAATGCTTCCCTTTGCAGTCGAAACGAAAATCTTGTCATTTTTTATTACTATTCCCCTGCACGGGTAATGCGGGCCGGGAAATCATTCAAGACTTTCCTCTGCTCATGCTGAACAGCGAGAGAAACTCCGAGGTCAGCTTTTTTTTCTGACCCTCTAATTCGATTTTGACCCATCTTCCGATCCAGCTCCATCACATCTTATCCCAGCCGCTCAACACTCCCGCGCGTAGTGTGTTGCACCCCCCTCGTACTTTTGGTAAGTTGTCTAAGCTCCTCCACTACCCGCCGAGCTAATGCTTCCCTTTGCAGTCGAAACCAAAATCTTGTCATTCTTAATTAATTAATATTCCCGTCCTACGCGTCAATGCTAGTCTGACGTGTCCGTTGCCTTGGTGGACCACCTGCACGTCCTGGGTTTGAATGTCGCCTACCAGCCTGCTGCCTTCTTCGGCATCGTTGCTAAAGATTGACCTCCCCATCCGGCATCCCAGCCCGCGGCATCCGCCCTCCGACGTGACCTCGCGCCTTTGAATGTGCTCGACACCGACGGCATCGAGGTCCCCGAGTGCACGTCGCTCATCCATCTCGACACCGCTTCCCACTCTCTCGATCTCTCCCTCGACGCCCCAGCACCACCCCCAGCGCGACCAGCACCCCAGCACCCCAGCACCCACCACCCCCTTTGTGGTCCACGAGTGCCCGACACTCTTTGATCCGCTGTCGTTCCGAATCCCGCTCGCCCGCCTCTGACCCGCCTATAAAAGTGCGGTTGCACGGGCCATTACCTCCGACCTCTCTTAACCTCCAACCACCACCACCATCCCGAGTCGGTCAATCCGTCGGGAGCGGCACGACGACACCCACCACCAGCACCAAATCCCGCCCGCCCGCCTCCGACCCGCCTATAAAAGCGCGGTTGCCCGGGCCGTTACCTCCGATCTCTCTTGACCTCCAACCACCACCACCGTCCCGAGTCGGTCAATCCGTTGGGAGCGGCGCGGCGACACCCAATACCACCAGCACCAGCACCACCAGCGTCGGCAACGTCGATGACGACGGTCTACGCTGCACTCATGGCCCTGCTTCCCACACTCGGTCTCGTGCTCCTCGTCGCGTCGGTGCGCCGACTTCTGCAGATCCCACGTGGCGCCACCACCACCGCCGCTGCCATGCTCGCACTCGCACTCGTGGCCATTGCCGCCCCTCTCATCGCCAAGCTCCTCGTCGTTGAATATCTCTTCCTCCTCGTCGACCATCTCTTCCTCGCCCCACCCCTCTCCACCCTCCAATGGTGCGAATACTACGGCACCGCCTTGGGACTGCGTGCCATCTACCGCTGCGCTCCCCCGTTGCTCAAACAAATGTGAGCAGTGTGTTCGCCTCCTTCTCGATAGTCGCTCACGGACTTCAAGCAATGTCCTGCCCCCGCTCTCTCGTATCGCAGCCCTGGCAGGGTTCCCCAGTAGATTCGCGTGGGAGGGCCCTGGTTTTGTGTACGTCCTCGGGCTCACCGACAACTGGAACTTGGGGGATTGGCACGCCCATTGGATCGGCAACAAGGAGTTTCTCGACAACTGTCGCATCAAGATCGGTGTCGCGGTCGATGTCCCCAAGCGCCAGGCAAGATATCGCAAATGCGACGTGCTCCAGTCGCATTTTTGGCTGTGGTCTTTCTGCATGCGCAATCGCATGGTCGCGGGTGAGTTGTTCCTCATTTTTGCAACTCCTTTGATCAACCTTTCTCCAGAACGACTCTGCCAGACTTTCCTCGACCTTGAGAACAATAATTGCACGGACTTTGATTGTCCCTCGCCACACTGCGACACCCACCATCAAGAGTTCTGGTGGCTGAAAAAGTACGGGGGTTTCCTGAACGTTCGGGAGCGCGTGCGCGCTGCCCTCGCCCTACTCGATAAACGTGAGGAGCGGTAAGTCGTATTTTTCTCTGCCTGCGTCGTTGCTCACTTTCTCCAGGCATGATTTGCAGCACGCTTGGCTGGCTTCGTATTAGTTGTAGATACTTGTTGATTGTACATAGATGGGACGATTGTACAAGATGGAACGCTCGAGCAGAGTGTACATACAGTGCGCCTCCTTCCAATTATTTCCAATTCGTTTGCTGACTTGCTTTTCCAGGTATCTGATGTATATATTACAGGCTCTTCCTTGAATACACCTCCTGCGCGCATGGCGCCGCATGGGCCATGCTCGAAGGCTTTGAATCTTAAGTGCGTGCCCTTCACGGGAAAAAAACCCCTTGAACTCAATAAAATCCTGCTCAGATCCACGAAGACGGACGCGGGGAATGCAGGGGAATGCAGGGGAATACGGATAGACTACGTAGGGCACGCCTATGTAAGTACTACTCGAATGAATATATTTTACCCGATCTCTTCGCGGGGTGGGGGTTTGACACTTACCTTTCGAGGGTCCGAGGCTCCCCGACCCGGCCTGAAGGTGCACCTGCAGGTGCACCCGAGGGTGTACCTTGGGGTGCACCCCAGGGTAGATGAAAACCTCTGGTTTTCAGACGTGTTTTCTTAATTAGGAAAACTCTTTGTTTCAACGCAGCCGAAAGGCCTTTCAAAACCACTTATTTTGACAGGCCTTTCGGCTGCGTTGCAAACCCTTTGTTTCAAACCTGTTGCAAAGGGCTCTGGAAACCTCACCTTTCACGAGCCCTTTTGCACAGCGTGACTTCAAAACGAATCAATTCCGTTGAATTCGGCAACAAACTCGTCGAGGTTTGAGAGTCCTTTCTTCCATGATTTATTCAAGCTGACTTGTTATTCCAGGAACCTGTACTCAAATCGTCTTGCTTTGGGAAGGCTCTTTTACGTCGTAAACTCGCGTTGTTTTGACTACAATGTAATACTCTATTAATACAAATTATTCTCACTAGTCTTCTAATCCTGCTTAAAAGAACCCTATCCTGGGTGTGCAGACCAATAGACTGAACGGCCCACAGGATCGGTACCGTGAATTGTTGCGGGTGTATCGTGTGTGGCGCTATCTTGCGTTGCGCCGCCGCATGGGCCAGGCACAGAATATAGACGCCATTATCACAAACCCCCGGCCCGGTTCATTGGCTGTGAGATGCCCGGCGTGCCCGGAGGTCGGATTCAACATCGACAAGGCGACACTTGACACTGTGCTCGCAGACACAAGGTAAACGAGAACAGCTATTAGAAACAGGTGGTAGTTAATGCAACATAGGCACACGGTGACTCTCTTCCTCTCATCAGATGGGAACTTCAAGCTTCAGTGGAAGAGAAAAGTGGACGATCCCGACGATTTTGCTCTGAACGGCGGGAACGCCTACTTCCCTGAGGACATGCAGTACAAGCTTTATGTTTCAGAACTGGGGCCGGAGGACGATGTACGTCTAGGTGTGTTGGGACGTCATGCGATCTTTACTGACAGACACTCAGAAATGCACATGTTCAGAGTTGAAAGCCGTACGCATGCAGAACATCACCAAGTTCAAAAACGCCGTGGTTACCGGCATGGTGGCAGTACAATGCGCTCGTCATGGGTTCTTTCAGCCGGGAGGACTGGTCGATTGGACCATGGGCGAAGGGTGAGAGTACTTATCTGATGGCATCGACGGATGCTGACTCCAAAAGTAGATATGGGCACACAGATTATGTGCTAGGGCATACACTGGCCGACGCACATGACCAATGATGGGTTGTGCTGACCTACGACGTCTATTGCCAGTTTTATGCAAATATATCGAAGAGGTTCAAGAAGTGGTTTCCCTCACTTGTAGGGCTCATTGACAAGCTGAGCGGGACGGTGCCAAAAATGCATATCCGGAACCATATCGGGCAGTGTCAATCGCAGTGGTCAACCAACTTCAAACGAGTTTCTGGCATTCCTTATCGGCGAATTGATCGAGGGGACATGGGCGGAGATGAACCAGTTTGCGGGGAGCACGAAGGAGCAAAATCATGGCCACTGACACGATAGTTTGGACGATGGAGCAGGGCAAAATAACTGGGACAAGTTGATTGCAATGGGTACGTCCTCCAATTGAACCCTGTTCAACTTCCGGCTAAAATTTGATCAGCGGAAACTCTGCTTAGGCCGCTATCCGCAAGCGTTCGCCGGCGTTCGAACAGCTGACCAAATCCACCGACGTGAAACTGATCGACAAGTGGTCAGCAATGGACAAGAAATGGAGCTTGGTTAATGGGAAGTATTTCAGTCCATACGACATGCAGGTACCCGGTGTTGGTGCTGGTCCCCCTACCCATCGGGGAGCGTACGAAAAGCTGTTGACAGAGGAACTGAGGAAGAGTTTGGCGGGCGGGAAGGAACTCGCCGGGAACACTGATTTCATCGCCAGGGGTTTACGCATTGAGGCGGAACAGTAAGCACGGGTCAACCCGCTGCGTGGCATTGACTGACCATGATTTGATAGACACCGCAAGGTGATCCTGCGCACCAGTACAATCGACAAGGCCACTCGTGCCCGAGCGACCTTGTGGAAGGAAATCATGTCCTGGCGCGTATGGCAGTTTGACCGCTTCCCCGGGCTGCAAAAAGACTTCGTCGGCGGGGATCCAGATGCGCCACAGAAGGAGAAGCTATGCCGGTCGATGCAGCGGGGAATACGCCATGGGGCCCGAGCGACGAGGAGCTGCTGGCGTCGCTGCTGGAGAGTCGAAAAGCCGGACGCAGGGAGGATGCATATGGCGCTGCTGAGGAAGAGGCGGAGGAGGAGGACTTCGAGACGTTGGATGTGATGGATACCGCGGGGGCCTACCGGGAGGTGTATGAGTCTTATGGGACCGACAGCGACGGCGACGACGATTCGGAATAATACTATTGACATGTCTGTACTATGTTTCTTATTTTGTAGTGAAGCCGGATCGGGATGCGAGCGGTCCCCCCACACTCGATTAGGCTGACAATGGCAGGCCACCTAGAATAATTGCCGAATTGGACGACAATGGCGGACAGGCCATCATGAAAATTCTCGAGCGCGATCGCGAGGCCACCGATCACTCCAGCAAATTATCGAGCAATGGCAACGACTATTACCAAAGTGGGAGAATAATGGAGGTGGGTAGCATCGCACGGGGGGGTATAAAGTAGGTGCTGCTTCGTCTTAAAACTGTACCGCTCCTGTCCCCACAACCAGTTTACCCACCGCCCAGATGTTTCCTCCTGCATCCAAAACTCACCGCTCCCGTAAAACCCTCCCAACCTTGACCCGCTCTGGATTCGATCACAAGCTGTCCCGCCGGCGTTGTCCTAATCAATCCCCGTCGCCAGCCGCGCCGAGTGCAGTGCCCAACTGCTACCGTGAGTGTTCTTGCCAAACCTTTCTGAGGCCGCTCATCCCTTATTAATTGCCTAGCTTGCCGTTATGATATCTCTTCTCAATTCGACTACAACATTCTGCCCGGTTACGTGATCCCGGGCGTCTGGATGTCCGCACGGAGTTTATCATGTTATTCCCAAATTTGTTCAAGTACATGTGCTGCTGGTGGCGCATGTGCTGTACTCATATATCCCATTAGCTGTCTCCCACGCCCAGTACAATGCCGCATCCACCGAGAACTGCGGCGAAGGCTTTGAATGTTTTCTGGAATTGAATGGTGTTACCCGCAGGTACCCTCCTCGCTCCGAGTGTGGAAGATTTGGCTGACTTGTTTTGTTGCAGGAGTTGCCACTTACATACCGTTTTGTGATTTACGATGTTAGTTTTACATTTCATTTGTGACACAATTGCTTGTTGTCTCTATGTGCTTGCGGGCTGGAATTTATTGCTATTTGCGTACACTTTGCGTGTGGTGTACTGTTTAAGTTTTTTTTTCTAGAACGGCGACTTATGAGCACAACTTCCTTTTCGGGAAGCGATGGGTTGTTTGTGCATGTGTGGCGGCCAGCAAGATCGTTAAGTTAGTGAAAAGATATTGAGAAATGAGGTGCTAAGGATGAGCGATAAACGTCGGCAGGAGATAAAGGGAGAACAGTGATGGATATCAAAAGACTTAGATGAAAAGAAATAAAACAACCTCAGTGGGACTCG
>JARKIE010000524.1:0-51103 GCA_029378255.1 Mycena rosella
CCCGGAGGACCGCCAGGGGTCCACCGCCCGGGGGACCACCAGGGCCACCGCCTCCTCCACCACCATGTCCACCACCACCACCTCCGCCACCTCCGGGGGCTCCACCAGGGGGGCCAGCATCGGAGGGTGTCGGAGGACCGTCAGGTTCACCAGGGGAACCAGGATCAGCGGAATGGTGCGAGGGATGCTCGTCACCTCCGTCGCTGCCTTCATCCTCCGGACGTCCAACATCCGGAAAATCCGGGATGGGAACGCCTTCCCCGGTGCCTTCAGGAACTTCAACGATAGCAGGGTAAGGAATCGGAGAAGAGACTCAATTATGGATGAGCGCAGGCGTCCGGGATACGGAGAGACTGGGTAGACGGTCAGGATTATCCGGGGTCCGAGGGCTGTAAAGTAGCCCCGGAGCATTGACCGGAATGGTGAGCGGCGCGGAAGGGGCCGAACACCGTCCACGAATGGAGACATGAGCAGGGCAGGGTAAGGACCCTGAAACGACGTCGGAATGTCGGCCATCGTGTGGGTCGGAGGAGTCAAAGGAACAATCTGAGAGAAGAGTCGAGAATCCCGACGGTCACGACCGACGGGAGGATTATTGGGGTTGGGAAAAGACATGATGAGCCAGCCAAAGGATAGGTGAGTTTGATTATACTGTTATATCCCGTGCCGATGAAGGGGCTATCGCCGAAGGTCTCCGGTTGGAATATCGGAGGTCGGAGGTCGGAGGTCGGAGATATCGGAGGTGAGCGCAAACACCACAGGAAGGTCAGGGTGTGCGTACTATCCTAGGCCGATGGATAAGACGAGGATGACGGAGTCCGAAGGGACACCGGAGGAAGACTCGGAAGCAAAGCAAGGAGCAAAGCAATGTTTATAATCAAACTGAAGTACATGAGGATATTAAAGTGTATTTATACTAAGTCCGTTATTGTTAACCCAAATATGGTAAATCAAAACATAACAATAAGCGAGAGTCCAAATTTGGGTGAAGAAGTATGCTGACTAAGCAGGACAATAAACGAGAAGTTAAGAAGGAACGGAAAAACGGATAAACGGGAAACACTCAGTAAACCTTCATTGCGTAAAAACCCGATGATCTTCCATCTCCGACCTCCAAACATTCGGAGGCCGGAGGTCGGAGGCCGGAAGTCGGAGACGGACCGAAGTCCGTGTGCACGCATATAACATTGTCCCAAAAGTCACCTTTAGCTAAAAACTGCTTTTGCGTTGTAAAGTCCCAAATTGCCACTGCCTAATACCTGGTAGGAACCCCAAACTTGCGCGTTTGATAGTTTGAGTTGTTGTGTGTTGTTGGTGTTGTTGGTTGTTCACTTTTGTGTTCAGCATACACGCTTTATTTCACCTGTGGTTCAATAGTCAGCGTTTCACCACAAGGAACTAACCAAAGGTTGGTGACAAGCGGCGTGGTTAATTTCAGCAGTAGACATGTACAACTCTTGCCTGTGTACATCACCTCTTTTATTCTTGTGGGCTGGACCACTCTATAGCATAGCACAGGACACTGCGGATTGAACTCAGCCATTCAACCAATCAGTGGTAGCCAGTTCCTGATCTATCCAGTGGCCAATCCGCCATAGCGTAACACAGGTTACTGCTAGTGCACGTTGATTTAATGGAGCCGGATTTGGAGGGTTTCAATTCAACTCTTTGCAAGCCCAGTATAAGAGGTTCAAGGGGATACCAATCCGTGAAATCTGCACTACACCCCGAAGTTCCGATTTCAAGGGCCTGGCCGATTCCACCCACCCATCAATGACGTCATATGCCCATATTGAGGTGCATCAAATTCTCACGATCTCGGCAATCTAGCTCGGCTCAAATTCGGCTGCTCGGCGTCACTAACCATCCTTTGTGAGCCCTTGTGCCTGCCTTCTACTCTGGCACACTCTATGTAAATGATATTATGGGTGCTTTCAGCACTTCAGATGTCCAATAATAGTATTCGTGCCCAAATTACAATCAGACGGCAGCAGCGAGCATCTCCCGATGCCAAGTCATGCATAGGGGTAACCCAACCCGCTATCAAAATTTCTGTTGTATTTCTGTTTTCGGCAGTTGAGTAACACCAAAAAAATGCAAATTCATTGGTGCGTATCCTGGCTAATCACATCAAACCCGTCAAATGATACCAAACGGATGGCTTCAACAATCACAAACACATAATTGGGTGAAGTATGCACCCACATGTTGCTCCTGCTCACAGAAACCAAAGAAGAACAGCACTGAAATCGAAATCTAAAAGTTGATAATACACTTTTTTTTCGAGCTCGAGGGAGACTCCACCCACCCATCCAAATAAGGAAATTCCTTATTGCGGCACCCCCGAGGTTGCAGTGTTCGCCCATAAGGCCTTAAATGAGGTTTTCAAAATCCCTAAGGCCTCATAAGACTTAAGGCCTTAACCTTAAGGCCTCATCTAAGGCCTTAAGGGCCAATTTTCTCCGCTAGCCTTACGGCTTCCATTATATTGTGATTTCACTATATGGAGACTGCTCTGTCACAAGATACAGCACATTTAAGCGTCGCGGATATGCATTGTACACTACCCAACATATTCCTCATCTGAGGGAATCTCCACCGCTCCATCGTCAGGCTGTGCGTCCTCCTCTTCGTCAGCCTGATGTTCAGCATCCGCCAACGCTACCATGAGAATTGCCTCCACCTCAATTTCCTCCTGTGTGAGACCTGGAGCGTGGGCAGTTTCAGAACCCCTGAAAAGAGTGGCCAGCATCCTCTTCTTTCACTTGGAGCTGGAAGGTGCAGTCAGCATCAATCAAGCACGCGATCCCTCAGTGATATCGCTGCTCCATGGTAAGTCGGGCCGAGGTCTTAAGGCCTTAAGGGATGGGGGGAAATTCTGGCCCAAGCCCTAAGGCTTAGCTTAAGGCCCTATTAAGGCCTTAAAGCTCTTTGTTGAAATGGGGCCTATCACGCGTCCTCCCCCGTTGCCATCGTTCCCCCCCTTTCCGTATCATCTGCTGCGGACTCTCGATCACACATATATCGCCCCTACATCTCGTAGATACACTAGCTTAATCCCCCGTTGCACCTGTACCCCCCCGTACCGTTTCTGCATATATATCCTTGCTCCGCGCCCACACTCGTGTGACCTGCCGACTTCCAACAGTCTTAAGCCCTTAGGCCTTAGGGCGAACACTGAGAGGTTGTGGATGGAAACTAGTCCTTTGGTTACCGCACCTGATAACCGGTATCCGAGTCCTGTGTTATTATATAAGCATCCCTTTTGGGAACTCACGTGCCCACGACCAGGGTAATTAGCCTGCGCATAACACGGGTGCTCGATGCAATTTCATGTGTCGACACGTGTCAAATGAGTCTATTACATCTTAGACCTGATTTCCTTCCCCACAACAGTCGAAATGCCCACAGCATCCCCCACCCCAGCTTCCGTGCCATCTTCTGCCGACAAAGGTGGGAGGTGTAGCGTCGAACCAAGATGCGGGCTGATTCCCAAAGGGAGTGAAGGTCCAGGAGGGACATGTCGGGCGTCTCGAAATATTTGATAATGTCATCCGCTCCGAATAAGATCCTGGAATGTGTCAAGTCGAGATCGAAGCCCAATCTACACGCTTACCGCCAGCAGTCCAAGACACACACCTCAAAAAACAATTTCATGCTGCGAGACTTAGGGAAGAATTCAACTTTCTTCAGATTCGATGGCCGTTTTGCTCCAGCAGCGGTCGCGCTTTTGGAAAGGGACAAAGGGTCCGCCGAGGAGACCGGACCATACGAATTCGAAGCAATCGTGTTTAGCTGTGTCCAGCGAGTATGCCAAATCTCGGACCCCGGCGGGACAAGGTTCCGCATGGCCTTGTAATTATTCGGATGGGCGGCCAAGAATTTTTTGACTCACCACATGGCCGCAATAGATGCACCGTCTCCGCGGGCCATGAAAATAAAGTTTTCCATGGCCTGCTCATCCAATCCCATCTGCTTTGCGAAGTCAAGAATGGCGCGCATCATGCCCGCAGTTTCGGTCTCCCGCTCGGCATTGGTTCCCAGGGGCTGCATGACCGAGGTGTGGTGGCGAAGACAAAGTTTCTTCATTTTTTCCGATTTGAATGCAGCAGAAACTGCCGCGCGAAGGTAGGCGAGTTGGGGAATGAATGTTACAAGGATGCAAACCCAGTGGAGGGCGGTCAACTCTTGAATATATGACCAGCCGATATCCTCGAATAGGGCCTCCGTGGTAAGCTCACGCCGTTCCTGTCGCATGACACAATATAAATGATCTTGAAGATCGAACGCTCCGGGTGCACAGTTTTCGAGTAGGATTGCCGTTGCAGCTGTACCAATTTTAAGTACATCTTCACGTCCAATGCGATGATCGCGCTGGCGGCAGTATTGCTGGACATTATCGAGCACAATCTGCCAGCGCATAATACCAGCTGCAATATCCTCTGCAACCGACTCGCGAAGCTTTGCCAAGCTCGAGTTGGTCAAGGAATCAAGACAAACTCTCGCTGTGCTGTCATGCACCGTGAAGCCGAAGCGGCTCATTATTTGCTTCTCATCCACATGAGCTTTGCATGCTCAAGAGCGTGAGGCTGCTGATGACCCCCACTTGGACCTAATACATGTCAGGATGATTGGCGATAAGAGTAGATTTCTAACACACCGTAGGATGCAGGCAGCGCTGGCAAATCACTATGGCGCCGTTGTATGTTGGTGCACCCATACACTCGGTAATATACCATGCTCCTGAAGCACGCCTTCTATAATTCCTGGCCATCCAGGGAATGCTGACCCGTCCGAGATGGTCCCATGTAGCCAAATGGATATATCTGGCGCATCTGTTGGTCGAGGCTCGCAACTGAGTTATGTCGTCAGGATCATCCGGGTCATTCACGGTGAGCGTTCCAATTTGTCTGCGCATCTCCGGGCCCACGAGTTGGAGAGCCCAGGTCGACATGGAAGGTCTTGCATAGGCAATTTTCGTCGGAGCAGCAACGTCGGGGGGTGAGAAATACAATTTTGCTTCTGGACTGTCATTGGGCAGTCTGCTCTGTGGATGGTGGTAGATCAAATCTATGATCTCGCCCATTCCTACGTTGGATTCTTTGTTCAAGAAAGAAGTGACCATGCGCTTGTGGCTCGGTGTGCATGGATCATTAACGGAAACATCTCTGTGATGAAACAGGACCTCCAGAAAAGCGTCCAGAGAACGAAAGTCCTTGGTTATTAGATTAATGATGGTGTCAGCCTTCTCCCATTGTGTCTTTTTCGTTGCCCGTAGCCTCGGCTGGGTAGAGGGAGTGGGTGGAGGCGGTGGAGGCAACAGTTGACGAGGGGGCGGGTGAGCAGGGGTCGGATGAGGTGCTAGGGAGGCATAAAACACAAAAGGGTCCAAGGGAGGTGTTGGAGTTATTGCCGGAAGAGGCAACCCGGCATCATGGCCGAGGTTCGAGTCATGGCGAGAGTCAGCCAGAGTCAAGTAGAACACAGGAGAACACAGGAGATTATTATGGAACATTCTAGTAACATTGAACAGTTTAGTATATAAGTAGCTCAGTTTCCTATGTATTGCTCAAGCGTTTGCAGAGCTCAGCCAACCGCTAATTTATTATTGGATTCTCTCACACTAAACTCCGTCTGATTCCTGAAATAAACCCAACAGGAGGCATCGCACAGAGGAAATGGCATGTCGGGGGATCCGATAACGCGTCGAAAGATGTCCGCTCGCGTGCTAATTAATCAATTATTTGGTTGTGCATCTCCCATCATTACATAATAAAGCAGGATACTGTATTATTACATTCAATTCGACTGTCACGCATCACTCCCCCCTTGGTTGATGGTGAATATTGGTGTTTCGTCACGCATCACCCACCCCTTGGTAATTTTCGTCATGCAGGTGTCAAAACTGCTCAAAATCTCCTCCGTGGCGCATAAATTTGAAAATTTTCGTTCCAGTGGTCGAAAATTTCGGTTCTGTCACGCGAAATTTCGGCCCTGGTCGAATGGTTGAACTGGTAATTCGGGTCACGTGTCACACCCCCGGTCGAATTGAATGTAATTATACAGTACTGGGTATCAAGTGCGGTAACTAGACTTTATCGAGCGAGGAACGAGCTAGAAACAATAAAGTGTCTGTCAAGAGAGACTAGATGGAAGCCAAGAGTTTCAAAAAATGGCGATCAAATGGCGATCGGTGAATGATGCAATCAAGCCAGTGTTTGATTTGAACTTGATCCCAACCAATATTCTACAGTAACAGTGTTGCTCAGTTACGAGCACTTCCGTATTTCGAGCGCAGCGTATTCGATGAGGAGTAGATAACGACAGAGGCAGTCCAAAATGCGTAGAGCGTCTAATGAAATTAGGTTCTACACACTAATTCCATGATGATCCTTCAATTGTCCGAATACGACGGGGGTGGGCCCGTAGACGCTCTCCAGGACGGCGAATCCTCGTGTGGGAACGTCAGGCTCGTGCCCGCCTGCGTGGCAGGATCCACGGCGACTCGGACCGGGGCCTTGACGTCGTGCAGTAGCGTGGAATCGGCGGGTTGTACTCTGCGGCAAACGGAGCCACCGCGGACTCGGGCGAGCCTGTAAAGTACACATCAGTTGAACAGCAGATGAGCGTTTGAGAGGTCGACTGCCCTACTGGATGGCGTCTGCGCATGCACATGAGCGCAGAGAGAATGGCGAAAAGGACTACGAGGGTCCCTAGGATGGCACCTACAATGGCGGCTATGGGCGATTTCTTATGGGAGGCCGAGGCAGCCTTGGGGGAGGTTATTGCGCGCTCTGAAGAGGGAGAATTTAGCGTACTTGATTTGGTTGGACGCCGGACGATGTGCCGGAGGGTGAGGGCTGGGCGGATGAAGTTGCTGTGCTCTAGAAACGAAATCGGTTATTGAACGGGAAAAAATGCGGCCCGACCTACACCTTTAAGCGCAGTTGAATGTAATGAATTTCCGAGGAGTGTCGATGACTGAGCTCTTGGGATGGAGGATGATGGTCCCTATTGACAAGATTAGAGCGGATTTTACGCTCATAGAGAAGACTGACAGTCTTGGATGAAGAGCTGGAGGAAGGAGAGGAGTTTGGGTTGGAGGGATTGGAAGAGTTGGAGGGATTGGAAGGGTTGGAGGGATCGGAAGGGTTGGAAGGGTTGGAAGGGTTGTTTCCCGAAGAACTGGATCCTGACGTTGTAGATCCAGAAGAGGTCGACCCTGAGGATGTAGTTCCCGAGGAAGAGGTTCCGGACGAGCTACCGGATGACGTGGATCCAGAAGACGAAGATCCTGAGGATGTTGAACCCTTTTCTTCGTGTGAGAATGCTCCATTGGCACCGGAAGGGGGAAAAAATCACGCACCCCCGAGACCTCGCTCACAAACTCGGTCAGCTGAGCGGGGAGGTCGGAGCTGCTGTCTGGCACGTTCGTTATATAAACTGCTGCGACCCCCATACTCTCGAGCTGCGATATCACGCCGCTGTACGACCCCGTCGACGGTGCGTTCACGAGCGTGACGGACTGCTTCGACAGAGTCCCGGAGAGCGAGGCGGAGCTGAAAGATGAATACGCGTCTTCGTATGTATTGACTAGGTCCGCTATCGAGAAGTAGGATGAGTCCGTTGATTCCCCGGTGGTCTAGAGCCATCTGCGAACGCAATGGGTTATGGACGTCAACCAGATACATTTTAACGCACAAAGGTAAACCCCTGAGACTTTGCATGCGACACGTAGCCTTGGGATGTGCTCAGGGTGTTGGCGCTGGCCGAGACACCGTCGAAGTAGATTCCGGTCGGGCGGGAGGCGCTGTCCCATCCGGCGTACGTATCTACATCCGCGAGCACATTTCCGGATGTGGTGTGATGTACCCGAGGACGATCTGGTTTGTGGAGGACGGGAGGCCCGCTACGCATGCCTGGTAGTTTGCGTCGGGCTAGAGCTCGGCCCATCTTCCGGATTGATGATGATGTAGAATGGGTGTTCGGATGGCGGATATTCTGAGCGAGGATAAGTTAAAACACGGCTGGGGTAATTTCTTTTCTTTTTTTTTCCGGCCCCAGAACTTGGGACTCAGACGCAACAGCATCCCCACGTTTGCGCCTAGCATCGTATGCCGCGGTGATACCTATGGCGGTCGTTACTGGACAAAACCCAAGTGAGAGTGCGTGGGCACGCGTTCCCACGCGTGGGGCGCGTTTCCACTCACTTCACACACGTTCCTGGTCGTGGGCCTCAGTGGAGCGCCGTGTGAGCTTGCGTGGCCTTGCGTGGGGTGTTGTCCTCGATTGATATTTCCAAACAACATGCCCATCGTTCCCACGCGTGGTCTATCAGTGGCCGACGGATATGGTTTCTAGGTTTGATATTGGCTTAATCGGGCCAATATCCATTTCCTTGGTCTTTTTAGGTATCTATCTCCACACTGTACAGTTTACGGTGTTTTTATGCGGGGGATGATCGCTGACATTGAGAGTTAAATATTGGGATGGGGAAAGGAAGAGGAGAACCATACATTTAAATTCCTGGACTTTGAAAGCTTCAATTGAATTGAGCTTGGGAGGTTTCGTGGCCAGCTTTCGTTCGATGGCCGGAATATATTCCTGGCTGCAAGCTTCTTTTAATCTGGAGAGACTCGCTTGAAAGGAGGCTGCATCGCAGTCCTTCAAGCTGGGAAGAGTGCGTGTTTCCCCAGCAAGGGAGCTGGAAAATGCCTAGGAGGGGAGAGCGGAAAAGAACCTTCACCATTTGAGTCAGGATAAGTGCCAGATAGCAGTGGCTGCATACCACTCATGTTATTTCCAGAGGCTTCACTAAGGGACATCAATTATGGGTGTAGGCGGCAATCGACGAGAGGCACCAGTGCGAGACCAGGGCCTAACACTGCTCTAATGTTTCGATGTGGGTGGTTGCTAGTCATCCGTGGAAATAGGAGATGCTTGGCAGGCGACCTATTTAGGGGACAAACTCAGGGGAAATTTGGAGATACCCTATTTGAACTGTAGCATTTTGAATGGCCACGAGTGGATGCCAGTGGAGACTCGTAGGAACATCAGTGGCCTTGAGTGATCCCCACTCGTGGGGAATTCGTGGGAACAAATGCTCCACGCATGGAGAAGAAGATGTGAATATGCATTTACAAATTTTGAAACTGTGCGACGCGTGGAAAGTGAAGTGGCGATGCGTGAAAACGATGGCCACGCGTGACCACGAGCACTCACGCGTGTCCACGCAACGTCACGCATCACCACTCGTGTACACGGGGGTTTTGTCCAGGAAAGCCTGGTATAGATACCACCGCCGCCAGCATCAGTGGTGCTTTTCAATTGTTTCAGATTCATCTTCATTGATGAAATTCCATTGTAGGTGATGCCTGGAAGTTGGCGAGGCTAAAAAGAGCCCCTCTTCTCGCCGAGTACCAAAATCATTGGCTTTCCCACATCCAGACCCCACAAGCATATGATTTCCATCCTCATACATCAGGGAAACCCCCCTCAGAAATTTTTCGCAATTTTCATGCAAAAACTCAGAAAATTGCTTCAGTTCCACGATTGCACAAAATTCCAAGAAAATTTGTTATCCCCCGAAAAAAATTGCAGAATTTCACGTACTTTTGTGCAAACTTTGGCCAAAGTTTCGGTCAGGTTTGCATCAATACTAGGCTCAATTGTTTCACATATGGCACTCATGGAGAAGAAAGAAAGCATAATTTCATCACATTCAGATATACATAAATACAAGGCAACTAATATATTTAACTGACCCTGCCGCATCGTCAAACCATTCTAGGGTGTCACGCACGAGCATGTAGAAGCGTGAGTGCAGAAGCACCAGCCGGCTACAGCACCTGCGCATCGGTGGTGATGACCTCGAAGGATGAGTCAGCATGCACTATGAAAGGATCAGCGATGGGAAAAAAAACGAAGGAGACTATATACCTTGTAGCCAGGCCAACTGTAATGGTGCAATAAATCACGCACCTCCTCGGACATGCGACGCGGCATGGGCGATATCTGCGCATATAGATGTCACGGGAGATGAGTCCCATGTAGTTCTGCGTAATAAATCACGCACCTTCTCGGACATGTGACGTGGCGTGGGCAATGTCTGCGGGTATAGTAGTAGATCTCCCGGGAGATGAGCTATATGCAGTGCACAGCAGAACAGCCATGGGATACGGGCACTGTAGCACTATGAGTGGAGGAGCCGGTGTAACGAAGAGGGACATTCACAGGTATAAGAGTATGTCAGGGAGTACGCGGCCGATGCAGTCAGTGAGACGTCCCAGAACAGAACTGCAAGGCACGCACACATGAGAAGCCACCAGCCACTGATTGGATCCAGGTTCTCGACCTGATGGTCAAGACGAGACGACAACTGTATGCCATGAACGGGTGGGAAATAACAGATGAGAAGGAGGCACTATGGGAGACCACCTAGAAGGGAGGGAGCATGGGCGCGAGAGCAAGTGAATGAGGGAAAGGAAGAAAGATGTTTACCATTGTTGCCCCATGATCAAAATGAACCATATTTTTAAGACACGTGCTGTAATGCCTTGACGACCATTGCGCGCGGCGATCTTCGGACTCACCAGACCGGTAACCGATCTGTCAGTACATGTCAGTCATCTGTCAGTACATGTCAGTCGTAGACAGAACGGTCACCTGTCTATGGACTCACGCGGTTGAAACATTAGACCTTAGGGCCGGCTCCATAAAGAGCTTTGGCAAAGAAAAAAAAAACTCCCCAAGTCTAAGTCCAATTAGTAACTTGGTCTCCTGGAGTTCATGTGTAGACATAGAAACAAATTTACCCAGAGCAGGCCTGGTACAAAGTTTGAGAGGAATGAGGAAAATTATGTGTGACGTTTCCAAAATGTGCAACCTCTTGTCGCAATTCTGATATTTTATGAACACTGTCCACATATTTCACAAAATTTACTGAAAGTTGCAAAATTTTCAAACCCAGGAAAAAATTTACGAAAAATTTGCATAAAATTGCTAGGGAGGTTTTCCCTGATGAACCAGATATACTTAGACTGGGCACATCAGCCCTGAATTTGGTGCGCGCCTTGATGGACTCTTCAACCGCTGCAATTTGAGCGCTCTGACAGCGGATGGTCTTGCATTTCCGATGCGGGGAGCTTGAAATGAGTACAAAAAACGTCAAATACTTCTCAAGAACCTTTTGTGGAATCTTCAGATGCGGGGAGTATTTCATTTCAGATGCGGGTATTCTTGAAATGACCCTTGACCGCGTTGCAGACGTTTACAATGAGGTTGAACTTGAAGAATCTTGAAGACTCCAAGTATCATTTCCAAGGGATTCACCAGTGGCGTAATATTTCTGGCGGAGGAGCGAAGACTTCAAGAGAGCCAGTGAAAGCGTGCGCACTGCATATTAGTGGTCCGAGTGTAGTCTCTCTTGAAAAACTTCCTCTCTCGTGCCTCGTTCCAGTGAGTCCGAGTGGGTAAGATGCTGAGGATCCGAAACCCTCTGAAATCAATAGATGTAAACCGAGAACTGCGCCACCAGGGTCCGCATCCTGGCTTCCTCCGTCTCCGTTGTTATCCTCCCATGAGCCTCCCCATTCATGCGGGGCAGTCGACACCCAAACTAACGCGCTACGTGGTCCAAAGGTCTCGTCTCCCGCTTACCATCTCCACTTTGCTCACATAATGCATATATTCAGTTCCGATGTGCTCGAGGACGCTCTCAAGGTAAATGTAACAGAGGAGAACTCGGACAAGGTCATCTGGTTCAAAGTAGGTGCTTGCGTGGCCTTGCCTTGCCTTGGTTTTTATGGGTTCAAGGAGCGGTTCCTCGAAGACGAAGAAATCATCGAACACCTCGTTGTATGCATGCTGTCTTCGGAGTCTCTTCCAGACCTGACTGTGTTATTTACCAGCACAACGAATCGCGGAGAATCTGCTGGACGATGCACCGGCCCCGAAACGGGTGGTACATCCGCATACGTTCGCCGTCGTTTCCGCCTGGTGAGCATATTCGTTCTCGTATCGTTATTTTTGCTCCAGGCTGGAAACCAGTCTGTCGTATACTGTCGATAGACAACTCAGATCGCCCTGTTTGTCTATCGACAGTTCGGTCACCGGTTTATTTTTACTCGATTAACTGACACTCGCGACACAGGCGCGTTCATACCACTTATCCCGCCATTGCCCGACGCGTCGCATCCGTCAGGCTCCCTACTCTTCTCCTCCCGCACGAATATACCCACCGTCCCGGACGCAGAGCCTCGTCCGAGCCTGTCCACCGTCCACTCATATCCCCCGACACCCCCGGCGACCGTCGTCGTGCAGCCCCCGACGCCCACGCCCTCGTCCGTCCAGGCGCGGCTCGAGCAGGCGCAGGGAAAGCAGCGCCACCAGCCGCCCCCGACGCAGGTCACCCAGTTCATCCTCGCGCCCGCCGCGGCCGAGGTCCTCAAGCCGGAGCAGATGACCTACTTCCAGCGCGCGCTGTCCGTGATCAAGAGCCACAGCGCGCCGTCGTACTCGTTCAGCCTCGCGCGCGTCTCGGCCCTGCCGTACGCCTCACCAAGCTCCCCGATCATAACACCCGTGGATTCGACCGCGTCGCTGGCGACGCCCGCCACGCCCGCGGTGCCCGCTCTCCTCGCCTTCCATGACCGCACGCCGGTGATGATGGTCCGGTCAATCACCGGGCTCATCGAGATCGACCCAACGGAGGAACGTGCGCTCGGCGTCGAGTCGAGTTTCTGGATAGCAGCGGCCTTGACTTACCTAGAATGTACGTCCCGCTTCGCGATCGTTCCCCCCTACTCAACGCCTCGCACCGAAAATAGTCCTGCAGGAGAAGGAGGTGCGCGCGCCGAGCCTTCTTTTTCGATCACCCCTCCCTGACTTGCTTTCCTCTTCTTTCTCCCCCACAGAGCTATCTGGCGGCCCTGAGCGACTGATCACGCGATGTATCAAAAGGAATGTATCGCGGGCTACGATATGCGACATGTACGATTTAGCACGACGCTCGAATATAATTATGAAGGTACACCCCCTAGCGCCACCGATCGCCTCAATTAAGCTCCTAGGTGCTCCCGCGCATATCCTCCTAGGTGTTCCCGTGCAGATCACCCGTCTCCTAGACAGACGCTGCACCTTGGTACCATCTTGTTCTCGACCACCACCATGTATGCCCAGCAGACCTCCCGCCCGCCGAGGACCAGGCGCTTGAGCTGGATGGGCCGCCGCGGGAGAGCATCATGGCCACGCCGCATTCGCGCAGGCCCAGCGTCGAGCTGGATTTCGAGTTGGAGGGGATCAGCGCTCACGGTAACGGGCACCTGCAGCCTGGCGGGCTCCCGCCCCCGCGCCCCGCCCCCAGCGGGGCGGCGTACTTTGAGCCGCTGGGCCCGAAGATGTGTACGACGTCTTTGACCTCGAGCTCGCGCTCCAGCCGGGCGGGAAGGTGCATCGTCAACCTCTTCTTTCTCTTCTGTTCGTGGCGCTCACGCTTTATCTTTGTGCACGCAGGAATCCGGCATCGACGCCCGGTACCGGAGCAGCGACTCGTCGAGCGGCCGGCCGACGTACAAGATCCAGAAGAAGACCAAGGCGCACTTGTTCGGGAAGAAAAACATGAACGTCGAGGTGACGCGCAGCCTCGGGTGGGACTCAATGAGCGCGACGCCAACGCTCAACGGTTCCAAGGGATACAGTGCGTCCCTCTTTCTCTTCGTTCCAAACGGAAAAACTGACGATAAACCCAGCGAACGTCTTCGTGGCGCGTGACCAGCAATCGCGCAACGTCGCGCTCTCCGCGACCAACTCGGTGCTCTCTAAGTCCGTACTGGCCAACACCGTCACCGTCTCGAGCGCCTGCGGCATGTACGACCCCGCCCGCACGCCGCGCCGCGAGTCCGCCGCGCACCACTTCTTCGCGCTCCGTCTCAACGAGCTGGGCGACCCCGAGCCCGCATTCCCCCAGAAGAGCAAGCGCACCGCCGCCGCCCCGCCGCCGCCGCCCGCGCCATCCGCGCCCAAAGCGTACGCGGGCGGCGGGCACTTCGTGCTCGACAGCGCGCCGCACGGGCGCACGGACCTGCTCACGACGATCTACTGCACGGGCTACGACCAGCGCCCCGTCGCGCGCGCCGGCGACATCGTCGTCGCGGAGCTGCGTGTGCGCCCCGCGGGGCCCGGCGCGCCGCCGACGTGGGCGCGCTTCTTCAAGGAGCGGCATGCGGCGCTGCACGTCGCGCGCCGCGGGCTCGACGCGTGCATGACGGGGCCGCACGTCAAGATGCGCCTGCCCGGCGCGGACGGGGCGGGGCTCCCCGCGGTGCTCTCGCGCGGGCAGGCGCTCGAGGTCGTGCTCGCGGCGCTGGGCACCGCGCTGCTGGCGATCGAGCACGACGGGCTCGAGGCGAAGCGCTGGGCGTGGCTCGTGCACCCGCAGCAGCAGCTCGTGCCGCGCGCGCCGAAGCCCGCGGTGTCGCTCGCGCTGGGCCCCGCGCCCGCGGCGGACGACAACCCGGGGCTGGCGTCGCCCGACGAGGGCACGGACGCGCACTCGGAGGACTCGGGCGGCGCGGCGAGCCTGGCGTTCGAGCGTGCGAGCGTGCTGCACCGCGCGCCTGGGAGCGGGCTGTTCGTCGGTGGCAAGGGGTACACGCCGAGCCTCGCGGAGCGGCGCAGCTTCGCGGACGCGGGGAGCATCGCGGAGTCGGTCGGGAGCGGGATCGAGCTCGAGGAGTGGATCGGCGCGGGCGCGGAGGACGGCGGGGGGGTGCCAGTGCCGGTGCCGATGCAGCACATGGGGGCGCACGCGGAGGCGCCGCGCGGGGGGACGTGGGCGCGTAAGAGCAGCATCATTAGCGAGCACGCGGGGATGGAGGTGCCTGCGCCGCGCGGCGCGCCGTGGGGGCGGCAGATCGCGGACCACACGCGCCAGATCCAGGTGCCGGAGTACACCGAGGACGCGGAGATGGGCGTGCAGCAGCAGCAGCAGCAGCAGCAGCAGGGGAGCCCGCCGCTGCGCGCGCTCGGGCCGCACCACCACCTCAAGGCGGGGAGCTGGCCGCAGAAGAACCGGCAGAGCATGGCGCCGTTCGAGCCGCTGGTCGCGAGCGTGCCCGAGCCGCAGGCGCCGGCGTTTTCGCGCCAGGGCAGCGGCTGGGCGGACGTGCACGCGCAAAACGCCGCGCAGGAGGATGGGGAGGACTACATGTTTGCGTAGCGCGTCCTCGCCACACGCCTCGTAGAGCCCACCGCCTGCATGATATACCGTTAGTACTGATTTCCTCCACTACTTACACCGCGGATTCGGATTCCTCTCTTCTGTCTTTGGTTAACTCTTTGCGACTGCTCTTCCTCTTGGCCACCTACACACGTACCCACGTATCACTCACAAAACCGGACCTTTACGCTCGTTTGCTCGTTTTTTTCTCCGCGGGGACGGTACAATACCACAATACGATACAATGTCATTCATTCCTTTCCGATGCAGTTAGAGCATCTTACGGAAATTTTCGCGCAGGCGCTCAGAGAAACCAAGAAAAAAAGAAAAGCGGGCGACTCCTCTAGACAGCTCGCTACAGATGAGTGGGCGGTTCATTGGCTCTATGTAGTAGCAGGCTACACGCAACGATTTTAAGTATTTAGTATAATGCGATGATATGTGGGTGGGCTGAGAATGCAGGGGATAAGGTAGGGAGGGGGGGAGGGAGGAGTGAAAGGGATATGGACGAGGAGAAAGGGTAGGAGACGACTAGTAGTCGCGCCCCCCGCCGCCGCCGTACCCGCCCCGCCCGCCGCCGCTACTGTACCCGCCACCACGGCCTCCACCTCCACCGCCGTATCCGCCACCCCGTCCTCCATCGCCCCGCCCTCCACCTCCGCCGGCGCCGCCACTGTACCCGCCCCGTCCGCCCCCGCCGCCGTTGTACCCGCCACCGCCTCCGCTATACCCTCCGCCTTCCCGCCCGCCACCGTATCCACCCCCGCCTTCCCGCCCGCCGTATCCACCGCCACCGCCACCGCCGCCATAGCCGCCCCGACCCCCGCCGCCGCCACCGTATCCGCCCCCCCGCCGCTCCCCGGGCGGCGGCTTGGTGATCGAATACTCGAGGTTGAGCGGGCCGTACGACGTGATCGTGCCGTTCTTCTTCTCGAGCGCCTGCGTCGCGCGCTCGACGGACATGAACTCGACGAAGCCCGAGCCGGTCATCTCGCCGGTCAGCGGGTTGCGCACTGCGCGGGGGTCAGCATGCGGGGCAGATTCAGAAAGAGAGGGACGCACGGAAATGCATCGTCTGTATGCTCGTCTCGAACTCCATGAGCGCGGCGCGCAGCGCCTCCTCGTTCCCGCGGAAGTCGAAGAAGTAGAGCTTGTGCGTCGGCGGGTTGGACGACTGCTGGCGGCTCGGCGCGTAGTCGACGCGCACGTTGCGGTCGAGCAGGTACAGCGGCTCCTCCGCGAAGCTCTCGAACGCGGCGATCGCGTCCGCCTCGTTGAGGTACTCGATGTGCGCGAAGCCGCGCGACTCGCCCGTGGGCCGCACGCCGATGCGGATGCTTTTGATGGGCCCGAAGGGCGCGAACTTTTCGCGGATCTCGGGCTCCTCGGCGCCGAAGGGGAGGTTGCCCGCGAAGATGACGCGCCCGGGGGGCGCGGCGGGACGCTGGGGGCGGGCCGCACCGCGCGCGCCGCCGGGGCCCGCAGAGGCGTCCCGCGGGGCGGTGTAGTCGATGCGCAGGGGCCGGTCGAGGACGTCGATGGCCGCGCCGAAGGCGGCGGTGGCGTCGCGCTGCTCCATGAAGGTCGCGTAGCCGAAGCCCCGGCTCGAGCCGTCCATGTTTTGGACTGCAAAAAATCAGAACTTGGAAAAAAAATTCACAAGAGAAAAAAAAACTTACTCAGGCGCACGCTCTCGAGCTCGCCGTAGTCCGCCAGGGCGTCGCGGACGTCTGCCTCGGTCGCATCGAAGGCGAGGTTCCCGATGAAGAGCTGCCGGCTGGGCGGGTGTTCTGAGGTCCTGCCCTGGGGGTCGTCAAAGCGGCACACCGGCGTTGTCGAGAGTGCGCGCAGCGAGATGAGGGTTGGCCGGGATACACGGGCCACCAGCGACGGAACAGCTGTCCGTTTTACGGCGGTGACGAGGGCTATCCGCGCCTGTCTCCGGATTGCGTTGACGAGCATGGTCAAAGGAGGAGGATGGAAAAAAAAGTTGCGATTTGGCTCTGTGTGTCTTTTGATGGCATGATCGATATTGGCCCAGAACGAAATTCCAAACTCAACTGTCATCACCATTTGCTGGTATTCGTCTTGAACTGGGTGCAGGCAATTCTTAGTGCGTTTAGATCCTGCCTTTGAGATTTGTTGGAGCTTGAGCTGATCTTGCACCTTGCGCGTGCAGGGAAAAGCCTATCGACACTGTCGGGGAAGATTTGGCCGTTGTTGGGGCGTTGCTGTGTTTGAACTGGACGGCTAATATGTGCCATTCTCCCTGCTAATTCGGAGGACAGCGGAACGCGCCTTCCAAGCAAAGATGATATTTAGGCCTTTACCCTCTTGACGCTCCTCGCTGGCTTAATCCCCTTGCTTCTCCATGGTTCCACTGTTCTTTGATTCACTTCCTCATGTCCAACTAACCGCACCGCGGATGGCTCCGCTCCTGGCCGCCGAACATCGCCGAAGGAAGCGAATCCTATATTCTCTGCGAAGCAAAAGGTGACGTATACCAGGATCAGGTGGGCGTCCATGGGAACTATGTGTCCCGCCTACCTGCCCGCACCGGCGCGCCGCGTCACTTGACGCCGAATTCAACCTTCGATTCCGGAGAGGATCCCACGGCCCGTCGCTCATATATAGCGCCCCGCCGGCAGCGAGTCTGCTTAATTTTTGTCCGTGATACGGCTCTTTACGACGCTCTACGCCTTTTTACAGCTGTACTCACGGTTACGATGTGGATTATGCCGTTGCGCGGGAAGGCGATGGTGTGGGCGATCACTGGTGCGCGCTCTCCCCCGGGCTCCGCCGCGTAGGCTGATAAGCACGGGCGCGCCGCAGCATGTTGTTGCCAAGGTGCGTAGCGCGTTACAGTCGAACCACACACATACTTATACGATATGACATGAAGGGTTTTTGCTGCTCGGATACGACCAGGGCGTCATGTCCGGCATCGTGCGTCTTCCCCCTCCCCCCTTCCCCCTTCCCTCCCGACCCGTGCATTTAAATTTCTGCCCCCGCTCGCAATGCAGATCGGCGCAGACAACCAGTTCGGGCGGGACTTCGGGCACCCGAACCCGACGACGCAGGGGACCATCGTCGCGATCTACGTGCGTGCCTATCCGCACCACCCATGGTGGAAGTAGTGTGCAAGCTGATTAACCGCGCGCAGGACATCGGCTGCGCGGTGGGGAGCCTGGTCGTTTTTTTCTTCGGCGAGGCGATTGGGCGGAAGCGGATGATTCTGGCGGGGGCGGCGACGATGCTTGTTGGCACGGTGCGTCGGTCCGCTTTGAAATATCCCAAGTGCTGCAGCGGACTGATTAATTGGTTTGGGTTGCAGGCGATTTTGACGAGCAGCACGACCATCGCGCAGCTGTATGTTGGGCGGATCGTGACGGTGCGCGGACTCACTATCCTCCGCACAAACGATTTAACCGTCGTAGGGCATCGGCAATGGGTTCAATTCGTGCGTTGGCTGAAATTCTTGCGGTTGGTTGGAAACTCACTTTGCGTGCTGCGAAAGGTCCTCAATCCCGGTGTATCAGAGCGAGACGGTGTCGGGCAAGATCCGCGGGGCGCTAGTGTGCTTGAACTCGACGGTCACGATCGTCGGGCTCGTCATCGTGCGTCCAACACAATTTTCTCTCGTTCGAATGTTATCGACGCTGACGCCGTGACCTAGGCATATTGGTGCGCCTCCCCCTTCCAGTAACCTGCCTAATACCTCACACACCGGCCTACGCACGCAGGCTGGACTACGGCATGTCCTTCCACGCCGGGCCCGCGCAGTGGCGCCTCCCGATCGGCTTCCAGGCCGTCTTCGCGCTGTGCCTCTTCCTGCAGTGCCTCGTAGGCGCATTTCCGCCTGCACGCTCCCCGCTGAATGCCCGCAGGTCCTGCCGGACAGCCCGCGGTGGCTCATCGCGCACGGGCGCGCGGACGAGGGCGCGCGCGTCATCGCGATGCTCGAGGGCCACGAGAGCATCGACCACCCGGACGTCGTGCGCGTGCGCAAGGAGATCGAGCACTCGCTTAGTGTTGAATCTGCCGGCGGTGCGCCGTGAGAAAGCGTGTGGACGCGGCTGATTGTGTTCACTGTGCAGGGCCGTTTCAGTACAAGGAGCTCCTCCAGGGCGGGCCGCTGGGCAACTTCCGGCGCATTTGTCTGTGCGTGGGCATCAACGTCATGCAGCAGTTTACCGGCGCGAACATGATCAAGTGGGTGTCCTCGCGGAATTGCTGATTCGAACTAAGATCGAGATTACTTAACTGCGACCCAGCTACCTCGCGCCGGTGGTGTACCAGAACACGATGGGCCTCTCGCGCGACCTGAGCCTCATCCTGGGCGGCTGCACCGCCATCACGTACATGTTCGCGTCCTTCATCCCCCTCTGGGTGCGTTTTCGTTTCCCTTCGCTCGTATATGAAAATGAACTCACGAAATAAAACGACGCAGACGGTAGACCGCTACGGCCGGCGCCCGCTGCTCATGATCTCCGCCGCGGGGCTCTCGCTGTGCTTCATCCTCGCGGCGATCCTGCTGTCGACGGGGACGAAGCCCGCGGCGTTTGGCGCGACGGCGATGGTGTTCATCTTCCAGATCTTCTTGGGGATTGGGTATTTGCCGATTGTATGTCGTTTGTTTTGTCGTTCCCGTCGCGTGTTCAAGTCGGTTTTCAGCCGTGGCTGTATCCCGCTGAGGTGAATTTCCCCGTGGTTCATCGAAGGCGCGTTATTAACGGGCCGGATGCAGATCAGCACGACGCGCATCCGCGCACGCGGGTCGGCCATCTCGAGTTTCTTCAACTGGATGTGCGTTTCATCCCACCTCACCTTTCCATTTCCCTGATCATCTCCCCAGGTGCGTCTTCGCCGTCGTGCAGATGACACCGTGAGTGTCTCTCCTCTGCTATTTCAGAATCAACATCGCCCACATAATTCGCGCATGCAGCCCCGCGATCGCCAACATCTCCTGGCGCGTCTTCATCATCTTCGCGATCTTCAACGCGTGCTGGGTGCCGCTCGTGTACGTCTTCTTCCCCGAGACGAAGGGCCTCGAGCTCGAGGCGATCGACGCGATATTCGAGAGGGGCGGGATCACGGGCGGGGTGTGGGGGGCACGGAAGAATGGGGGGCGCACGGTGGAGAATCGGCGGCCGGCGCTGGATGGGGAGGGGGAGTATGGGGAGAAGGAGAAGGAGAGGGAGAAGGGCGAGGAGGTGAGGGAGGAGAGCAAAGAGTAAGTGTTTGGCGCGCGGAATGCAAACGCGCAGTGGACCGCGGTACGAATGAATAGAGGCTATGATTACCTCTAACAACGGGCACAGGTAGAACGGCCTGGCGGTTCCCGCGGCTGGTTCGGCCATTGTGAGCCTAAAAGGACAGCGGAGCTGTTGCGGGGAGCAGACCGAAGCCACGAATAATTGAACATAGCACGGACGTTACAGGGAATGCTATGCTGAGTGAGAATTAACCCGGGGCGGCAATTCCCATTGGCTAGAAACCCGAGTATGGTGCGTCTATTAAAAGAATAATGAGCGGATGTACCGGCTCGATGTTGTCCACCCTTCCGATAGGTAGGTGATACAATGCTCCCGCAGGAGATTAATTCCGACTCGAGCATTGAATTTCTCTTGGCTCAATTTCCTTACCCACCCCGATTTAAGGTGATTTATTGAGGAGACAAGTAAGGGTTTTAACGACTCGATGGCGGAAGGTCCGCACATGATCTTGGTTTTTCGAGATATTGTATACTTCAACAGGAGGTGTCGGTCCGATTCCGGCTCGAGCCCTGACGGATACATTCCTCTGTTTTGATTCACTTTTCTTCACACCCAGATTCGCGGCGATTTAGTGAGAAAGGACAACTAAAGATTAGAACGACTCGGTGCTCCTCGTGTTGAAGGCCGTTAAATTTAAGCCTTTGACCTTCGGAAGCTCTTACGCACGATCAGAAGTCTGTCCACCCAGCCCACACGCTCTGTCACGCTGTCAAAGAATCGAGGGCCAGGGCAATCTTTCGAAGGCTGCTTGTATTCTTAAACCTATAACTCAGCTTGAACCGAGCCCTTGAACAATGAAGTAGCCACTCATCGTACCACTGGCACTCAGAGTGTCACAGAGTCTTGAGCCTTACTATTTCCCTAAAAGTTTGCAAACTGGGAGGTCCACCTCACTCACGCGGTCTATCTCGAAGGCTGTCAAAGAAACCGGTCGAGGGCAATGATCAAAGAAGGCTGCCAGATGGTTTCGGGAAGGCCTCGTACCCGGATTTCCGAATCAATCAGACTCGCTGTATCTCGGAACTTCCCTGTAACCAGAGTGGAGCGGCAGCACGGCCAGTCCCTATTGTTATTAGCCATTGAGCATCCGGTTGATTGTGAGTTCCTTATGACAGTTGTGTGCGATGAACTTCGGAGATACCGCTCGAAATAGCGCTTACAAAGGATGGGGCGGCGCTTGACCGTCCCGCGCTCCCCTTGATCCCGCACAAGCATGGTATAGACCGTCCTATGCAAATCTTCACTTGCCATGTGTTGAAATAAATTCCAGTCACTGAGCCATTTCATCACATATTTCCCGTTGGTGGTATGGGTTCTGTAGCTGTCTCTCAATGATTGCCTGACAGGGATTTACAGATAGATTCTTTGACATACGGTCAGGCCCCATTCTCCATGGGTTTAAACGATGTTATTGAATTATTGCAGGATCTATTCGGTCCTCTTCTTCCAGTCTGTCCAAGTGCTGTGCTCGCGTCGGGGACCGAATTACAAATTTCATCTGGCATGCATGATCCTCCTCTTCCTCCTCTCGACGATCCACATCGCACTTGCCTACACATGGGCATTTATCACAGATCGCGCGCAGACCGCGATATATGAATTGTTCTCCCTGAAAAACCCCCTGCCGGTGTTGTACGGCCCTGACGATCCCGCCATCGTTCGTCGAATCGGCATTCTCATCAAAATTAGGTATAGTCTGGCAAAGTGAGTCCACATAATTTTCCTCACGGACGGTGACATTGACCGTCAAAGTACCATCGCAGACGGCATCATCGTGAGTTGTATCTATATCTTCACTGGCGCGATTAACGAGTTACTTCAACAGATCTATCGATGCTACGTGATATGGGGTCGCAATTGGAGGCCAGTAGTCTTCCCTGCTTTCGCTTATGCTTGCACGTGCAGTGGGTGTCCTCCGGTGATATTGGTCGTCGCCGCTAACTTGTGACCATGCCAGTCGGGGGCGTCGTTGGTTTAATCCCACTCTCCGGGACGTCTGAAATTGCGGCCACAGCAGTGTGCATGGTGACAATATTCTGCACGAATGTCCTCGCTGCATCCTTAGCGGGTGAGGAAATGATGCATATCACAATGAACCACACGGGTTACTTAACACGCCTCTTGGATTCAGCCGGACGAATTTGGTGGATTTCTCGCCGAATTGCCAGGCTTTTGGGCGGAAACGCGCGAAAGAAATATCTGGATGTGTCGGCTATTCTGTCAGCATTTTGCAAGGGTTGGCTTTCATTGAGTTAATTCTTCGTCCTCCAGGCTCGAAAGCGGGCTGATATATCCGGCCGTCCTGATCATTTGCATCGGGGTTTTCTTATCGCCCATGACATCGACGACTTCGGTTTTAATATGCATTGCCGTGTGCTATCACGTAGTCGTAAGCATTACCGAAACTGGTCATCATATGCTCATCGTAGCCAAAAACAGGCAATCGCACCGACGCTCATCATCGTACGTGTCGGATTGGGAGTGAGCACTGACGATGTGGACAAGAGCACCACTCTCACCAGGCAGACCGCCATGCCCGCAGCTCGCAGGGGAGTTCTCACGCCAATGGAATTTCAAGTTCGGGCAACCGTGACGAGAGAGGATTTCGAAGGGAGCTTGGGTGACCCCAAGGTTGTCTGAGTTGCGTAATAAGGATATTTTTTTTGTGATTCTGCTGGCTACGGGCACCAATCATCTTTGACGCCAATATTTAATATAAACACAAGATGTGCCTTCACTACGCTCCGGCACTGATCCATAAGCTCCCGTTCTATGCCAGAGTTTTTTATTGTAGATTAATACCATCCTACCAAACATCAATGTTCTGTGTGTGTGTCAGCACAGCGGCTCGTCAGGTTCTCGGAATGTGACTGAGGTGACTGGACAAGGGAAAAGCAAAGCAGAGAGCAGGGATCACACAAGCAGCTGGAGCATAGACCAGAATAATAAAAGGAGTAGTAGAATAATACACAGTTTACATAGAAGTGCCAAGGGATTATAAGGGATTTTGGTGTCCTGGGACACATAGGGTTAATGCAGGGATAAAGTAGAGCCTGCCATGATCAGGATGCCGGGGAATAGCAGTACCTCGGGTACCACATTGTGACAGGATTACAGGAGCTTAGAACAACTTGATGGCAGACAGTCCACGTCTGCTCCCAAGAGGTACTCACCCTTGAGATTTGCTATACAGGGTCGGAAAACTGAATTAAGGCTCCGCCAGACCCACCCTCCCTGTTAGCCGAGTTATGTAAGCACCAAATCGGGCAATTGTTCCCAAGGGCTGTCGGATTAAAATTTCGGATATAGGGTCAAGGGGGAGGGGTCCCCCAGAGGGCCGAAAAAAACTTTTTGCCTTGTATTTTGAATGGGGTCCAACCACCCCAGAAACAGTATACGTGGGCTGGGAAACCCGTAGTGCTTGAAAATTGATTGAAATCAGAGCTTCGGAAGGCCCTCCGAAACTCGAAAGCCTTCTACCCGGCCTTTGAAGCTTACAACAGACAATTTAAATTCCAAAAGCAACACAGAGTTCACAGAATTGCAGCATATGGTATTATATTCAACGCTGGAGGTTGGCTGGAGGTGCATTTGACGCTTGCGGAACGCAGTCGTGATAGCATCAACCACGTTTGGACGCTGGCGGCTGTCCAGTGTCCATCAGGTGGCGATGTGCCTGCACATGACTTGGCTCTGTGGCCCGGCGCTAGGGGTGGGAACCTCCTTCCCTATATAAAAGGAGTACGGAGGGAGGGGTCCCAGGAGGGGCCGAAAAAAACTTTTCGACCTGATATCCTTATTTCAAAACCCGACAGCCCCTTGATTGTCCCAGGGGAAAAAATCGTTAAAAATGCCGACTGCAGTCAAATATCAGTACAAGATCTATGTTCTCCGGTAACAGTTGATGGAGCCTCCGACCTGGTACCGAAAAAACTTCGATTTTCTGTAACCCTTCCAAATGCATTTTCAGAGTGGTCTGCCCAAATTCCAAAAAAAGTGAAATAAGAAATCGCCGGACCTACCCTCCCTGTGAGGCTGTGCCTCGGCATCTCTTGCCTGCTCCTCGTGGGAATTTTCCTGAGTGGCATTCTATGAACAGCATTTCCCTTTCTTTCTTTTCTTCTGTGGGGGGGCTACGCAGAATTAGGCGGTTCCCGTTCTCCGGCAGGGGAATGCGTCGAATTTATCGTTCTCACGGTTCATTGCCCTTATACACCCAGAGTCGCGGTGATTTATCAAGGGGACAACCCGAGCTTAGAACGACTCGATGGCGGACGGTCCGCGCCTGCTCCTCGTGGGTCTGTGGGTTTAGTCCTAGCAGGAGGCTGGTTCAATTCCGGCTCGAGTCATGTTGATTTCCCGCAGATTTTTTTTGGTTCAGTTCCCTACCCCCACATGCCATACCATTTATCGAGAGAACAACTACAGGTTAGAACGCTCGATGGCGGACGGTCCGCGCCTGCTCCTCGTAGGAATTCTCCTGACAGTCCCAGCGGGAAGTGCCGGTTCGATTCCGGCTCGAGGCATTCTATGAACAGCATTTCTTTTCTTTCTTTCTTCTGTGGGGGCTACGCAGAATTAGCCGGTGCCCGTTCTCCGGCAGGCGAATGCGTCGAATGTACGGTTCTCTCGGTTCACTTTGCTTCCCCACCATCGAGGCAATTTATTAAGGAGACAATTCTTTTGTTCAATTCTTACCCCCACAAACCACACCATTTATCGAGGGGACAACCCGAGCTTAGAACGACTCGATAGGACGGTCCGCACCTGCTCCTCGTTGGCATGTGGTCTGCGTCCCCAGCAGGAGGTGCCGGTTCGACTCCGGCTCGAGTTATTATTTGCGGGTTGAGTGTGTTTGGTTCAATTCCCTTGCCCCCCACAAACCACACCATCTATCGAGGGACAACCGAGCTTAGAACGACTCGATGGCGGACGGTCCGCGCCTGCTCCTCATGGGCATATTGGCTTGTTCCCAGCAGGAGCTCCCGGTTCGATTCCGGCTCGAGTCATAGCGGGCGGAGATGAGTTTTTTATTTCGTATGCACGCCGTACCGTCATCTCGGTCGATTCATTTTCTTGTCCTGAACCAAGGAAGTATGTATGTAGGCCCTACATAGAGTCGTGGACGTGGAAATGGCAGAGTCACGAGTGCGTGTATGACGAATCAAGTCCACTGCGCGTCCGAATACGAAATCCAGTTCTGCTCAAATCAGAAGGATCAGTGTAAGGGCGGTGGGCAGACGAGCGGGACGGAAGAAACTCGTCCGAGCTGGAGTCGCCGGCGCGTTGAAGGCAACGTCTAACGAGACACTGCGCCGCTCGCATCCTCACGAGCAGAGGAGAGCGGACCGAAAGCGGGTTCAAGCCAGTGTCTTGCTCGTTGCTGAAGTCGTCCCCCAAGTGTCTTCATCGGGCCGCAGACAGATGCAAATATATAGATGCAAATTCTGAGTACAAGCTGAGTCCTAAGAATGGGAGGAAGGTTTTCTATGATAGGCCGAGGACAGCGAAAGCAGAGCAGAGCAGGGATCAGAGCGAAAGGTGTGTGCGTGGGTGAATAGGTGTAGGGAGGGTCAGCCTGCTGCTAAAGATTGGGCGTCCACACCCGCACTCGCCCCCGACTCCTCAGACGGCGCCCAGCGCTCGACGAGCTCCCTCAAGCACACGCGCGCGTCCTCGCTCAGCAGGCCGGCGCCTTCTCGACGCGCGCGAGCGTCGCGTACACGTCGGGCAGGCGCGCGAGCCAGGTGGACGGGCAGCACGGCAGCGGCGCCGTGTCCCAGAGCGCGCGGAACTGGACGTCCGCGGCGGCGATGGCGGCGATCGCCTGTTCCGTCACGGTTTGTGCCTTGGTGCGCGCGGGCTCCGCGTCGCTCGCTTGCTCTGTTTGCGCGGGCTCCGCCTCCTCGCCCGCCTCCTCGTCCGCGAGCAGCGCGTCGAGGCGCACGCAGTGCTTCACCACACGCACGCCGATGTGCGCCAACACGGCCTCGTCCTCTGTCGCGGCCCTGAGCAGCGCGGCGGCCTCGCGCGGGACGATGCGGCCGAAGAGCGCCTTGGAGAACGCGAGTACCGCGCCGACCATGGTCGCGCTCGTGCTCCGGTAGATCTCGGGCGTGCTGCGCACGGCCTGCGTGCGGAGGTACACGGTCGCGATGTAGAGGGAGTAGCCCTGGACGAGCTGCGGCGCGGACGCGTCGAGGTCCTCGATGGAGAAGCTCTCGGGCGTGGCGGGAGCGCGGATCGCTCCGCCGAGGGCACGGAGCGAGGTGAGCTGGCGGTGGACGTGTTGCGCGAGCCTGCTTTGGGTCAGCGGCAATTCGATTGAGGCCACGCAAACGCACCCTCATCCTCGGGAACTGGAACGCTTTGGACGAGATGCCCTTCATGATCTCGCGGAAGGAAAAGCAGACGGCGGAGAGGGTGTGGTGCACACGGAGGTGCCATTCAAAGTCCTCCGACGACACGATGACTGCGTGCACGCTGTGTGCTGCAGAAAGGGTCAGGGACGAGGAAAGGGAGCCAGAGAGGGTGAAGCGGACCTAGGACATGGGCGAGGATCTTGAAGAGCAGCTCATTGGGCAGCGAGTGGTGGGCGGTGAGCTGCGACATGACTCGGAAGGCATAAAGGTGCCTGCGGAATCCACAGGACGGATCACTTTCAATCCATCACCGAGCGATTGCCGACTCGGCACAACCTGTGTTTGACCTCCTCCGCCGTGTCCGCAGACCCAATTTTCCGCCTGGATGCGTCGCCGGCGGCGGCGTGGGGTGGGCATTTTCAGGAAATTAAGGACCTACCTCCAGACGCATACTTCACGTTGGCGTTCATGTTTCAGTGCATGCACGAATACCACTGCTCAATCCCTACTGTAAGTAGTCTCCCGGATATGCAGGCTCTGATTGCTCGGAAAGCGCAAGATCGACGCTGAAAATGAGCTAAATGTCCTGCTATTGCCGTAAATCTCTTTGCGGAGACCCTCAGGCCGATGTGACTGTAACCTTGCGACCTGAGACATACGAGCATCATTGGGTGTATCTGTCTATGACAGACTAATGTGACCTAGCCAACGTCGGGGGGTGATTCACTCGTATCTAAAACAACTTGATGCCCGGGCTCTGTCTGCAAGATCTGGACGACGCAATTTCTTATCCGTCCCCGCCGGCGGTCGGGATCGGCGACGCGGTCGCCGGTGTGGCATTGTTCAAGACACCGCGGGTACTTACTTCCGATTATACACTGCCTAATTGCTCGGTGATGGCACTGCCAGGGCTCATTTCTTCTGCGCACAGAACAAATGGCCTCAAAAACCTCCTTGTTTTCGACCTCCGCCATTTCCGTATACCCGTCCGTCGCACCCGGTGTGGGCATTTAAAGACACGGCCGAAACAGCTGGCAGCTACCCGGACCCATACTTGACGTTCACGCTTCAGTGCATGGGCGAATCCCCCCAGGCTCAATCTCCATTCTTCCTGTTCTAGTCTGGAGGAAATAAACAATCCGAGGCTGGGTTGGCTTTCAAGATTGGCCTGGAAAGCGACAACGTGTGGAGCTGCAAATGTGCTGATTGTGCTGCTGTTACCGCAAAAATCTCTACGGAGAGCCTCGGCCCTCAACATCTTGCACTCGACGTACGCCCGGGCTCTGCAAGATCTTCGGCAACCCGAAACCCGTTTCCGGTGTCGCCGTCACGCCCATCATACACTGCATTCAGCGGCCCCAATAGCCGCAGCCTGTGGAGCGTGGGCGAGTTGCGTCTATATGCAGTCTATATGCGGCTTGCCGGCTTCACTAAGGCATCTAGACGGACCCTGCCGAGATTCAGCGAGCCTGCGGCTAGACCCTGTTGGCAGTTAGTGCTGCCGGAAGTTCGAGCCGGCTCAAGTTGATTTGGAGCTCGCCTCTAGGCCTTGCCTAATTGGGCAGCTTAAGCGACTGATGCATCAACTTGACTTGGACAGCGCTTCCATATCCGCCCTCCTCCCGCCCTCCTCCCGCCGTCCTTCGTATTTAGCCCTCTAGACTGGCCTCTGCAGGCATCTTGGACCCAAATTGAACATGAAACCGTGCCTGGAAACTATGGAGTGATTGGCGCATTACGCGCTCCCGCTTAACACTCCAAGACGCGTACACTAACGTCCACAGACGCGACTGTTTGTTGACGCGCCAAATGTATAAATAGCGGAGCACCATCAGTGTGCCGTTAGTCTACCGGGTGCCCCCGCCGCGATGTCCGGCCACTGTTCCTGCCCTGATCCGCACGCTTGTGTCTGTCAACCTCCCAGCACCCCGGGTCAGCCGACGGGGCCATTTGTTTACAATCCCTACTCCTACTACTCCCACTACCCGCAACCCGTCCACATTAACTCGTCTACACCGCTTCCATTGCAATGGCCTGATCAATTCGGAACTCCCCACGGCCACACTTGGGTCCCGCCGCACAATATTCCCCAGACGCACGTCCCCTTTCCCTCTGCACAGTACCCCGCATATCCGACTGCAGACGCGTCCGGCCCCTTTCGTTTTGTTCTCGGTGACACGGGAAATACAGTACCTCCCCCACAAACACCTGCTGCTCCACAAAAGCGGAGGCGTGCACCCAATGCGCAAGCAGCACGTAAACGTGCACATAACGACGCCGCTCCTCCACGTTCCACCGCTCCTGCACGCTCTACTTCGACTCTTCCTTCTCCCGCGATTCCTGGGGTTGGCCCGACAACTGCGCCAAACACACCAAACACGGACTCATCATCGACACCCGTTTCCCGTGAGCCCTCGGGCGACTTCTCATCCCTTCTTGACCATGCAAAGAAGAGCACCGCCGAGGCGTCCGATGTCTGGTACTTCCTTCGTAGGCTCCGTTCTGCTGAGCGCCCGCAAACGCTCCCCGAGCGGGAAACATTATCCGAGAAGCGCCCGGACCCGAAGGTGTTTCCCACTTGGCGTGTCGACTTTGCCCGTGAGTACAATGCTTTTAACCAATTCATGTCAATTGTTAATGAATAATTTTCTGTTCAGTGCCGATTCCGACGACACCTGGCGTGTATGGCAAAACAGCCACGGCCAAACGATGACCATCAGAAAGCACTTACAGAAGGAGCACGGTCGCTATTGGAGGGAGATGGTCGTTCTCAGAAAGCTCAAGGGCTATGAGACCGTCGGACGCACAAAGGTATCTTCTGGGGGAGCGGAGCGGGAGCCTTTCTCGCTCCCAGGATTTTATGAGCGGCTCACTCGGTGGATTGCAGTGGATGATCAGGTGTGTTATTTGCTGTTGCAGTGCTCACAGAGACTAATTATCCCAAGTCCCTTGACGTCGTCGACTGCCCGGAGCTCCGGGAACTGCTGTTATTCATCGGCACTGAACTCGAGGACCGAGATATCCCGCACCGGACGAAACTCTCTCAGATGATCTCCGAGAGATTCAAGCACGAATGGAGACGGATGGTGGAAGAAATTGCGGTACGGATTCACGCCATATATTTTAGAGTAGCTCAATCTCATTGGATCTTTCACAGAATTCCGTGGGTCGAGTTTCGGCCACGGATGATATCTGGAGTAGTCAGAGTCTCGACTCGTACATGGCCATGTCCCTGCACTACATGGCCAAAGATGCGAAAGGGAACCTTGTGTTGAAGACCCAGCTCGTCGCATTTCGCCACCTAGAAGGGAGTCATACCGGCGAGAATGTGGGGAAAGTATTTGTCCAGGTTCTCAAGGATATTGGCTGTCTTCACAAGGTGCGCACTTTTGCGCAATATTTGTTACTCTCTGACCTTGCCAAGATGTCGATGATTACCTGCGACAATGCGGGCAATAATAACACGAAAATGATCGAGATTCAGTACGAGCTTACCGCCTTGAACATTCCCTTCAGCGCTGAGGGGAACCGGATTCGGCGAGTTCCTGTTTCAGTCCGCCGTTCAAGTTTGTTCATTATATCCACAGGTGCTTTCCCCACGTCATAAATATCGCCGTCCAAACTGCACTCAAAGTCTTATCGGCTCTTCCCGAATTCATTCCCGGTGAGACACCTGAGGATCCGGAAATTACTGCAGAGCTAGCAGCAAATCCCGAATACTGGCAAGTCCTGCAGAACGATGTCGGAGGGCTCGCGCATTCAATTGTGACTGCCTGTCGAGCCTCCGGACAGCGTCGCGCCGATTTTGAAGAGACCATCGAGAAGGGTAACGAGAATGGGGGCTGGGGGGAGCCACCAGAGCTGCTGCGCGTTGTCGGCCTACTCAAGGATGTCGACACGCGGTGGTCCTCTATATTTTTAATGATTGATCGAGTGCTCGAGCTATACCAGGTAATTGTTCTGCGTCTAGGCGTCGAATTGTACTGAATTTTAACCTAGGCAATCGACGCACTCCTCGGCCTGGATAAGTATAGCGAGCTTTCGCACCTTTTGCTAACAGATCTCGAGCTGCAGGTACTACGGGATGTCCGGCAATTTTTGCAAGTCCCGCATGTCGTTCAAGAGCTGGTCTCCGCAGAGAAAACGCCGACGCTCTGCATTGTCCTTCCTCTCTATGAGAGGCTGATCATCATGCTTCGGGATCTGAAGCGTCAACTCCCCAAACTCGGCCACGCCATCTCCGCAGCAATCCGGAAGCTCGAAGAATATCTTGCTTTGTCTCGCTGTGCTCCAATCTATGCATTAGCCATGGGTCAGTAGAAGCTATCTTCCTTTTGAATCGTTCGTGCTCATCTCCTTTGCTAGTCCTTCATCCGACAATCAAATTTAAGTGGATAGAGGACCATTGGTCTGCCGAGGATTATCAACAAGCTCGCGCCTCTGTTCGTGCATCCGTGAGTTCTTGACCATTCTAAATGCTCTTTGCTCACAACACTCAGATGCTGGAATATCAACGCGACATTCGCCTGCAGGGGACCGCGTCAGGCTCCGCTGTGCCACAGAATACTTCTCGGCGCCCAGTTAATTCCTCCACCAACGCGGCACGTGCCCAGCGGTCTGGAATGGCCAGACTGAGCTCTCTCGCTCGCTCTATCTCGGGTGTATCCCCACACAATACCAACACACCACCGCAGTCTACCCCCACATCTCAGTCTGAGTGTGATGCTGAAGAGCAACGACTTAGATTGGAGGACGAGCACATCGTGGATGAAGAGTTGAGGAAGTACGAAGCTGAGCCCATTCTTGATGACGATAGCGACGAGCTTGAAGACTTCGACCTCGTTCGTTATTGGCAGGTTCGTCTTTTCTTGTGATCTCCGGGGTACTCCTCAACTAAATTATCCTCAAGTCGAAGCAGTTTGTGTACCGATTGCTGTACCGGACAGCACTCGATGTTCTGCCGGTTCAGGCCTCTGCCGTGCCCTGCGAGCGTGTATTCTCATCGAGCAAGGAAACTGACAGCTTGCGCCGCTCGTCTCTCTCTCCTGTGACGATGGAGATTCTACAACTCCTCAAATTCATGTTCCGCGGGGACCGGTTGACCTTTACAGAAGGTTTAGTGTGTACGGAGGAGGAGTTATCGGTCATTGATATACCCTCTACCGTCGTTGAGGAGCTCTTTTCAGGCGGAAAAATCTCCGAGCTCATGGCTTTAATAGACTCGTCTTACGAGGGGTGGGGACGATCTGTTTCGTTTGAACAGTAGTCGTAATTTTAATCAAGTATACTTTAGCAGCAGCAGTTTAATTGATGTCGCAGATATTTCTGCATACTTAAACCATTTGAGGCTGTTCCTGGCCTAGGGCTCTCTATTCCACAGAACGAAATGCGGGGCGCGCGCGAACGGCATGTTTGATCCGTGTAACCAAATATGGAAAATGTGGTGTGATCGCCTTGAGCGGGCTCAAGCTGATCACGCCTCAAGCTCGTCTGAGTTTGAAACTTACCGAGCTTAAGGTCAGCTCAACTCAACTTCCGGCAGCACTATTGGCAGTTGCTAAGCTTAGGTGATGGTAGGTATAAATAGCCCGGCCCGCATGATTTGCCGAGCTCTGTCGAGCCGGCGATCCGCGGCTAGGCAGGCGGCTCCAGGCGGCTCGCCACACTGGCCGGCTGGGTTCGTCTAGTGCCTGCTGTGGCTACGGGACGGCTGAACATAGTGATATCCTCAGACTGACTGGTTCGTGGGTGCCCCGCAAATTGTTTTTTCGCTGTATTCGCCTCGCCCATTCAGCGACGTCCTCACCAACCCTCCTACCACGAAATACACTTACGCGAGCGCCGGGAATATCACTTGTCCCGTCGTCCCAGCAGCCCCTACTCTCCGTTCCCTGCGCTCGACGAAGGTCGCATCGGGAGCAAGCACCCGAACGCCTACTGCAAGCCGGTCTACAACCCTGGGCGTTCTAGATCTGCGGCACAGCCAGTCCCGGTTCAACTTAGACTGGTCCAGCGTCTGACGCTATTACGTCTACGCAGCTTGTTCCCTGGTCGAAACAAGCTTGAAAGAGGCGCTCTATCCTTGCACGCCAGCTATCGACCCATGGGCTAGCAATTCAAGATTCTGAATTCACAGCATCGAATCGAAAGTGTATGAGAACGACATGAGGTTGAGAGACTGTTGACCGCGCGGTCTGATACTATCGTAATCTTCCTATACGCGTCCCATGGGAGAAGGACACGACTCATACGAGCCACGGGAAGTTCTGGGTCCGACTATCCGATATACCTTTCATCTCACTCCTCTAATCTCGTGCGCAGCGTTCTAAGAGGACCATCCCGCACACGAAGACGCCTCAGCCTTACTATTAATACTAATGGCTTACTTACTGAAACCCTGTACGCCGCACCTGCCGCCGCGACAAGCCGCTTCTCTCCAAACCGCTGCGCCAAGGTCGCGGTGTCAGCGCAATGCCCGTGGCGCCCGTCTTTGCGGTGCCACTAGTCTGCCCGTGCAGACCGTCCAGCGGGTTCGCGGGCAGCACGGTGGTCAAACCCTTTATGCAAGGACACCGGGGGTGGGAGAATGTGTGCCGTGCTGTGTGCGAGGTGCGAGGTGCGAGGCCTTTCAAATCCAGCGCGCTGCGTGGGCCGAATGATCGTAGGAACAGTTAGAACGATAACTATAAAGAGATAGGCCGAACGTCGAATTATTTGTTACTTTTGAAAGTAAACTTAGTAACCATACTGGCATTTTACTAAGAGTTGGATGATGTATGAATATGGATACCGCGCGTGTCTGTAAAATGAAATCTGAGTTGAACAGCACTGCACGGGTTTGTCCGTGATCGGATCGATTCGGATCGATTCGGCCGGTGCTTCATCACCTGGCTTTGACCTGGCTCTTGACCACGTCGCCCGCGCTGAGCAGATCCTCGCGTAACGTGCGGTAGGATGCCGCAAGGGGGCACGGGCATGCTCGGACGAGGTACTCAATCTCTCATCCGTCCCCGCCGGCGGCGCGGTGTCGGAATTTTCAACGCGCCGAAACAGATTGCACCTATGCTACGGACCCGCACGTTTCAGCACATGCGCGAGCCCACCCAACCAGGCTGACCCTCGATTGCTAAACGCACTTTAGCCTCTACGCTGGCAGATACGCAGGAAACAAAGCATCGCTTTGCTTGAACATTTAGCGCAAGATCCCGACAGGAGCAAAACCTGAGCTAACGATGCTGCTATTACCGAAAGGATCTCTTCGGCGACCGGTTGGAATTGTAGCCGGGCTCAGGCCGATGTGAAACGTACTTGGGCCTCCGCCCGCACTCGCCCACATACAAGCCTACTCGTCTTCTTTGCGTTCAAGTTCCAGCATATGGGGCACAACACGCTCAACCTCGATTACTCCTACTCTAGTCTGCCAGATATCAAGGAAACGAAAAATTCGAGCCTCCATTGGAGCTGAACATCGGCTTGGAAACCGGAATCACCATATGAAGCTGCACATATTAATAGGGAACAAGGTACTGCTTTTATCACGCAGATCTCTGCGCCGTGCGGATACCGGGGATCTGACGTCCGATGTGAGACAAGGGCAAGCGCCCACACCGGCCCACATAAAAGGTGCGTTTCCTGCTCTTTCTCTCCCATCACCCCGCATGTCTTCAACAAGCCTTCCCAAGACGAAATACGCCGCCGAGAATTATTTCTTTATCCCCGCAGTCAACGCCGACACGCAGCGATCTCCGTGTCCTGCGCTCAACGCTCTTGCCAATCACGGCTATATGTGCGTTTTCATCCACCTGCCACCATCTTCAGTACCTCAATTCTTAACCATTGACAGCCCACGCGACGGAACCGAGATCCCATTTTCGCAGCTCCTGCACGCCGTGAAAGCCGTGTACAACCTCAGCCTTCCCCTCGCACTCCTCCTCACCGTCGTCGGCTACGCCACCTGCGGCACATTCTCCCTCCACACGATGTCCTGGACCCTCACCCTCGCGGACCTCTCCGCTCGTGGATGGAACAAAATCGCACACGACGCGTCCCTCGTGCACCCGTCCGGCATCCCGTCGCACGCGCCCGACCCGGCGTTGCTCGCGAATCTTCTCGGCGCGGCGGACGCGGGCATGACCCTGAAGGGCTTGGCCGCCGTGCATGCCGCCCGCGAGCGCGATCTGGCGCGTCCGCTGGACGGCCTGCACGGGCAGATTGCGTTCGGCGAGTGTGCGCTGACGTGGCTCGTCCTGCGCAATCCAACGACCGGCGTTGTCGAACGTGACGCGTTGGCGCAGTGGTTCGGGGAGGAGCGGCTTCCGACGGGGTGGTGGGAAGAGCTGAGGCCCAGAACTCCTGTGGGGTTAAGGCAGGTGCGGAAGACTGCGGGCCAGGTCCAGGAGTTTGTAAACTATGAAAGCTCGTAATTTTCTTGAAGTTTTGCTATTTATCTCTTCCCTAGCTTACGACTGTGGCGAATATTAATGTATTATCTGGAGAAAATTATGAACTTGCAATTGCTGGATCCACAGTCGCATTCAAATAGTAAACTCGTATCCAGTCTGCCTATGAGTAGTAAAGATGTGGCAAGCAACATCTTTGCCAGTTCTACTGCAAAGATGATACATCGCAGTGCGCACCCGGACGAACTTCGAAGGCGCAAGCGCCAGCAAAGGCGTGCACTCAGCGGCCATCATTGACTGAGCGGCCATCATTTGACAATTGACGTCATCACTCGTTTGCTCCTTTCGCTCTTCTTCGGTGATCTACCGACACACACAGCCTTGTCGAGATTGACCGGAGGGTCTCTTACCGACCAACATCGAGGAAGGCACTGGCTCGCCGGATGATCAGAGAGTCTAGAGAGCACTGCCAGTGATGAGCTTAACTCTGCACCATCCGAAGGCTGTTGTTGTCAACAGGCTGGGGGCCGTCGAAGGAAGCGGTTGATGAAGATCTCCGCAAGGTCTGAAAATCACGCAAATCACGGAGCTGCCTGCCTGGTTACCCCAGAGATTCCCTGGATTACACACAGCCTAGCCCGACAACTTTATAAAAGGAGTGACTTCGTGCGTTCCCCCCATCACCGAACATGTCTTCACTTCCCAATACCCAATACGCGGCCGGGGATCATTCTTTCATCCCTGCAACCACCTCTGACCGACGATCTCCATGTCCTGCTCTCAACGCTCTCGCCAACCATGGCTACATGTGCGTTTTAGCATGCTTCAGCCAGATATGGATGATGAATGAATCTTCACAGCCCGCGGAGCGGAACCGGGATCAGATTCTGGGACGTCCTTCATGCCGTGAAAAATGTGTATAATCTCAGTTTCCCCCTCGCCTTCTTCCTCACTCTGGCCGGATACGCAACATGTGCCACATTCTCCCTAAAACACGTTTCTTGGACGCTCGATTTAGCGGACCTCTCCGTGCGTGGATGGGACAAAATCGCACACGACGCATCCCTGGTGCATCCTTCCGGTATCCCATCGCACACTCCGGACCCCGCGTTGCTCGAGAATCTGCTCAGCGCAGCGGACCACCCGGGACCTCAGGCGGAGACAGGAATGACGCTAGAGGGATTAGCAGCCGTCCATGCCGAACGCAAACGCAGCCTTCCGCGCCCATTGAGCGGATTCCACGATCAAATTGCTCTCGGCGAGTGTGCGCTGGGATGGCTTGTCATGCGCAATGTACAGACTGGTGTGGTTGAACTCGACACGTTGGCGCAATGGTTCGGGGAAGAGCGGCTTCCAAAAGGGTGGTGGGAGAAATTTAGGCGACCTCGGAGTCCAGTGGGCCTGTGGCAGGCGAGGAGTGCGGCGGGCCAGGCTCAGAAGTTTATTAGCCAATGTTCAGCCCAATGATGTCGTTTCCTGACTCGCCATTTATTTAAAGAATTCATCAATGTAACATTACATGTAAAACGCTCAGCGCTCATCGTCCAACTAGCGGCGAGTTTAGCGCTGTTCAGCGCTTCGATGTAACTCTCCCGAAGACCCGAGACAAAATTTCGCCAGGAATTCTTAAGCCTTCCCACCTATTCAGTAATCTCAGTGTCGTGTGAGGTTTCTTAGCCGACGCAATGCCGTATGATAAATTTGATACTAGAGACTAATCCTCCATCGAGGCCGCATACAACGTGAAGCCGGTGATTTTAGCCTCTTGCGGAACTTAGAGCGCGGCTCTTCTTTACTCTTTGGCTGTGTTTAATCCTTTTCCACGAATAAGCTCATTTTCCGACCGTTCCTCTCGGGAGTGGAGTCGTTCTCGTTCCGCTGAAACGCAAGAACTTGAAGTTGAAAAAGAGCGTGAAAGGATAAATTTGTGCAGCGCCGCTGTATCAGCTATCATTATATTATTATACTTTCTGAAAACCTCCTTCAAGGTGAGGTTCTTCGGGTTTTTGACTCGAACGGAGTCACCGGTCTGGTATCATTTGTTCTCCGCGGCCAATTTTTGGTTCCAGGGTGCTCTCTCGTTTTAGTCCCTTATATGGGACCACCATTGCCCAGCTTGTCGTGCAAGGTACCCGCACCCTCAAAGTGCGTTTCTTTCAAGCATCCCACTCCCACACGTATGTACATCTGAAAGCCAACGCAGGTTCTGCTGCCTCTGTATGTTGATCCCGCCAAAGCCGCGACAGCCGCAGGACATCCGGCACGAATTGCGCAGCGTGGGTTAGCTTTCCCACAAAAATTCGCGACCAACCAAGGGCCTCCATACCCGCGCATCCGACGACCCAGTTCCATATCATCGAGCACAGAGTCAGGTTCTATATGTAGCGGCTCAACCCGACGAAACCTGTCTGCTTTCGATCAAATCCGCCTCTCAGAACGGCGACCTCATTTCTTGTTGAGGCGTATGTCCGCGATCCACGGGTCAGGGCAACTACATTAAGTGCCGGCGCAAAATGCCGCAGCCCAGACTCTTTCCTCGCCACGAATATAAGCGCTGGGGTCTGGATCTCAGATCGCCGCACGTCTTCTACCGATCTCGCGCTCGCGAACTGGCCCAAACCAAGCGCTACTCTACATATGCGTCAGTGTCTCCAGCTACTAAGCCGTACGTGGCCGTTCGGTTGTTGGGATCTATTCGAGAACCTCCTTCTGTATTCGTCCCACGCTCGAGATCGATCTAATTCCTAAACAAGTAAACAAATGAAGCGGTATTGCATATTATAGGACTTTGATGCTATTCGAACGTTCAAATTTAGGATATTTCTCTGCAAGGACAATTGATGGGATTCACTACGTTCCGGCATCGCCTAAACTTAGCGGGCTAGACTCCGTCTAGCAACGATCGATCAACTAGACACACTTTTAGGTCTGTTTAGAAGTGTTTATTGATCGATCGTTGCTAGACAGAGTCTAGCCCGCTAAGTTTAGGCGATGCCGGAACGTAGTGATTGAATTCGATCACGTGCCTTTGGTTCAATCTCGGGTTTCTCAACCATCTGTGGTTAGCGAGGCGTCCAATGGGCAGAGATCAGCTGAAAAGGTCATGAATATTACACGGGAGTTTTAAAATCCGTCGTATTGAACACGAGGATCATAATGTTTCGATGGGTTTGTGAACCTTTCTTCTTCCTGGTTCAAGACATTCCCCCGATTTTACATAAACGCGGCATGAATTAAGATACAACTACAAGTACATCGAAGAGATCAAAAATAGTAACAGACTATTCGAGTGCTAGGCGAATTTGAGTAGTTAGCGGCAGTTCACAACTTATGTCTACCATGGTGGCCGTGGTGGTGGTGCGCTTTCTTGTGAACCTCGCCAGCGGCATCGACCTCCTCCGCGCGGGGAGCGTGGTGGTGGTGGTGCTTGGCATTGTGCGCGTCAAAATTGCTAGCCTCAGTCTCGTCGGCGGCATCGACCTCGTCTGCTCGGGGAGCGTGACGATGGTGTCGGTGGTGCTTGGCCTTGTGCTCGTCAGCCTCGCCAGTGGCGTCGACCTCGTCCGCGCGGGGAGCGTGGTGGTGATGGTGGTGCTTGGCCTTATGTGCGTCAACCTCGGCTTGGCCATTATCGGTGCGGGGTAGGACGATCGAGCAGCAAAGGTCGTTCTCAAGACTCTGGCCGTCGAAGCAGTGGGTCACTTCGCTGCACCGCCCTTGCACGCACGACCGCCTAACGAGGGGGGCGCTGCATCGCTAGTTAAAATTGAATAATCGTAAGCAAACTATACATCCTCGGCCTCGGAACATACCTTGCTAACTGCCTCCGCATCCCCGGCGAGAGCCGTCGAGGAGAGTGCGAAGACGGCGACGACCGCCGTAACGATAGCAGAGGTAAAACGCATTCAAGAATGAGGAGGTTGGGATTTGAGTAGCTGAGGAAGAGTTGGAGTCCTGGACATTACGGCGAAACGGCGGTGCCTTTATACTAGCCGGAATGAATATTAATATTGGAATTCGGGGCCCAGGATCATTCTTTCGTCCCTGAAGCGAACTTCGAGAAACGATCTCCATGTCTTGCTCTCAACGCTCTAGTAAATCACGGCCACATGTGCGCTCCTCGTTTTCTCCTCCTGTCCCTCTATTAACCATCATGGTAGACCGCGGAGCGGAACCGAAATAACCTTCTCGCACCTCCTGCACGCCGTGAAAGACGTCTACAATCTCAGCCTTCCCCTCGCCTTCCTCCTCACATTGGCTGGTTACGCGACATGCGCCAAATTCTCTCTACACACGATGTCTTGGAAACTCAATCTAGCGGACCTCTCCGCGCGCGGGTGGAACAAAATTGCCCACCACGCGTCCCTCGTGCATCCTTCCGGCATTCCATCGTACGCTCCCGACCTCGCATTGCTCGAGAACTTGCTCAGCGCAGCGTCCCGCTCAGGGAGCCCGGGAATGACTTTGGAGGGTTTGGCCGCCGTCCATGCCGACCGCGCTCGCAACCTTCCACGCCCGTTGAGCGGTTTCCACGCACAGGTCGCGTTCGGCGAGTGTGCGTTCGGGTGGCTCGTCATGCGTCATCCACAGACCAGCGTCATCGAGGTCGACACGTTGGAGCAATGGTTTGGAGAGGAGCGGCTTCCCGAGGTTTGGGAGGATTCGAGGCGTTTCGGAAACACAGTGGGCTTGCGAGAGGTGCGGGAGACGGCCAGCCAGGTATAGGAGTTTGTAAAGAATGCCTGCTTCTTGAATCGTTTGCTGTTTATGTATTATGCATTTTCCTCCTCCGCTGCGAATTTTAGAACCATGACTCAGGACACTCATATGAAATCCAAGTTCAACATCCCATATCACAGGCCTTGAAATTTGCATTACTAGTAGTATATCGGTATGTAAGAATTATGTGAAGACTAGAAAGATTGGAAAGAGAGCTTGAGGCCTGCGAAAAACTGCTAGTACCCAGATCCACCCTTGCCATGACCGTTGTTTCCCTTGCCGTCGTCCCCGCCTCCGTATCCTCCCCCATTGTGGCCCCCATCGTGATGCCCGCCGTCGTGGTCTTTCCCACCTCCATAACCTCCTCCGTTATGGCCTCCTTGGTTGTGGCCGCCGTCGTGGTCGTTCCCGCCTCCAAATCCTCTACCATATCCACCCCTCCCATCCTGGTGGCCACCGTCGTCTTTCCCGCCTCCATAGCCTCCCCCGTTATGACCCCCATCATCATGCCCGCCCTTCCCCCCACCATAGCCGTTGCCTTTCCCATCGCCCTTGCCGTTGCCCTTTCCATCGCCCTTTCCGTTGCCCTTTCCATCGCCCTTCCCGTCGCCCTTTCCATCGCCCTTTCCATCGCCCTTCCCGTCGCCCTTTCCATCGCCCTTCCCATCGCCCTTTCCGTCGCCCTTCCCATCGCCCTTCCCATCGCCCTTTCCGTCGCCCTGTCCGTCGCCCTTTCCATCTCCTCCGTACCCATCGCCCCCGCGGCGGTGGTACTCACGCACACAACACAACCGCAGCGGGTCGAGCTCGAACCCAAGCTCGCATTTGCGTAGCTCATTGCAGCGCCCCCGTACACACGAGTTTTCGATCTTGAATGGAATGCACTTATCATCCTGTACGCATCGAGAGAATCAGCGCCTATCGGCATCCAGAGGTAAAGAAAGACGTACGCGGTGTTGGCCATCGTCGCCGCCGTCCCGTGCATCGAGCTCGGATTGGCCGAGCACGGCGGACGAGAGGGAGAAAAAGACACAGACGGCCGCTGCAGTGGAAGAGGTGAATCGCATGGTGAATTGGATGAACTGATGGGTTGGAAAAAAAAGGAGAAATACCCGTCCGTTTTATACAGTTTCGCCTGGGTTATATAGGGATAAATTGGGAGGCACCAAGCGTGAAACACGCCCGCCCGCGCATATGGTCAGATGGGAGGCTGTTCTGTCTCATTACAGTCAGCTTGCCATAATTTTGCACCAGAGCTCTGGAAAGTGGGAGCGCCGCCTTGCGATTGAATAGGGAATATTCAAGTTTGAAAGTGTTTCATTGACGGAGAATGTATGCCAAACTAATGCATCCATCCTAAAAGTGCAATTAGATTGGTCGGAAATTAGGCTCGTTAGACAGCTGTCATACCTCGGGCAGAGCGCTGATGTCCAAAATGGGGTTCCCGATGCCATACCCGCGTGCAGGGAACTCAAGACCATGAGTTGTTCGGACTGTTAAGATAACTGCACAGAGGACGTTGCCGGCTTTAAGTTCAAGGCAGTAAGACTTTACTGAGATGGCCGGCCAAGCAATTTAAGAAGTTCACGTGCCCGTCATACTTACAGGACGCGGTAGGCTCAGGCTCGCGACGCTTACATTGACTCCGCAGCCAGCGCCGTGTGGCGGTCTTGAGATATAAATATGCGCTGTGATTGATTGCTAGCGGAGATTCTGCTGGTAAAGTCAGCTCGGGCGCGAGGTCCAGTAAAATATCGGGCGGCATCCTCGGGCTCGGACTCACTGGTTGCAATTTATCCAGGTATGGTTATCTCAGGGCTGAGTAGCGAACAGTAGCGCTCAAATTCCACACAAAAAACGCGCAGGGTCGGTCACCGGCTCACAGTACAGAAGTGCCACTGGGGGCGAGGAAAACGGGTAGTTCCAATGCGCCGTCTGTCCTACAACAATCGTAAACTCCTACAAATGGTGGAGGAACCCAAGCGGAGATAGACAGAAAGTGAGGCGCTGTGTAATCGAGTCCGTAAGATCGTAAAATTCCCTGCAAAAATCCAGGTATGAGCGTCAAGGAGGCACAATTTAAATTGGAACATACATCTAAATAATAGCCCCAATCCAGAAGCCATTCTGCAGCCAGATAGCGAGTCCAATGGAGATCAGGATGATGAGAATGAGGCCCAGACGCTGCCATGCGGGAGGCGTCGGCATGTCGAATCGCGGGTCTGGCGGGTAGACGATCGGCGGGGCTCTGGTGAGCATTCCTTCTTCATCTTCGTCCTCGAAGAAGGTGGGACCACTGGGAGATGTCGGCCCTCGAGTATAATCCTCGTCCGAGGTGGGCAGCAGAGAATATCGAGGTCGCATCATCGTGGCTGCGGCAGGAGAGTTGTTTGCGCGTGCTTGCGGCCACCAGCGACTGTCACGTGTGACCAACTCGGCTTAAGTAATGGCCAGAACCACATCCACGCGGACCACGCTTGGACCACGCCTTCTCAGTTTGGACGTTGCGCCCTCTTATTTCCTCTGCCTATTATTATTTAGGTGGTTATTAGATTCGTGGGGCCAAGCACGCACTGCCAGTGTGTGCTCTCCAACGACTCCGGAAATAGCTGTCATCTGCAAGTCGGCCCAAGGGGGGATCGGGATTAACATTTCGGATATGGGGTCGGGGTCGGGGGGTTCCAGGCAAGGCTTAATTTTTTTTTCATAATACATTTTATATTTGGAGGAACCCGGGGTATGGAACGTGCTGGAAGATGCAGGAACCATAGAACGAGTGGTAAACGACCCTCCGTAGGGGCTTCGGACTGCGGTTTGAAGCCTCCAAGAATCACAAATTTAGGTCAGAAATAGGCAGGTAAGGAATGAAATTTGTAGTTAGAGGCCATTGTACGTACTGTTGAAGAGAAAGTTGCGCGAGGTCGCGATGACCTGATGACCTTGGGAAGCTGTCTATCAGGTGGCGCTGCAGCCGCACATGACTCGGAGGCACGGCCCGGGCTTTGAGGGGCGAATTACCTGCCCTATAGTATATGGAAGGACCAGGGGAGGGGAGTCCTGGGGAGGACCGAGAAAAACCTTTCGACCCTATATCCGTTTTTCGAATCCCGGTTCCCCCTTGCATTGGCCTTGCATTGGCCGCCTCGATACACTTGGATACATTGGTTTTATTCAGGTTCTTTCCCTCAAACTTCAGTTTTGTACAATGCCGTTGATATAGACACAACACATTGAAACGCTCAATAGAAAATTAAAAGGCTTTTCGAGGTTGAAACGTCACAGGCCTAGGCCTCTCGATAATAGTTCGTCCACTTTCACCTCGTCTCCTCGAGCATGTATGGGATGTCGCCAGGCCTCCTCCTGACGATGGTAATCTCGAATGGTGTCGTCCTATCAGCCCTCATTCCAGACACACGACAAAAAGGGCGCTGCGTTAAACACTTCCGTTCCTTTCATCGATCCCACCGGTAATTTTGTATGGTTCTTCAAGTACGGTACTTTCAGTAGTCGCGTCCGTTATCTCCGTTCTCTGGAATGAATGAACTTATCGGAACTTGCAGGTTTTACGACTTTCTATGTGCGACTTTCGATGGAACCTTAACATATTATTTTTGCTCCAACGATGGTGCTGCGCTGACGCTCAAACCAACTGCAAGTACTCACAGTTCATAGGTACTAAATCAGCCCAGGGTGTTTTAATTCTGATTTACCTATGGTCAAGGACGGCCCACTTCAACGCCCCATCGCGTATTATTATTGCCCAGTCACCGTTAATTCGGCCGGCGTCAATCTAACCGCTTGGACTCAGTTTTGTTGGCCGGTACGTGCTGACCAGGAAATATTTAGAACTAACTTTACGTGCCCACCAGCCGACATTACTAGGTATCCTCTAACCGGCGGGAAGGTGCGAGTCAGACCATTGTATGTGCTTATTGGATGTCACACAATACACCTACGACGCGGTAATTCATATTATCTGTGGTTTCGGCTCCTCGCGCTGATTCGTCGCTGGACAGGAAAATCAGACTTTCATGGCATGCTTATGGAGGTCCGTCAACCGAGTACAGTCATCTAGCAACTCAACGTGCCTGCTCACCCACTTTAATCTCACATAACTAACTTGAACCAGGGTAAACGTCTCGTTTTTACAAACACACAGCGCAGGTTCAAATCTGACCAGCGCGTCGGATCAGCGGTGTGTTTACATCTCTGCGTTGTGATATTGGATACTAAGCCCGCCCCTCAGAGCGACAGCCTCACTTCTGGTTTAAGCGTCTGTCCACAGTCTGTTGCGATAGGGAAAGGATCAATCGGGTCGATCCCAGTGGGCGCCGTTCTGTCAGGTGGCGATTCGGCATTAGCTGTATCTGGGGCAGCTGCATCGAGCGCTGATACCAGCGGCAGCACAATGCCGCTGCACGTGCTATTAGCGCTCCATGAATAGGTTCCTCGTCCTCGGTATCCTGTTAATTGCTAGGGTTTGGATTTCGGATCGCCGCGCATCCTCTGCCAACCGTCGCCGCTATAAGAAACTGGACACGACTCGCGGACTGGACCATGATGACCTGCTCTACGATGCGTCGTTTCCATACCAGCTACCAAGCCGTATATGTATCTTTTCCGTTGTAGCTTCAAGGATTTCCTTTATAATGGTCTCGACTGTAATCGGGTATTACTATAAGTTGATCGAGTTCGATCACGTGCTTTTGGTTCAATTTTGCACAAGTCTCAAGTCATTGTGAACTCAGTGCAAGCCTTTTAGACGCGTCAAAGATTCAGATTCAGATACAAGTACAGGTACAATAATTAGATTAGGATCGTTAAAAGATATGTAACTTGAGTGTTTGGCAGGGAAATCGGCGGCTGGTAGACTGCGACTTGGAATTGTAGGAAGCATTTACCACCCATGTCCACTCTTTCCGTGGCCGTGGTCCTTTCCCTCGCCGTGGTCATTGCCCTTGCCGTGATCGCCGCCCTTGCCATGATCCCCTTTGCCGTTGTCCTTTCCTCCGCCGTATCCTCCTTCGCCCCCGCGCGGATAGTTATCATGGCCATGTCCCCCCTTCCCGTGATCGCCCTCGCCTTTGCCGTGGGAACCCTTCCCGTCGTGGCCGTGGTCGTTTCCCTTGCCGTTGTCCTTCCCTCCGCCATATCCTCCTTCACCCCCGCGCGGATAGTTGTCGTAGCCCTGTCCCCCCTTCCCTTGATCGCCGCCGCCTTTGCCGTGGTCACCCTTTCCCTGGTCGCCCTTGCCGTGGTCGTGGTCACCGCCCTTTCCGTGATCCCCTTTGCCGTCTTCCTTTCCTCCTTCTCCCCCACGCGGATAGTCATGGCCCTTCCCCCCCTTCCCGTGATCGCCGCCGCCTTTGCCGTGGTCACCCTTGCCCTGGTCGCCCTTGCCGTGGTCGTGGTCGCCGCCCTTTCCGTGATCCCCCTTGCCGTCTTCCTTTCCTCCTTCTCCCCCACGCGGATAGTTGTCATGGCCCTTCCCCCCCTTCCCGTGATCGCCGCCGCCTTTGCCGTGGTCGCCCTTGCCATCGCCGCCCTTGCCGTGGTTATGGTCGCCGCCGTTGCCGTGATCCCCTTTGCCGGCGTCCTTTCCTCCTTCGCCCCCGCGCGGATAGTTGTCGTGGCCGTGGCCCCCCTTCCCGTGATCGCCGCCGCCTTTTCCGTGATCGCCCTTGCCATGATCTCCCTTGCCGTGGTCGTGATCGCCGCCCTTCTCCCCTCCCTTGTCGCCACCGCCGCGGGGGAGGATGATCGGGCAGCAGAGGTCGTTCTTGAGACTGTGACCTTCGGGACAGTAGCGCCGCTCGGTGCACCTGCCCTTCACGCACGATTTATCGGTGAGGCAGGGACTGCATCGCTGGTTGGAAAATTAAACCGTGGTCAGAACTTTCAGTTAATCAGGCAAAAAGCGTGCCTTATAGTCTGCCTCCGCATCCCCGGCGATGGCCGTCGAGGAGAGCGTGAAGACGGTGACGAGCGCCGCAATGGTGGCAGATGTGAAACGCATTTGAGAATGGGAAGGCTAAGGAATTGACTGGTAGCTGAGGAAAATTGACTGGTAGCTGAGGAAGAGCTGGATTGCTGGGCAATTGAGGCGAACCTGCGACGGCTTTATACCAGCTGGGATGGATATTCGAGGTTAGATGAATATTAATCTGCCCGCGACGTTGGCACGTGAGGCGCGTTTGAACCGCGACATCTGCCCGTTTGATGAGGAAATATTGAAGCGCCCGGTAGTTTGGGGCGCAGCGATGCTGAAATGTGCAGCGCGTGTACCTGTTTCGGGAGCCACAATTTTCGCGTGAATTTACGGCCGCTGACCGTTTGGATGGAGAAGTAAACTCCCGACGGCTCTCCAGGGGCACCATTTTGGCGTGAACAATTGAGATAGATGAACTAAATGACCGCACGGTAATAGTTTCAACTTGGGGACACTATCACGAGCTTCGACCTCTAGAAAACCACCATCCATCCTTGATATTGGAACCCAAAAAGTGTCCGTTGCTCTGCATACTGGTGAATATTTTCTTGGGAGCGCACAATGCCATCGGGATGCGTTGGGAGATCGTGTCATTACATTTCGTGTCCCCAACCACGTACTGCGGAAACAGCTTCGATGAATTCATTAACTTGAATCTGAAAACGCACGCCGTCACTCGACGAACGTTTATGTAAACTAAAGATCACTGGCTCTAAAATTTCAGCCGCACAAGGATGAAAATCTCAGCCGCACAAGGATTTCTATCAGCTTCAACTTGACTGAGCGCGCACAGCATGGGAGGAAACAGTTTTAGATCCGGGCCCCCGTTCGGCGTCTCAAAGATCTTCCGCCTGGAGCAACAAAGTCGATTGATTAAAATCGGTATCGTAACTTGAAGTTCCTAAACGGGGATGCGACGCGCTATACAACGCTTTGATTCATTGCTTCGGCCGATAGACAGTTGCCGCGGCGAACGTCGAACGGGATGTGGGCTGATGGTTGCGCCCAGAACCTACGTAGAGCATGTTAGCTACACACGTCCAGAGGTTGTAGAGAGGAAATGACGAGACGTCTGGTTTTCTTTGTTGCGACGCTGCCAGTGGGATAGTCATCTTGGACAAAAAAAACTTGTGCAATCTGGGCTGAACAAAGTAGTATTCTCACCTGTACATGTTACATACCTTGAAGCGAAAACAGCATTCCCTGTGTGGAAGCTGTCCCGCGAAAAAATCACCATGCACGAATGAGGGGAATGGCGGTCTCAAATAAAGCGCGAGAGCAAGCAAGATGACTTAGAGCACCCGTCCCGCCCGCATTGAACTATGCGCACTAAATGATTGAGAGCGTATAGTAGGGCAAAGTTTGGCGAGCAGTCAGCTAATTAAGAACCTGAGCGCGCCCATAATTCGCTCCAGCTGCGGAGAGCAAACGTTCGAGTTAAATATTCCTATCCTTAAGCTCAAAATAAAAGAAGTTAGCGCCGTAAAGTATTCACAGCGCTTTGATTTATTGCTTCAAGTTCGTCATGCCGAGCTCAGTGCGCGCGGCGAAAATATGCCGAACGGGTCATAAATAATTGAATTGCGTCATGCAGGTACACCACTGACCGTCGCCATGATCTACCATTTCTAAACATGTCGATGTCGAGCGATAATTTTAGCTCCGAAGGTGAGACGTTAGCCATACGAGGGAAACATGGAACATTTTGAAGTTCAACCTCGCCTGAGTACACTGGGAGCAGGCGGCAGAGAAACAGAGGTAGTACCCGTTAACCAAATGAAGTGTGCTTGTTCGGCTGTGTCTCCTTAAGCTAGGGATGAGGGGGCAGTTGCAGAGAATAATCGTGGCGTCAGACCTATATTAACATGACGCCACGGGGGACAGAATGTAAGAATTAGATTAGATGACAGCTATATTAATCCCAATACGAGCACAACTTTCCAGCATTGGTGAGATTTGAGATTCTGGTCAGAGTCTATGAATGAGATACAACAGAAAATAGGATCCGCAGGTGCACATACGCAGAAGTGGACACGCCAACTCAAAGGCCGCGATCGCGCCCCCAGCACGCGCGAGGAACGCGCACAGGTTGCCCTCCTCTTCTCGGGGAGCCGCCGGTCGCTGCACTCTGAGCGCGCTGATCTCCTCGAAAAACACGCCGCAGGCGGCCACCCACACGATCTGCATCGTTGTATAAGCGCAAGTTAAGAATCGGACCAGGTGACGCGCACCCCCATGATCGGGTTAATGTATCTGAAATGGCGCAAAGGCACGGCCGCGATGATCCCGAGCACCGAGCGCGCCGCAGCGAGGCGCTTACGCTTCGCCAGCGCGTCCGTCCGCGCAAAGATGCTGTGCAGGCGCACGGCCGCAGCATGTGCGATGCTGTGCGCGACGACGAGGGCGCGCGTCATCGCCGGCGTCGGCTGCGCTATTCGGTTCGGGGGCACCAACGCGTCGCGGAAGGCGTCGATCAGCGCGTCCAGACGCGTGAAACTGCGGCGGAATCCTGAGACCTGCTCGACCGCCATTTCTGGTGCATCGGGATGCGAGTTAATATGAATTTTGCGTGGGGTGGGGGGACTTACCGGGCTTCCACGTCCGCGCGAGCTCGTCCGCGCGCTGCCACAGGAACGATGCTTTGGCCAGCATGGCGAGCGTGGACATAGCCGTGTCCGACGTCGGCGTGCCGCTGACAAAGTTTTGTATCGTATGGCTGAAGCGGGTACTGGGTGGGAGATTTCCCTAAAGAATCCGTTCAGTTTTCAGGCTCATAATCCGCACACTGAGCCTCACCTTCGGGTAGTCGTCCACTTCGAGAGGCCATGGCGTATCCACAATGGCCAAGTTATCTCGGTGCGCGAACCCTGGCTCTTCGCTGAGCCCAACCGCCCAACATTTATCCAAGATCATTACCGTCCACCACGCATGGATGCGCTCCCCCTCTTCGGTGGCGTCTCTCGCAGGCGGCAGAATCCCCGGAGACGAATGGGTTTCCGACCGAATCAGATGAAGCGAGCTACTCAGGCTGAGTGAAATGGCGGCCGCCGTATGATATTTCCCCTCCAATGCGCGGCCGGACGCGAAGAAGAAATATGCGAGCAGGATCTCAGCCTGGAGTGTATGCATAACGCGCTGTGGATGGGTATCGGACAAGCCTTGGCCGGTGAGATGTACCGCACGCGTCAGGAAAGCCGATTCCTGCGCCAACAAATTGGGCTGGTTCGACAGCCGCAGGCCCCAGAGATAGACCGTCGATAGGAGCGCGGGCGACGGGCGGGACTGGTGGCCAGTTGGAAATGGCAGTAGAGCAGATTGTCGGAAACGCGCGGGGTTGAGAAAAAATCCGAATTCTGAGGAGTAGGCGAGGAAGTAGTCGACGCTGGGGATATATTAGAAGGGCCAGGAAGTTAGTTTAGTGGGGAACGCACAGCTGCTGTATCATGTCCGTCGGAGGCTCGCTGGTGGCTACCCATGATTCTAGACTCATGTAAGCGACTAACAATACTCGGAAGGGAAAAAATTAAACGCACGCGTAGGGCGAGGAGTGGCGACCCGATTCAAGTCGCTGGAGCCACAATACGGCCGGTGAAGTGAGACGTCGCGCTTCAACTTGGGCCGTTGAGGATTTTCAAGGTCGTGGATGCGGTTTTGTAGTCGGAAAATATCCTCCTCCAAGATGTGGGACATGGCGCGCTTTCCGCTATCGGTGTATTCACAATCATCCTCGATATCCAGACGGGTGCATTGGCTGCACGGCAGATTACCGTCGCACTTCTGAGTGATGTTAAGCAAGTATGAACGCGAGAGGTGACGAACGAGCATACTCTTTTCCGCCTTCGACAGTTAAAACATGCTTGTCCGCGTTGAAGCTTGCCATTGTCGGGAGACGCCCTTGAAGTCGAGGCCATGACAGAAGAGTCGGGATTTGCATGCGCATGGTCGCTCCGGTCCATAATAAAGCCTTCACCTACCTACCTACCGCACATACATCACGGGAGACTCGGATACCCATTCCAATCTCTTTCAATCTTCGGCGACGTCGGGACCGGGAGATGGTTGGCCTTATCAAAATGAGTCTAGGAACCCGTTGGATATTCAGCACGAGCGTAGGTAGGCACGCGAATCTTCTGAAACGCATCATTTTGACCAAGTGCGGAATCCGCGATACTTTGGGCGTTCAACGTGCGATACTCTCAGCGGATAGGGTCAGAATTACACGGGGATTCTTTTGAGGCGCCTCAGCGTACTTCCAGGGATTGAGGGAACCACAAACGTGTAGGTTGTACCATTTCTTGCCACTTTTTGAGCACGCCATTTCCGCTTTCGCTCGAGATGCGCGCGCTGGCGGCGCCGTTGCTAGAGTCCGCAACACATGTGAGATGTTTGAGGTGTCGGGAGACCAAGCGAGTATGTCGACCGGTTGAGCTGTAGGATTATGATAGGGTCTGCCGGCGACGCGGTTGCGCCTGGTTGCGCGTCGTAGTAATGAAGGGCAGTGTGCTGAGTGACCGTCGGCGTGGGAGTCATTCACGTGTATCGGATCAAACCTTTCCGATCCTTCCCGATCTGCGAGTCTGAGGATCCAGCAAAAAAAAAAAAATGCGGCTTGGGCCCACGGACCACACTTCGGTGAAACGAACATTTGCACTGTATTTCTCGTTTCAAAATGGGTTGTTTCAGGTTTCCTTGGGCTGTGCGTCGGCAAGCTCGGGATTCTCATCTGTTGTTACCACATCGCAGCGGCACGCCGTCTGTGATCCGAACATTGGAAGCGTGTGGACCGTCGCAGATCTTCAGAGCAATAAGTATTGCCAATCCAATAAGTATACATCTGCCCAATTTGTTCGGAGGTGACTTAACGGACCTACAACGGACCTACTGAAGCCTGTTGCTGGAATCTGAACTCAACTGAGGTCAACTTGAGGCCTGAAACCGTCGCCTTCGCATGTAGTCAATCACCGGCGTCGGAACAAAGGAATAGTAGTAAGCTTAAGTAGTGTGGCACTTGAAGATTATTCCGCGTCCGTCGACTATTTTTGGACCGTCTTTTCGGTTGCAAAAAATTCTAAAATTCTACTGAGTTTCAACTGAGTTTCATTGTAAGGACGTATATGTACGTATACGTAGCTCTTTGCGCT
>JARKIE010000525.1:0-50923 GCA_029378255.1 Mycena rosella
ATCGCTCCCGGAACTCCGCTCGGTCCTCCACAGGGTGGCTAAAGCCGGACAGTAGAGCGACTTCAAGCAGATTCGGGTACTTGAGCAGTGAACGTGTTGCTGCAAAAGTCGTATTCTTATCCTTCTGAATGCTTGCATATTAGAGCTGAACATCGACAGGAATGTACATCTCTGTACCAAAGTGGGAGGAGCACCGAGAAAGCATAGCAGGAACCGGCTCGTGTTATTGGAGAGACGTGTGTTCTATGTGTTAAATTTACGCCGAATTCTTGGCATGCTGCCTGTCTGTTGGAAGATCCCAATTTACCTCATCAGCCTCCGACGTATCAGGACATATAGGGTCAATGTCGAGGGCTATCAGGGCTGAAAATTTTGGTATCATGTGGTATCGGGCTCTGTCAGATCCCCCTCTTTTCCACCGTTCCAATTTTTTATAACAAAGAAAGGCTTCAAGGATACACCCCCTTCGCCCTCCATTTCATTTTATGCCGTTTCCCTTCCTTCGTTCACTGTAACTTGTCTTCTATCCTACCCTCAGGATCTTAACTCATGCGCAAGTTGACGCAACCGGTGGCTGGAGCGCCCAGACTGAGCGGTTGGACCTGAATTGATCGCATCATGACTAATACCCACGGTTCGCGCGCTTTCGGATTTCCACGAGTTCCTGGAACAGATGGAGCGTTAGTCTCGGTGCCAGCCTGCCACGACATCCCAATTTTGGAACCCTGACGTGACAGTCTGGGCTGTAACCGAGACTTTAGCCGTACCTCTATCTACGCTATGCCAGCGATCTGCCAGGCAAAATGTTCATCACTCGGCTATTTGCACCGTCACACGCCAAGTTCAATGGTCTATTTCGACCTCTGCGGCAGTCCTATCGGGATTTAGAGTAGGCAGAACATCTTTCAATACATTTAAGTTCATATCTCTCTCCAAGGTTTGACGCAAAACGGTGAGAAAATGGGCAAACAAGGCCGTTCAACAACCGTGAAATCCTAGCGCATACGGCCAAAGTCGCCCGGGTTCCCAAATTAGGATGTCGTGGCAGGCTGGCACCGAGACTAGTGGAGCGTCCAAACAAAGGGGGTACCGCTATTCTTCGATTAAATCATAACTATCCACAAACACTAGCACCCATACTGCTTCCAACTGACTTGCAAGGCTACTCTATCTATTTGGCGTGCTTGCGGAGAGCATCGTAATCAAGGTGCCGAACAGCATTCAACCGAGCTACGTGTTCCGACTCAGTTCAGGAGTAGAGCGCCTTCAGACCCTAAGAGAACCCTCACATTGATTCTCAAGCTCTCAAAAGAGATGTGTGTTCGACTCGCGGGAGGCATGTGGCGATTTGCTGATCTGTTTCCCCTCGTTGCCGTAGTTTTGGTCCGTCAGACGTTTAGCCGTTTGCATTGATGCAGGTAATTTCCCAGTGGAGCGGTGCGCGGAGGAATGAGGAGCCTGGGCCCTGAACCGAGAGTGGTTCAATTGTAATCAAAACTGATCGCATCTTTCCGAATTCCCACGGTTCGGAAAGATGCGCTACCTCGGATTCCCAACATACGCACGTCAGCGCTGCATGATAAAACGCTGCGACTATTCTGAACCCCATCGAAATTGAGACCAGAAACTCCTTTTGTGCAGATATGCATGTAGTGGGAAATAATAATTGTCCCGTTGCCGGAAGTATGTCCCAGTCCTGAAAGGTAAATGTGTTTCGGGGAGGAGCGGCATACATAAATGCGACAGATGGGATTTTTTTGAGCCCACCCGGTCTAGAGTCAGCATGCTGGAAGGGAACGGGGGCGAATGACGGGCTCCCACCCGTTCAAACGTGTACCAACTGGAACAACGGCTCCTAAAAGAGAACATACTTGCTATTTACCGGCGTGCTAAAATGCCTGTCCCCGGACGCAACTTGATAGGCGGCTGGCAGCTAACAATGAAGTGGGTGAACATCCTAAGAATACACCATCACGATCGCAAGAAGAGATAGCCGCCCGCTAGTCGCCCGGCGTTCGATTTCATGTGTTCGAATTGCCGCCGGCTGGTATGGCTAAACCCACAGAAGCTAACTAGCGCTCCCGAGAGGGGCGATCTGGCGGGTTGAAACGGCAACGAACCAGCCTCAGGGCCGTACTGGATGGCGGGGTCGGCGCCGTCGATGAGCCCTCGTCGGAGGGTATTTTGCGTAGCCGTGAATGAGGGAAAGAGAGAGAGGACAGTTACAAATAGCGAGAGTCTTGTCGCCACGCCCCCGAGAGCAGGGGCATTTGATTGATGCTCGGAGTTGTCGACAATATTGCTTCCTCTCCACCCGGGTTGTGGATGCATCTTCTGCTACTACGCCATCACGATCAACAACTGACTTACGGATGCTAATCGGCACCTACCAACATCTGGGACAGGTATTTCACCACACCGGAATATCGGGTGTAGCATTGGGGAGCTGTTATTGGGATATCGAGGATGTAGTGAAAAGCAGAACTGTAACGGGTTTCCTGACACCGTGACCCTGACCTGATATTCATCTTATCTTATCTACGAGAAGCAATCCTCAATGGGGACACCTCCAGACGTTGACAATCAAAATGACCCGCGGTTCGATGATTGCTATGGAGCCAAGTGCTGGGAAAACGCATACCTCCCGTTTCCCTCTGCGTTTCCGGCAGCTGGCATAGCAGTACTATGGCAGTGACATCCAGCGGCCGGAGCCTGAAGAATTGAAACGACCGAGTAATCCGAGTTGACAGCTGAATGTCATGGCCATCGGGTACGAATATCCGGGGTCGCAAATTCGCAGGCGGCAATGCGAATTGGCATTTCCCTCCTTGGCGTTGATACCTTTCCATTCTTCCGTCTGCGGCCGCTGGATGCCATGGCGTGACCCTGGAGCACAGCCATTGCGTTGGATTCCAATGTACCTGAGTACCTACGGAAGTCTGCGGCAGCTTTCGCGGAGCTTGAGCGAGGAAATCGGAGACTGACCCTAACCACCTTTGTCAATGTCAGATACTTATTCCATGCAGATGCCGCACAACTACACAGACGGGATGGTTACCGTTGATTGCACTGGTTCAATTATATTCGGCTAGACTGTTTCAGAACGATCAAGTTCCTGTGGATATCAAGGTACACATGTGACAGGGTTAATTCCGGTTCCGTCTCGACGATACTACTTAAAGACTCGAAGATGCAGTGGATCCCATCCCATCATGTCTAATTTAAAGGTTTTTGTCTTTCTTGCCTTGGGACTCTCCCGTTGCTCTGCTTCCATCATCAATAATGTCGCGGATTTAAACAAGTTGGGCCTCACGTTCGATTTTATCGTCCTGGGAGGTGAAGAAGTTTTCCGCTCGAGATTGAAGCAGACACTGATTGTTTCTCTACTGCAGGGGGGACGGCGGGAAACGTGATTGCCAACCGTCTTTCGGAAAATTCTAAAAACCAGGTTTTGGTGCTCGAAGCAGGCGGAGCGTAAGGGTTTTGTCCTGTGCCCGCTCGCATGAAACTCAAATGTCCAACCCAGGAATGAAGGTGTTTTGGACGTCGAGGTCCCTTTTTTCTGCACCCGCGCCACGCCAAACACGGCGCAGGACTGGAACTATACGACAACGCCGCAGAGTGGTTTGAACGGCCGTTCAATTAGCTATGCTCGAGGATTCGGCCTCGGAGGTAGCAGTGCCGTTAGTGAGTAAATCTGGTTTTAACTGTGTGTTGTTTTTATCGACAACAAATTCTCAGACTATATGGGTTACACCCGCGGATCGAAGGAGGATTACGATAGGTTCGCAAAGGTCACTGGGGACCAAGGCTGGTCGTGGAACAGTCTCATTCCTTACATGAAAAGGTAGAGCACGCCTCGGATCTCTTGAAATATGTCTCGAATTCTGATGCGAAGGCCTAGAACGAACGCTTCAGCCTCCAGACTCAGGACCACCACAACATCACTGGGGAATTCAACCCCGCAGTTCATGGATTTACTGGCGTTAATTCCGTATCGCTCCCCGGCTTCCCTACTCCGGAGATGAGTGCCCGGGTCCTCAAGGCCACGACCGGATCGAAGGAGTATCCATTCAACCTCGACATGAACTCGGGATCTCCGCTTGGGTTCGGTGCGTGCGATAGAAACAAAATGTCGATTTTTTTTACTAATCCGACTTTGTCAGGCTGGGTACAGACCACGATCAATAACGGGTCGAGAAGTACCTCGGCAACTTCCTATCTTGCCCCGCAATACATTGCCCGCCCCAACCTGCATGTTTTGATAAATGCGCGAGTCACACGTGTTCTTCAAACTGCAACTGGCGTATTCCGCGGTGTTGAATTTGTCCAAGATCTCAACGGTGAATTTTGTCTTTCTACCTCTGACAACGCTCTGACCAGCTTCAGGCCCGCGGTATAACTTGACCGCAAAGAAGGAGATCGTTCTCTCGGCTGGAAGTGTCGGGACCCCCAATATACTATTGCACTCGGGTATCGGCGACTCCTCGGCACTAAAGTCCCTGGGAATCACCCCACTGCACAACCTCCCCTCGGTCGGCAAAAACATGACGGACCATACGTTGCTATTCCTGAGTTTCCAGGTGAACAATAACAACACGTGGGAAACGTTCGAGCGCGACGCCACCTTGGGAGAACAGGCGTTGGCCGACTGGACTAACACAAAGACGGGTCCGTTTGTGGACATCCCTGCGAGCCAACTGGGCTTCCTTCGCGCCGATCTTGCTGGTCAGTTCCCCGATCCTGCTGCCGGGCCCACCACGCCGCACTTCGAGTTTCTTATCGGGAATGGGTTCTTCGGTGCCCCCCCTGCGACTGGAAACTACATGAGTGTAGTCCCTGCTCTGGTAGCTCCTACCGCGCGTATGTTCTGCCCTCGCCATGAAAATTGTACATGCGCTAATCCTATCCCGCTCACCAGGTGGCTCGATAACTCTCGGTAGCAATGATGCCCTTGCGGCACCACTCATCAACCCAAATCTTCTTGGCTCCGCCAGCGATTCCTTTGTAATGCTACAGGCTCTCAAGAGCGCACTGCGCTTCGCGTCCCTCCCCGCTTGGGACGGCTACGTCATTGCCTCTCTCGGTGTCAACTCCACCAGCACTGATGCCGAGCTCAACGCCTACATTCGCGCGAACGCCCTGTCCGTGTTCCACCTTGCCGGCTCGGCCAGCATGTCCCCGAAAGGCGCGACATGGGGTGTCGTCGATCCGGACTTGGTTGTGAAGGGATTGACCGGCCTGCGAATTGTTGATCTCTCGGTGGTGGTAAGTTATCTATCTGCACAACTCCGCTCATTCGCTGATCGTCCGTAGCCTTTCATCCCGTCTGCTCACACACAAGCGGCAACATACATAATTGCTGAAAGAGCCGCGGATTTGATCAAGGCGGCTTGGGGTCAATCTTCGGCATATTAACCAATCTCGTGAATGCTCTAATGTGGCGGTATATGGTTGCACTGTCTCTACAACTTGCCGATTTTTTATTTAAATTAAACACCAACTTAATGTAAGCAGTGTAGCAACTGTAGAGACTTTCTTTAATCAGGCGCCTTTTACATTAATGAAATCCCAACACTATATCCTCAGTTCGGTGCCTAAGCTACCGTAGAACTTTGAGCACTGATCAAACTCTTACCCACGCCTCTCACAGCAGAATAATTGAAATCGAAAACCTCTCCTCGCGCAAGGAAACACTCTCTTCCATTCCGAGTGGTCATCCTCGCTTTTCCATGACTGAATTCGTCCCAGATCAACGCCAATGTTTCCGCGGGTTCCAATGGGCGACACGCTTATGAATTACAATAGTGTAGGTAAATATGCTGCCTCGCAATTGCGTCCAACCGGCGCTCCAAAAGATGTCCTCCGTGCCGCGGGCGTACCTCAGCCAGCCGCTCTAACGTTCAATCTCTGTATTGCATTCAGGCGCTCTCCGAAACCGTTCAATTTGGGAACGCAATACGATCCCCACAGGTCTCCTGGTGATCCGCCCGTAGCATGTTGAGGGAGATCTTCTTACTCAGGTTCTGAAGATCTTACTCGACCAGCGTTCAAGACCAGTCACAGTCGACACCAACGTCGAGATTTATACCTAAGAGTCATTTGGAAGTGCATGTTGAATTCTAGCGCAAGTCTCGGATGCGTTGGTTACCGGCACTCAGAATGGCCGTTTCCCGGGCCCTAATTTTCACCGCCCATAAAGGTAGGTAATTCTATTACTATCGGTCGCAGGGAAATTTTATGCAAGGACTCAGTATAAGGTCGAGCGAGGTACTTGGTACTTAGAGTACCTCCATTTCCGTAAAATGGGTGTAGTTACTGGTTAAGTCCGGGCGCCGCCACCGGCAGAGGAGAAAAGTGAGACTCAACAAATTGAACTTGGCACGGATTTAGTATGCTTGCTCACCAACCCAACTGCCAACACGCACCGATACCCGCTAACGACCCAAGGATTGCCTAGCCCCACTCTCCGGCGCCGCCGTCCCCCGGGAGTTCGCGCGGGAGCTTCACGAGTAGGGTGTCCATGCTCATCTCAAGGCCATACCGAACGAGAAGGACGGCGCGCAGGCACCCGAGAATGCGCAGCTTTGCCAGTGGGGATAGGAGAGCGGGTGTGCGAATCTCCATCTCAAGCCGAACTTGTCGAGGTCGAGGTCGGCGTAGTGCAAGCAGCACATTCAGTTCGAGGTTCATGAGGCGCAAGTCGGGCTTGTCAGTGAAGTCGAACTCGGGGAGATGGGATTTGAGGTTGAAGGTTGAAGTCGATGTCCGGGTGATGAGGTCGTCAAGGTAGGACGAGGACGAGGAAACGCAGGGAGGCGAGGGCCTACACGGGGGCGGCGCTCGAAATTCAGGTTCAGGAATAGAGGATCTGCTGTTAGCCTGCTTCAAGTGCTTGTCTGCTGTCGCCGCCGGTCGGTCGTTCGCAAATCGTTCGCCGTGATAGCTGGCGGGCGCATGTCAGAGTCTGTCATCCGAGAAGACTACTTATCAAGTGCATCTCATCTGTCAGTAGTGACAAAAGAGCTGAACAGCTTGTGAACAGCCTGTGGTTGCCAATGAATCCGGAGCAGCAAACGAATGGTAGTCAACCAGATGACGTAGCGCGTGATTGAATATTGATGGGTGACGCTTGGGCGACCTATGACGTCACTCCAGTGCAATACCCTTTTTTTTTTTTTTTTTTTGTGGTGCGTTTGGTTAACAGTGCACTACCCTTGGTGACCTTCAAGTTGCAATTGTGCAAGACTTCGCGCAGAAATTTCGGCCCTGCGATACCCACTGCTGCTAGGCCACATTTTAAAATCGGTGATGCCACCCTTGGTATATAGCTCTGCCTCCTTTTTAAAACAGCACAATACGCGGACGCCAGCGGAAACTTGAAAGGCGGACTGAGGCCATCCAGCTTACGCCGACCCTATGTGCACTATTCTCCCAAATTTTCAATATGATACTTTCCAGTCAACACTCTGTTCTTTCCACCATCGTCTTCTCCGGCTTACAGGCGCTCAAGTTGACGATGGCAAACACGATCCTTCAGCAACCCGCGACTCCATAAGCGAAACAGACTCTATCCCCCGTTATACACCCCCCTTCACTCATTTTCTAGACTCCCGAATCTCACGGAGCTGCCGGTCAACATTCATTCACGGTTGCCGCTCGTGGCTGATGTTCGACACAGACTGAAGGGGTTCTGATTGTTTCTTACTCTCTCCGGAGGCCTTCAATTGACCTCAAGACACGCTAGAAGCCAGACTCGAGCGCATCGGAAAGAATTGAATCACTGAGCATCGTTTAATCCCGCTATCATACATTACAACACCCAAACACGGCGCGTCTACGGGATCTCTGGGCACAGAGCGCTTTCGAATCTCCCCGCTTTCAACGTTCCGCGCGTCATCTACCACCTGGCACTAGTTCATCAGTTTCTCATTCACGCAAAAACCGAAGAAACATGCCACACCGCAGAAAACGGTGTTTTCGGCGGCGTCCGGCGCCGTCATCAACACGCAGAACGTGTCGAAGTTTTCGCTTTTTATTCCGGTAAGGTCGTTGCCGAACGTCGACATACCCACCCCAACGCCATACTCCTCGGGCGATCCCGCGCACGCCGCGTCTACGGTCACCTCGGGCGTGCCGCCGCCGTTATTGAACGTATGCGCAAACACGTCTAGTCTAGGCCCAATCAAGGGGCTCGCCTGCGCGCGAGCCGCACGGCTACTTCGATGTCCACGAGCGGGATGGTGGTCGTCTTACCTTTGCTGTCATTGCATTTGACGGCTGCCATGGACGGGTTCGTGGCCGTGCCGATAAGCTGAAGGGGGATCAGTACAGTCCGGAGCCAAAAAGCTATGAGCAACTCACGCGCTTAGGATCCGCCAATGCTGCATCGACATCGAGTTTCTTTTGCTGGTTCCTCGAAAGGGGGGCCGCAGACGGGGCTTGGGTTGATGCGCTGACGATTGGCGGCGGGCAGGCGACAGGTGTGGTCCACCGTACTCGAGGAAGCAGCGGACGGTGATCTTGTGAGCGGGAATGGGGCAGAGGATAACATACCGATTTCTGTTCCGGCACTTTCTTTGTGGTACGGGCGCTTTCTTTGCTGGGATTGGCGCCGGCTTAGCTGATAGAGGTGCCTTGCTCGTTGTGCTGGATACCTTCTTTGCTGGAAGTGGCGCCTTATTGGCTGGGAGCGGAGCCGGCTTAGCTGCTTTGTTCGCTATATCTTCTTTGCGGGGACAGGGGCGCTGGGACAGGTGCCTTCTAAGCCGGAACTACCGCCTTGGCTTTCTTTGCCGCCACCGGTTTAGTCCGCACTTCAAGTGCCTAAATATATATTTCATTCTGCCCGCTTGGTTCAGTGAGGATAAGGCACAGATTCATCCTGGAGTTGATCATTTGAAACCGGGGCAGCGAATATCGGCAGCGCAAGGACAAGAGGGTTGGAAACAAAACAAAGGGCGGAGTAAGAAAAGAAAATTGGTACCAGCCGGAAGAATGAGGGTTTACAGTGCGCGCTGGCTATATATACTGGGAAGACCATTCGACTTAGGTTGGTTCAACTTGGTTATTGCACGCACTTGGCGCGGCATTCAGGGGGGCGTTTTAAGCCGGCGCCGCTTTGGCCAAGTGATGGCCGCCCATGAAGGTCGAGATGGGGTTTTCAGCACTGGACAGTGTCGTGTGGGTATGCCGGACGGCAACGATGGTGCGCCGGACAGCAACGCTGGTGGAAACTGACCGACCATCCATTTCAGCCGCAGACAGGGCGCGTCAAGCTCACCGAGAACCGGCTGCAGACGAGTTTGAACCTGTTCAGCGGAGCGACTGAGTTTAAAAACTACGAAATGTCTTGAGGTTGAAAGCAAGGATAAGAAGTAAGATGTGGTATACGGTGCACCGCTCCAGTCTCTGTCGAATGTTCAATTAATTTCCACGCAGCAGGCCGGGTTCGACTCCTTGTGTCCCGCATTTTCATCGACTTCAACTTCTTTTTCGCGTCCCTCAAGAGTTGGGTGTACATCTACGTCCGGGCTAATACATACAACCTTCTGCTTTACTTATTATCTTTCATTTTGACAGTCTCGGGGAGCTTGAGGTCCAATTCAACATTCATCACATTCATCAAACGCCAGATACTGTCCATGTACTTCGAGCTGTGTTCAAAAATGATTCTATGACTTTTGTGCTACTCCGACCACACGCATTGGTCGCGGTCCAGAAGGCGAATCATAGGCTCCTGACCATCCGCTTCGCTTACGTGGCTGCGCTGCCGGAGCGAAGCGGCTGGGATATTTGGGTCCCGATTTGGGTGGACCCGCCAAATGTGAGTTTGGACTTAGAATTGGAGAGGGTGCCACCTGTGAAAAAAGTGAAAAAAGTTTCTGCATGAAAGTCATGTATTTTCACATTTTAAATCAAATGAGCCCAACATGTTTTTTGTATTTGGGTGGAAGGTGCTCGACGTCGTCAACTGGTCCGTGTGCCGACGATGTTGAGCACCTTCAGCTCAAGTCGAAAAACAAGTTAGGCTCAATCAATTTAGATTTCGAAGGGGAGCAACTTTCTCTATATAACTTTTTACGCTTTTTCTGAAGACTCAGGCCCCTAAAATTCTAAGTCCAAACTCATGTTTGGCGGGTCCCGCCAAAATCACGCCCAAATGTTCCAGTCGTTTTAGGAAGCCTTGATCCCCCGCTTGCCGTGATCAATGATGGCTTACCTAAAACATACTGGTAGCGAGTCTAGGCGAATCACTGCATTCAGTGTGCCGAGACGCCATGGATGCAGTCTCATGCAGAGGAGAAACAGTAGAAGTAAAATTTTGACATCTTTGTGTTTTTTTTTCCACTGTGTTTGAACTTGAATATTTCCACTACAATAGATCTTGAATTTCACGCTGTTTAAACCGATCTACTTGGGGGTGATGGCCACGGCACGGCCCGGCAAACTCGCACTTATGCACTTTTTTTTCTTTGTGCAATCAACAAATTAGCTGGACCTAGTAGCCCTGTTTTTTTTTTGTCAGTCTGACACTTGAACCTCAGCTCGAACCCTCAGCCTTGTGATTCAGTTTCGAGTACACCCTTTACCTCACTGCCACCACCCCATGCAAAGTAAACTCTGCACTGCCGGCACTGCACAAAGTGTGGCTCCACAAATATTTGATAAGCCTCTAGAGTCCCACAATTGATAATTTCAAGACATAGGTTGAGGGCTGGGGGAACCCATGAAGGACAGCCACTTTTCTGGGATCAACAAAACACGTGCACCCACCAGACAGAAACTGAGTGGCTTGCTGCAAGCCAACATTCAATAGTGCAGGTGAAATAGTCTAGTGTACCGTTGATTCTTCGCTGCTGTACAGGTTTCCTAGCTCGCAAACTGATTGACCCTGCCACGGAACTTTCACCGGCCGCTGTTGTTTGCCCCGCCATTACTGTATGATCTGCTTAATCTGCTTAATCTTATTTGTCTCTTAAATTTTATGTACTCAGTACTGTGGTCCTCTGAAGGTGGTGGTGTGGTGCATGTGTGAATTGGCGCCCGCATCTATAGTATCAGAGTATCAAAACTCTGGCTCGTTCAGATCCGGTGTCCGGGACCGTAGCACGTGGTTGGTTGATCTGAGAGAAGCCGGTGCCCTGAATGGGGTCCCGCACACACCACACATTAGAACCATATATTTTGGGCTTCGGGTGACCTATAGAAGCCTCACAAATATTTATGGAGCCAGAGGTGTGCTGGTGGCAGCAAGGCGCTGATTTAAATTTCTCGACAGCACGTGGTTTGTTGATCGCAGAAAAGCTGGTGCTCTGAATGTCCTGCACATGCAAACCATAAATTTTGGGCTACGGGTGATCTATATAACCCTCACAAATACTTATGGAGCCGCAGCTGTTCTGGTGGCAGCAAGGTGCTGACATGTTCTAAATTGTGAGAAATATAGAAATCTGTAGTAGCTCTTTGAAACACATTTTGGCTTGAATTTCTGGGATTGACGAAAGCCACAAGTCCCGCCGACATACCTGCCCTTTACTTGGCAGTGGAACGATTGCCATCAATTTCAATTGGTAGCTGTTGCCGGGATTCGGAAGGGCTTGCCTGGGCATGGTTCCTGTTTTTTCACTCCGGGGCATATTTAGGCCCTGGGATGTTATTTTAAGATACAGAGTTACTGTGGTCTAGCTCTAGCAGCACAACAAGAGCTTTCGGGTAGATGCAAGGCGGCACAGTGGTGCTTAATTTCCAATCGCCGATCGGCATGATATAAATACCACGCTGAGTATAATTTATCCTGAGTCTTATCCATGGCTACTCTTATTTGAATTTTATGTGTTTCATCCTAATTTCACATGCACCCACCAGACAGAAACTGAGTGGTGTGCTGCAAGCCAGCATTCAATAGTGCAGGTGAAATAGTCTAGTGTACTGCTGTGAATGTCACATAGATGCTCAAATATTTTCAGGCTCAAAGGAACGGTGAGTAGGTGCAATAATAAATAAGTGACACCTGCGAGAATCGAACACAGTCGAAGATTGCTCACTGATTATGGAATACAAACACAGCCACTAAGTGCTCACAAAATATGAACAGTACTTAAGGGACAGCCACTAAATGTGCTTCAACACAGCCACAAAATATACTAGCACAGCCCCTAAAATTGTTACAAACTTAAAATGGGACACAATTCACCGAGACCTTGAAAACCTCATTTCGGATTGATTAATAAAATGATTACATAAGTACTCGTAACCAGAGTACCTGAATAAGTACCTGGATCCTGAACTACCTGAAACTAAAATTCAGGGTAGTTTGTCTTGCCTATTGAAAGTCAGGGGACGGGGTCCCTGAATTACAGGGTGTTTGACGACCCCAGTGCTGTTGGCAGTTGATCTCTCAGAGTTGTTCTGGAAATTCAGGATTACTGTACATACTTGTAGAGACATAAGGGTCGGGTCACGATGGCCGCGTTGCGTTGCCTTTTTTTTTGCGGGGTCACGGTCACCATAGGCCTCGTTGCCTGAAAATAATCATGACATGGAAAGAAATTGTAAAAAGACAGAATTTTTGCCAAGTTCTAAATTCTAAGCAGATATGCGCTTCTGAGAGAGCCACCCATGCACCCATTTGTTCCGATTTAATTACTACTCTCAGTGCAACAATGGGAGAAAATTTGATCGGTTGCTTCTTTCGGCAACGGTCACGATCACGGTCGTGCCCGTTGCCTGAAAAAATGGCAACGGCCATGCCACGGTCATTATGGTGTCGCATCCCTACAAGTATGTACAGTAATCTAACGAAAAGCTAGTCAGCCATATACACTTACTGCTTCGAAGAATCGGTCTCTTCCAAGGTTAATTTCCCATTAACCACGTCCACAATTAGGTCGTTTTGGTTAATTGCCCTACGATTCCGAAAACAATTAGTGCCATTCAAATATGAGAGATTTGACCTGACCTACTTGACGATGTAGGTTGGGGGTCGGCCGAGCCTGTCTGCTCTACATACCATTTGGCGGTGGAGTCTGGCGGGAATATGCCCCCTTCCTTTTTGAGGGCTGTCCCGACGACGACTGGCGACACATCCCATTCGCTGTCGTCCGCTATGATGGACACACCAGCACCCTCGAAGTTGGGGTTGCAAGTATCCGATTGACGGACGAAAGGCGACACCGAGGCGACACCGAGGATGCAAGCAACAGTGAGGGAAGTGAGAGAAAGCATTGGGCTGTGGGGTCCGATTCAGCCAAATTCTCTGAACCTCGAACCGGACATCGGTCCAGTTCATTTGGGGTTCAGAGCAGGTTCGAACCTCAGAAGGATTCCCACGCACCGGAGACGGATTTGAGCACACATTGACCTATGTTAAGGTACGAGGCCATATTTCCTGGAAACTGAAAGCGTGGTTTCATTTCAATAGTGGGCAGGGACCTCAAAATGAATAAATGCCATATTTTGATCGGCCAGAAGGACTACCGAAATAGCGTGGGAGGCAAATCTTTGAGTCTTCCAAGGGGTAGAAAAAGCCTCTGTATTTTTTAGATCACTGGTACGTCGATATTTGAATTAAACCATCACCAAATCATGGGTTCGAGGGACTAAAACATGCCTGATTTTGCTCTGGGTCCCGGTTCTTCCAGCCTCTCCGAACCTGAAATTCAGGTCCGGTTAGGTCCAATTCAGGTTCAGCATCGGTTCTGAACCTGACCGCGGCAACACTAATGTTTGCTCAATCCCCTTATAGCGTATCTCCATTTTTTTTCTTCTCCAATCTCAATCTGTGGCCGCTGCGGACTGCGAAAAGCTGTAAAGATTGCCGTAGGCCGTACGGTCAAGTGCCGAGTCGCTGTTAACCCGCGACTGTATTCCCACCTTTCCCGTGATTTCCGTCCGTTATCGACAGCTCGGAACCTGTGCGTCTTGCCCAAATCGGAACTGTAGAGACCAGGCATGCCCCGTGGTGCAATGGCCTTCTTCCGAAGGCCTAAATTCGGGAACCCTCCAAATTTTCTCACTGCGCCGCAGGCACAGCATATTTATTGAACTGCGGCCACGTCGCCCTGCTGGCAGGTATAAATGTCCAGCATCTGCGATTAGTACTCTTATGCATGCCGCTAATTCCTCTCACTTTCTTGGTTCTTGGATCATTATGTTTCAGGCTTTCCAGGTAACTCAATCTCTTTGGGTGCCTTCCCAACCTGAAACATCTTTTCTGTGGCTGTCACTAAGATACTTCAGTAAATAATGCTTGAGTATCTGGCTGTTTGGAACTCCAGACCTACCCACAAGTGTGCACAACCTTTCCTCTCGTACGCAATTTTATTTGGACTGCTGCACTGTTAACACGAGAATACAGATCTCTTTGCGAATCATTTTGAATAGAAGCGTTATCTGTCCGCCTCGTTCACCTGGTGTACTGGAGGTCAATACTTTGAAATCGCTGCCACTTTCCCGTGATCCTCGATTTCATTCGTGTTCGGGAGACCCTTCAAGTCCGTGAATATACAATTTTTGTTTTCAAGTCTCCGGAGCGGAGCGAAGGCATATCTTGTCCTCATTAAAATCATGGATCGGCCGATTCATTCTGCACCTCTTCACTGACTTAAAGCCCGGGGCGCATAGATAACCCCGTGGTTTTCATGCACTCTCCTCCTCCGAAATATTCTACGTCTCAAATTCGATCTATTCGCATTTTTCGAGAGTGGACTGTTGCCGCGTCCCCACCGAGATCCTCTCGCATCCTCCAAAGATTTTGGGTGGGCTCTTGATTGCTTCTCCTTACACAATCGTGGCAAAACCTACCGGAATTCCTGTAGCCTTAATCTCCCGCATCTAGTGGAATTCCGATTGTCTGGATGTAATATTACAGCCAGTTGCGGAACTTAGGGTGCGGCTAAATTTTCTTCCATTTTAAGCTGTTTTTAATGGTTTTGACCAAATCCATCACCCTGAGCTCAATTCCTTGTGTATCTACATAAGTTTTATATGGGCGGATTTGCGCTGCAATTCCGCAGAAGCGGTGGCACCCCGATTTCCTGTATTATTATTTTAAAAAATGCAGTATGTGATTTCGTAGTTTTTGCTCAGATCCATTCCTGTATGAGGAGAACACCCTGAAGCAAGCTATATAGTGTTTTGAGAGGACTTCCCAACTATCCAAAGGGGACCTCGTCGGAGGAATTTGTTTATCGCACCTCATATGCGTGGATGATCTGATTCAAAGTAGATTTACCAAATTTGTCATGTTTTGCTTGGGACCGCTGCCTGCTGCTGCTCTCTGCCCCAGCGTGTGAGGTGCACATGTCTACACCCACCAATCTGTATCCCTGAGACATTCTATGACCTACATTCTCTCTGTGTGCCTCTGTCCAGCGACGCAATGCACCCCAATATGAGTGATCAGTCACCGGCTAGCACTGTCATATTGGGGGTGCGTCGCGTCGCTGAATGGAGGCCGATAGAGCAAATGTGAGCCATAAAAAATCTCGGGGGTACCATTTAATGAGTGCAGATCTATACATTCCACGTCCTGAGCCAGAGAGCAGCAGCGGGCAGCAGTCCCAAGCAAGATGCAATAAATTTGCGAAATTCTAGTTTGAATCACATCATCTGTGTGTATGAGGTGCGATAAACAAATTCCGCTGACAAGGTCCCCTTTGTATAGTTGGGAAGTCCTCTCAAAACACTATATAGCTTGCTTCAAGATGTTATCCTCAGACAGGAGTGGATCTGAGCAAAAACTACGAAATCATATGCTGCATTTTTTAAAATAATAATATATGAAATCGGAGCGCCACACCCCCTGCGGAATCGCAGCGCAAATCCGCCCATATAAATCTTACATATTTATATAAAGAGCTGAGCTCAGGGCAATGGATTCAATGAAAACCATCAAAAACAGCTCAAAATAGATGAAAAATCAGCCGCGCCCTAAGTTCCGCAAATGGCTGTAATGACTGGGATCTGCTTGTGGATCGCAATCCATGCATCTTTCCGTTCAGTATACTGTAGTATTACATTCAATTCGACAGTCATGCATCACGCACCCCCTATGTCGAAATTTGATCGAGGTCACGCATCACGCGGGCCTCTGTCGAACCTCCCGAATGTGACAGAGCACCCAAAATCGCCTGAAAGATGCAAAAATATATAAATCTTTCGTTCTGAAAGTCGAAATTTCGGGGGTGTCACGCAAAATTTTGGCCGCTGTTGAATTGTTGAATTATTGTTTTTGGTCACGCATCACCCCCCCTGTGGATTTGAATGTACTGTACTATTCCAACCAAGTATTCAAGCCTTGTGACCAGTGACCCCAAGTATTCAAAATTCCCATCAATTCAAAGCTGGCTGGGACCTGTGACTACTATTCTAAGTGTTCAAATGTTCAAGTGTCCAATTCAGGTTGCGCTCAAGCCACAGTGAATCTGCGGGGGATCAGCATGTTTTTGACCTTCTTTGAGCTTAAATGAGGTGGATTCAGATCGGATTTCGTGCCAATTTGACAATCACGATTCATTTCGGGCTCGATACTGATGGCAGTGCGCGATACCTCAACGGATACCTCGCGGAGTTTGAATGTCGGCATCAGTGTCAGATTGCGCGTGAGTTCGAACCCTGCCTTGTTCTTTATTTTCAACCTGTGTACTCAGACCAAATAATTCTTTCCCGAAGCCACTCTTTGGCCTCAAGAGCGCAATAGCATGTATGGCTTTCAGGAAATGTGATTTTGAATTCTCTCTTGCTCAAAAGTTTCAAGCTGATCACGCAAAATCTGTGTTATTTTTGACAGGTCCAAAAAAGCTATAAGAGCAGGCGGTCTGGTGCATCTGGGAACATCCAGCCATTGTCTGACTCTCATTACCTGTGGACCAATAACATAGAGTAGAGGACCAGCCCAACACGCGCTGAATTATAAGTTTCCGTAGGTTTCCGCTAACTGCGGAAACTTCCGGATTTGAGCCTCTGTCTGATTCAAGAGACAGGAAAGGCAGAGGGAGGAAGAGGCAGGAAGATAGCACAACCATTGAGTTTTGTCTTGATGTCCAGTGAATATAACCTCAACACAATGAAGAACGAGAGAAATCACTGCCAGCTTGGCCTCGGCAATGTTCAAACTCCGCGAGCTATCCGTAAACTCCGCAAGCTATCGGAATATATTTCGGCTTTTTTCTGGCCCATACATCTCCAATAATCACAGTATTGTGGCTGTACATGTTTGCCGAGCTCGGAAAGTTCCCTCTCTCACGTGCAATATTTTATTATTTTTATTCTTTAATTTGATAATTTTGTGCACTTCCACCAGTATCGAGCCTTATTTCGGTATTTTCTCCCAAGCTTTTCTCGATGCCGCGGTTCTCCACCTCGCACCATGGCTACATTAGATCGAAAACAGTAAGCAGTAGAAGGATGTTCCTCCCCAGGTAAAGTGTGTCTGCGCCAGCGACTTCACTGTGCCTGCGGCAATTGCAGCGAAGATCTTGCCAATCACGGACATCTCTCTATGCAGAGTTTTTGACTTCACTCTCCTGCACCCAGTTCCTGCTACTCTCGGGAAGGCTTCCAACACTTCTGCATTTTTCAGCAAGCATGCCCCGGATATTACCGCCAAAGCACCCGTGCAGTATGAAGGAGATGAAATGTGGGAGGGGCATCAAGGCGAGAGCGGCGTGCGGCACTGTGACGTGCCGATGGGAGGCGCAGTTGCCGCCGCACGCACAGCGCCGAGGGCCGCATGTGCGTGTGTGTTTGTGGGTGGCTGCTGCTGATTCCACGAGCCCGCGCCGACGCCTGCGAAATTTGCGCGCTCGTCTTGAGGGATAGCGAAGGCGGGGACTGCGGGAGGCAAAGGTGACCAGACGTAGCCCTGCGTGCGTTGGTGGCTTGACATGTGCCAGGCAAGATTACCGAGGGCTGGGTAGGCGACACTGGAGTGGTTGATGCCTGAGTGGGCGACTGTCAGTGATGGAAAAACACCCTGAGTCACGTCAGCACTGGGCGATGCGCAGAGGAAAGGCAGGGAGGAAAAGAAGGGACGGCACGCGTTAGTATGTAATCTCCTTCCAGCCATGCCCGTGCGATGACTGACCGAACGATCGGCGCAGATACGCTGGTCGTGGCAGCAAGCACGATGAGGAACACTATCTGCCCTCCGTGACGGCGCAGCGTCGGCCTACGCGTGCGTCGTTCTCCACCTCAGCACCCCACCCTCTCCGCCCACCCTTTATCCTAGAAAGATACAAGATCAGACGACATACCATCACCACCCGACATCGATAACCGTGCCATCCCCGCCGATAGATCGTCCTGTCCGTGAGGTGTCGGAAAGGGCACACTGCTGCCGGTGCTGGTGCCTGGATAGGAAATCGTCCTGTTTGGGCTGATGGGAGTGAAAGGGTGGGAGCGAGGGAGGGAGGGAAGGAGAAGTATGGAGGAGAGATTATGAAGTACGGAAGATGGACAGATTGACGGGTAGCCAATCAGCGGGTAGGACAGGGAGTGCGTGAAAGGTGAATAGGTGGATGTGGAGGCGACAAAGTGAAGGTAGACAGGCATAGTAGAGGAAGTAGGTGATATACGTGAAGGTGAAAGTAAGAGGAAGGGAGTGCGAGAGAATAACAAAGGAAGAATGAGACAGGCGGTGTAGAACGAGGTCAGGACAAGTAGCATGTATCCAATGACGAAGGAGAATACGCAGAGGGAGTGAGGAAAAGGTACGAGTACAAGGCATGCGGTGGAATAAGTATGACACGAGGAAGGTAGTAAGACAATGGACGAGTTGGTGTACGCAAGTGTAGGCGCGAGCACGGGTACGGGCAAGGGAAGGAAGATGTACGTAGTGATAGTGGTTCGTCGTACCAGTCATTCGGCCGGTAGCGGAAACCCCAATTGCCAGCATAGCATTCACCACGCGTCCGGCATGAATACATCCCAAGTCATTGCGTCGCAATCAAAATCGGCCAGCAGGAAGGGTAGGACCCATTGAGTCCAAGCTGAGGTTCCGAGGCCGCACGATCCAACAGCGGATGAGAAATATCGAGTTGTAGGCGGGACGGCGGAAGAGGGTGACGTCATCGGGTTACCGAAAAAGGAAGTTGGCCAGTCGAAGCGGATAGTCGAGCCGAGAAGAAAGCAGGGAAAGTCGAAGGGAGAGAGGACAGAGCGGAGGCAGGCCAGGAGGCATCGAGTACATTAGAGACGACGCGAGTAAAGGTCGATAAAAGAAAGATATGAAAAAAAAAAAAAAAAAAAAAAAATGTCAGTGTCATCGAAGCTCGAAAGGAGGAAAGATAAATGGAAGGAGATGGAGGCGATGAAGGGGAAGCAAAGGGAACGAACGGAGAGAACGGGAGGTGACTCGAAGACGGAAAGGATTGGAAGGAGAGATCGAAACGACTACGCACCGCTCCTCATCCGTACTCTCCCCACTCCGCGAATCCCACTCGTATAGAGACCCGTAGGCGTATGGAGGGCACAGGGGCATCGGGCCCGGCGTGGGGGTGCGGTGAACGGTTGTAAGGATTTGTCAGGGAGAAGGTATTGGAGGTGCTAGCGGTGGGCAGAGGAGGTGCTGGGGTAGTTCGTCGAGTTCGCGCTGGAATTCGACTGAGACGCGCTCGACCCGCCGTAATTCGAATTCGCGGACGGCCCCGCTGGACTCGACGTATTGCTGTGCGAGGCGTGACTTGGTGCGTAGCTCGCAGCTGGACCGGTATTCGTGTTAATATTGACGGACGACTCGTGCGCCGGCTGCAGGAACGACACCCCTGCGCTGCTTGATACGACTATCGTCTTGCCCCAGAATTGGAGCGCCCGAAAGACGTGGGCATGGGTGCCGTCTGCTGCTGCACGACGGACGTCGAGGTAACGAGGGTAACAGGCACGGCAGCGGGGGCGGGAACGCCTGCGGCGCGCGCGGCAGCTGCCACAGCGGCTTGGGGGGCGGAGGAGAGGTAGGTGGGCTGGGGTTGCGAGCATCCAGCGCCGTACGTTGACCCTGCCCTCCTACTCCATATAACGATTCACCTCCGTACCATGATGATTGCGATCCTCTATACGCAGACCCCGAGCGAGACGCATGCGCCCCAGCCGCCGACGACGCGCTGCTCCTATACTCGTTGTTCCTTCCCTCATACTCCGCTCCTGGCGCGGGTCTCGTATACCCCACCGCGGCGTCCTTCGCGGCGTCCTTCGCGGCTGCCTCCTCCCGTTATGCGTGCCACCGGGCGAGCTCGTCGGCTATCGCTTGCTGAGCGGCAGTGTGGACAGTTTGGGAGGCTTTCCGTACAGGGGACTGCGGTTGCTGTTGAGCACTAGGATGTGGGTGTGAGTATTGAAGCCGAAAGAACTTAGGATCTAGGATTAAGTTATTAACGACTAGATATTCAATGCCCGTCTTTAAGACGGGACAGTTTGGGTGATTCGTTAGGCCAGGATGCACCGGTCGTTAGCCGAGATGGATATCTAGATTAGACGTTGCTGAAGCAGACTCGAGGCGGAACTTCAAGGTAGAAGAGTGGTGGCACGTGCACGCTGCTGGTGGGCGCTTGTTTGGCTGCGCCATCGGAGCGGGTTGTCTTGAACGGTCATCTCCGTGTGCGGCTCGATTCCTGTGCGCAGGCTGGGTTCTTCATGCATTCTCTTTGGATGCAATTCGCACCCGGCCCTTTGCCGGATTTCTTTATGGGTGTTTACGATTCTGCCTCGCACACAGCGTCTCCTCTCTCGCCGAAACCTGGAACCTCCCCCTTGTGGCAGATCGCCATTCTCAATGACCCACGGCGTCCATGCGTCTCAGTGCTGTGTGATGACTGTCTTGATTTTTCGCTCCACCCCCAACACCCCTCCGACCCATTTCTAGCGTCACGGTCGCAAATTTATGGAGATATTTGCTCCTTTCTGCTGGCGTTCCGTTCCTCCTTTTGCTTTTTTTATCATCCTTTCATGCTTCTCGGCTGGATTTAATCTGTTGGATCCTGGCAACTGGGGTCGCAGGCTCCGACTCCCACCTCCGGCAACTTTGTGCGACTTGCCGACTTGTACGATCGACTTCGACTGGGAACCGCATTGGTACATGGATCTCTGAGTCCCCGACTACTCCTCCGTTCCTCCTGCACCGCTCCACAGCTCCCCGTCCATGAATAACTTCCCATTCTCGATCTGCTGTCTAGAGTTTCGTGTCTCTCCGTCATATCCTTCCAGAAATCATCCCACCCGGCACCTTGTTTTTCTTGTGTCGTGCCATATTTTCGTCGTTGCACTCCACAATACGACGATAACGAGGGCCGACGGCCTAGCCCTCACTCGGCGGTTTACGTTTTCTGGTCATTTAACACTCGAATTTATTATTATTCTTGTCCGTGCCTTCTTTGCAGCGGCTTTCCTTTAGCGTGCACTAACGATTTACTTTTTCTAGATTCAATTTCGTGCGCCCCCGATTTCGATCTGCCCTGCCAACGAGCCCCACGTTGACGGCTATCCCTCGGTGCGTCTTTTTATCAGTGTTCGGAAGTCTGCGTGGTGCCTAGAAAAAGGCGATTTAACATTGCAGATCTATGCGGATTCTACATCTTTCCCCTTGGGCCGTGATTAATTTAACCCTTACACTAATAACGACCTGACCTTGCCTGTGGATTCCTCTGGGCTATTCTCTCGGGAATCTTGATGTCTTCTTGCCAACCAAACTCTTGTTCGCGTTGTCTTTGTCCTCCCGGGGTAAACTCTTGGACTTAATTACCCTGTCGTGTTTTTGTGACAAATGTCATCCTCTCGTATTGCATTCCCTGATTTCATACTGTGGTGGTACCTCTCACGAACCTCATATTCTTGGATATGCCCAAATCAGAACACCGAACTGCATTTCCTAGTAGATTGCCTCTCCGTTCTGTACCCAGTGGCCGTGCCAAAACACAGCCACCCGTTCTATGGTACAGAATGGGGCGGCAACCTATTAGGCTTTGGTCGCTTTCGATCTTTTCCTGCACCTCCGTCACTTCATACTCCAAACATATTTCCTGCCAGTCTCTTTACCGCTTGTTATGACCGCCCGTCTCAGCAGCTTGATCCTGCGTATAATCCGGATTGTGGTAGCATCCTGTATCAGTGTGTCGCATCCCTTTGTACGGCTACGCAGGGACTGACCATAAGGGCGCAGCCGGCAGGTTTCTTGGCCCTCATGGCGTACCGCATTTGTGCGCGTCGTAAAAAGGGAATTCGCATGGCCGCGACAGCTACCCATTCACCGGTTCGCGTTCGGTTTTCTTATAGCTGCACTAGTCCAGTCAAGTCTCATTTCATTTGTTTTTGTAGAGGCTCCCGGTGCGTCGACAATGTGCATAGGTCCCGGAAATTTATGAGTGCGCAATTGAGCTTATTCAAAGCCTCTCATTATGCACGGCTTTCGTTTCGATATTTATTGTTTTGATTATTTGAATTAACGATGGGCATGGATGGTCAGGGTTACCGTACACCGAAAGCCGAATAAGTGCCTCTCATAGACAGACGCTTCAACTAGAAGTCCATACTTCGTTGGTTGAAACTAATCTGTATTTCGAAAAGAGTACAATGGAATTCTGGATACATATGGAGGAACTGCGTCCTTCTTACTCCAAGGCGGATTCCCAGAGTTTCGCCTGGTACAAGAAATGATATATGTCAAGAAAAACGTCGTGGAAATATTCATACCAACTAGACATTTGTGGGACCAGCTGGCGCAATAAGCTCTGAACACCCGGACGCATTGAAGAGTATACCTTAAATAACACGGTGAGCCATATAAATTGAGCGAAGCAAAGGAAACTCTACCGTTAAGCATATCCACGTTCTGCTTGAATATTCCAGTTACGTCCGCTAGAGTTCCCGGGACAGCATTTACAAGCGTGTCCCAGTAGTTGGCGCAACCCTAATTAGGGATGAATACATACTGCCTGCTATTCACCCAAGACAACGCACCGAACTGATGTTGAACGGCGCCGGTGGCTGGGGATCAGCCACAAAAACGCCGTTTTCATCGTTGTGGCCAGGAACCCACTGGGGCAATGCTGCCGTAATTTCACCGGGGATGGATGAACCCAGAACCGGAGCCGCCGCGCGGAACCAGTTCTCTGGGAAGGTCTGGTTCATGAAGAAGGAGCTGATAATTCGCTTGGTGGCCTGCTTTGTAGTTCCTGTGTTGTGAGTGATGAGTCGCCATCGTGCAGAGCTTGAGATTTATAGTTATACCATTTGCAAACACGCTAGCGACGGAATCAGTGTCAGTAACGTTGCTACCTGTATTCAAAAAAATACTTGCGTCATAATGAGAGACGGTGCACCTGGTGGGCGGGTGTGAGTAACTTCGTGAATTAAGTCTGGCTAGCTCACCAAAGACGGCATTCAAACGACGGATGGGGATTGCAAACTGGTGCGATCTCAGCGCCATTGGAAAAATTTCAATGTGGGACATACTTCAGGGTCCAAAACCTGGTCAGACTCCAAGTTCTGCCTCTTCAGTTCAATCAGGGTTTGCAGGTTGAAGACCGTCGCTGGGCCGTCCGGTCCATCGTCACCAAATTCCGCGAGTTGTTCCAAGTCCTGTCAAGAGTTTAGGATGCATAAGTGCACTACGACAACCACACCATATCCCAGAGAGTCTGATTAAAGTTACGATTGTCGCCGATGTGAACGTCGGAGCGAGTCATCGAGGCGTCACCTTCAAATGATTGAACATTCAACTACAGTCCCAGGTGAGTAATGCTAACCTTCGACCCGTCCGTGTTTTGCTATTCCCTGTGTCTCTGGTCCATCGATTTGGCCCGGGAGTGGAGGTACGAATGGGGAGACTCCGCCGATGGAAATTTTGTCCACGAAAGGATTTCCCCGCGTGAGCTTTCGTGGATAAATGACTGAGGAAAATAGGCTGAAACATTGACATCCTTACCAGGTTGAGTGCCGCCATACCCGAAGACATGTCCCTATCGATATTGAAAGCCTCTGCGGTACCGCGAATGATTTCCTCGAAACTGGTAATTCCACTACGAGACAGGATCAGTAAGACGTAGTTGAAACAGAGGAGGACTCCGTACTTCCTGGAGATGTAGCCGTGGTTGGCGAGGGTATTCATGGCCGCTGCATAAGATATCAGAGACAAGGCGCAGCATCTTAACTGCTGCAGGTACGCACGGCATGCTATGGAAAATAATGAGTAAAGTGGGATCAAAGTTTTCAAGCAGAAGAAGCTCACGTCCGCGCATATCGTTGGGTCCAGGTGCAATGAAAGGATGATCAGCATCTAGGGTACACATTGTGAGCGCCGAATAACTTGAATTGGCGATTGTTAGACATACCTGGTACACGCTTGGTGCCCGTATCGGTCTGGCGCGGTGGCAAAACCATCAGGGTACCCGTTTGGCCGTCCTGGATGTCAACAGTTGTGGATGGAGCGTCGCGAATGTTCGGCCAGCCATTGACTGCGATGAACAAAGGCCAGACCACCAGTAGGACCAGGGAGAATGATTTCATTGGGAGTAGAAGATGCCCCTCTTGCAGCTCAGCAGCCCTTCCCCCTTCGACTCTTATACCCCATATCACAGAGGTGATGCATCATCCTGTGTTATACTTCCATCACGCTTCTATTTGCCAAACCCTTCGGCAGAGATTGTAAGAATAAAGTGGCATTGATGGGTGGACGAACGGTTGAATCATTGAGCGAGTGTCTCAGTTTCGATGGGTGAATGAAATCTCGTGTCTTTGCTCCGGAGCCTTTCGTACCTTTCATGACTTGAGGGGCGAGAATTTTTTTATGCCTGTGAAACCAGGTAAGCTTGAAATTGAACTTTGAGTCTCGGAATAACAATCTACCTCGGTCCCCAAATGTAGCTCGCCGCAAGGGCAATCAATTTTAAATTATAATTAACAAGATAAAAATAGACCGTGCGCACAGGGAGGGCGGAAAGACAGAAGTAGTGGCCATTCAGCGCATGCACATTTGTCACGAGTCCATTCATTTTCCCGCTTTCCCAGTATGAGGAACTTAACTCGCCGAAAGGAAGTTTCTGGTGGGAGTCCCACACCTGAAATACGATGCAGATTGAGTTCTCATCCGTAATCCCGTCCGGCATTGGCAGAGAACGCGAAAAGAAGTGGTTTGCATGTGACGATGCGGGCTTCCAGCGAGAGGAGGGTGTATTTTTTCTGAGGTCAGAACGTTTGTCGTAGCCAATGGAAACTAGGGTGGTGCGGTCCGTGCAAAGATTTCTTGATGACATGAACCCGATACAAGAAACCAGCCAGATGAGAAAGTAGAATTATGGTTCTGACCAATGGCGGTCCTATAAGTATTGCACGTATTGCAAGCCATTTTCACATAGCTAAAAATGAAAATGAAACCACGATTCTCGGGGTTCGTTTTTGGGCTCATTCCTTGGGTTTGATCTGATTAGGTCCTGTGGTTCAAGACGTGTCTCCCAGCGATGAGCGCTGCTATCAGCTAATTCCTTTGCGTCTCATGGTTCAGTGGTGCATTGTTGAGTTTCCAGTCCATTCCTCCTTCTCCGCCGTTGCATCCTTTGGGCGTCCTCGAGGCGTCCTCTACTCTTTGATTCAATTTTCGTCCTCGATCATTTCAATGCCAGAAGAGTTGAATACATTCGTCCGCTGGTGTCTACCGGAGCGAAACGAGGTCCGCCTTGTACCTTGCTAAAAGACTTGTATGCAACGTGTCTTTCAATGGACCACCGCTGACTAAAAACTGTCCTTTCTTCTAAGAACTTCCCTGCCCCCCCTCGCACATCCATTTTCAGCCCGCGGTGCCATGCTTTCCGGATTGCGCATTGACGGGGGTCGTTTCCCAGCGCTGAGCTCATCTTCGGCCTATCCCCAGGCACAGTGCCTCAAGTCGCCGATCCTGTATCCTCAACCAGCCATCCTGAGCTTAATCTTTGTAGCGAAAACCTTCAAATGATCCGCAGCCGTGGCATGGGCTCTCGCTCCCCGCTCCCGACCGGTGGAAACCCTTCGCGAAGCCTTCATAACGCCCAATCGGCGGTGACTGGCGTGGCGGTCTTTATCCCATTGGACCTGGCAGGCAATTTTCATCGGCAGCAGCTGCGATCATGACGTTACCAAGGTCATGTCATTATTGTTCTCCCATTAGAATGTCCCGGGAGTATTCCGCGCAGTTGCTCCGTTTCTTCACTGAACATGAAACTATTCCTTGGCCTAACCCCCAAATATTTTGCTAGTCGGCGGAATAAGGCACAGCCAACTCGCTTGCGCGGCGCGGTCATCAATCGCCGGGCGCCCGCCTTCCTCTCATTCCGCACTGGTAGCCACCGAAGTCACGAACGCCTGGAATGCGCGACTGCCGAGTGATCCAGGAATTTAACCGCGTGTTTTTCCATCTTTCATCTCAAGAGACTATATTTACCTTAATCTATAACAGGATGGACCTCGGCAGGCCTCGGCACTAGACCTGCAGCGCCTGGGAAAGGTATCTTCTGGAACGCTCGTTTCTTCATTAATCCGACAGTCGGCCCCCTTGCCCAATCTTTCCCGCGAAGGCTCTATTTATATATCAAGCGGCGGAAGACTTTGTGTAGGTTGTTCGCTAAAATTAGATTGCTGGCTAGCGTGTGAGTTTCAATTCAGATGATGTCGTAACGTATGAGAGTAGCGGTTTGTTCGAGAGCGTTCTCTGTCCCCGGTTTTAAATGTGGCATCTCGGTTGAATCACGGGAGATGAATCGTACATTGCAGGAACAAACACAGGTTAATCTGCCAGGAAATATCAGAGTTACAGCAGTAATATTACATAAATCGCTATCGTCGATATTTCAGGTTAACCTGTGAGATTCTTGCGGTATTTTGAGATCGCCATGACTAGAAAGTCTAGAATACACAAGATGGGCCGCCGCTTCGCCCCGGCAAACGGAGGTGAAGGTGAAAATAAACCACATTCAAGGAATACACTGTTGTGAGGCATACTTCACGATGGAAAATAGAGAATTACCTGAGCCTGGGGTGCGCTCGTGACCAGCTTATGTAGTTGCGTAAAGAACAAAAGAAAATTTGTATCACACATGTAACTGCTAGCGATCCACATGTTGACTCTTTCGGATGGGCGGGGGATTGTCCTGTATGGTGAGAAAAATCGGGCCGCGAATCATACGAAACAGTGAAGCAGGAAGGGGCCAGGATAAAAATTTAAAAAGAAGGAAGTTGAGATCTGGGTGAGCAAGTCAGCGGAAACCAGCCAGAACACCAACAATTTCCAAGAACTGGGGAGAGCGCTGGGATGGAATTTCATGCACTATGCTGAGACAATATTGGGCCGCCAAAATTCGCTGGGATAGGTACTTTCTATGCCGGAACTACCGCCTTGGCTTTCTTTGCCGCCACGGGTTTAGTCCGCACTTCAAGTGCCCAAATATATTTTTCATTCTGCCCGCTTGGTTCAATGAGGATAAGGCACAGATTCATCCTGGAGTTGATCATTTGAAACCGGGGCAGCGAATATCGGCAGTGCAAGGACAAGACGGTTGAAAACAAAGCAAAGGGCGGAGTAAGAAGAGAAAATTGGTACCAGCCGGAAGAATGAGGGTTTACAGTGCGCGCTTGGGACTATATATCCTGGGAAGACCATTCAACTTGGTTGGTACAACTTGGTTATTGCACGCACTTGGCGCGGCATTCAGGGGGGCGTATTGAGCCGGCGCCGCTTTGGCCAAGTGATGGCCGCCCATGAAGATTGAAGTGGGGGTTTCAGCACTGGACAGTGCTGTGTGGGTACGCCGGACGGCAACGATGGTGCGCCAGACAGCAACGCTGGCGGAAACTGACCGACTATCAATCTCAGCCGCAGACAGGGCGCGTAAAGCTCACCAAGAACCGGCTGTACTCAGATGTTGACCAAGACTCATTCATGGGGGAGATATACTGCATTCAAAGGCCTAGTAGCCGAACACACGTGGAGGCCGTGCTAGGCCTTGGCTAGGCCCCGTCGATCCCTCGGCTATCCGGCTCCACGAGGCAAATCCGGCTATGTCCTTGGAGCCCGTGCTAGCTATTGGCTCCGTTGCTTAGCCGCATCATGTGGAGCCCCGCCTGCACACCTGCTGCCACACCCGCCGCTCCCCGCCCACTAGTGCCCTGCTCAATTCCACTAATGTATGCCTCCTACAGATGGCCCCGAATGTCCGAGTCGCACTTGTCATGGTGGACTTTACTTACAATATCTGTGATTAAAATTGCCAACAATTTTAAGCTTTCTCTACCGATTTCTATGTTTGGCCCGTGGCCTCGAGGTGAGCGCTGAGCCCTGAAGGGTGGTAAGCACATTTTGACACATAGCAGCTGGCAAGATACGGGCGGAATCAAGAGGGACTCCAATTGGACGAAAGCAAGATTTAAAAAAAGAAATTTTGGATTCCATCAGTGGCGGTGTTGCAAGTATACGTCATTGGTATACAGCGTACACAGCGGGAGGGGAGTGCAAGAAGCCTAAATAAGGCAGGGAGAAAAGAGGAAGGATGGCCAGAAATGCTATGTCATGGCCAGCTCTAGTGGAGGTCAGTGGAGGTCGGGCGAGCTGTGTGGAGCTGATCTAGCCGGGCCTCCACATCTGTGACTGATCGGACTAGCCACGTGTGTCCTGCTAAGTCCGGCGAGCCTCGGCCATGTCGAGCCGGGCCTTGAACACAGTGATATTCAGTAGTCTTTCTGAAGTGTCCCACATCCCCATGAAGGATAGTAGGTGCAAAAATATGCTGTACCATGCGAGTACCAGTTTTTTCATCTACCTCCACCCACTGAATTTCTACCTTGCATGACACTCCGCACCAGTTCTAATATTTTCCCCCCTTTCATCTCTACGGACCTGTCAGTACTGCAGACATGGGCATATCCAACATTACCTTCCATGGAACCAAACGTAACAACAGCCAGGCATCCGAACCAAGTCAGAATCCAATTTACTGCTGTCAAACCAGCACCCAGCAACGGTTCCATTCTGAAAGCAATGAGTACAAGTATTTAGGCTGGATTTATAGCTGTACCCGTGTCTATTGCATCGGTAGTGAGGATGTTTGCAAGAACTGTGCATTGCGATCTGAAGAGCCGGGATACGGCACAAAAAGTGTTCTCTGGACACTTGATACCAATTTACATGCCCCAGTCATCCTAGCACAATTAAATGCAATCACAACCTGGGTGCGCAGAGTTGCTCACCAATGCCTTCACCATACTAATCTGTCCAAAAACAATTCCTGCATATCCGCACAGGCTATGTTTTTCGCCGTCATAACCCCTGTACTCTTGTTTGGGCAGTGCCTTGTAAACGAATAAGCTCCCGCCAGGCGTAGAATGTTCCCGGGTGGGCGCGAAGTCTGTCAAGTACACCGCCTGTGCCAGGGTTCGCGGCCCATTCTGGATCAGTCTGTTTAACATGAGGAACACAGCAGTGAAACGGTGCACCTAAATATGGGCTGAAATGTGCAAAGACTGAGATCTAAGGCGTGAACACCAAAAACCAACAAGAACTTTCTCTATTGAAGAATCTACACAAAAGAAATGCTTTGTAAACAAATCTCTGCGATAGGACACTGAGAACACAAGGCCTATTGACTTGCAGAGCTTCGACAGTAGTCTAGGCAAAGCCGGGCACGAATGAGCTGCAGACCTGTGCATTCTTGATGGTCTTTTATACTACTTCTCGAACTATATGACATGACAGATATGAATAAACAGAAATAAGAGGAAACGAGTAAAACACGATCTGCAACGGAAAATATTGGGTATCTTTGGCTTGGCCATGTGCAAGATTGGCGGGTCCACATGGATGGATGCCTAGCCAACCTGCTTTTGGAGTGCGATCAGTTTCGAGAACTGGCCCTCGAACCCGATCGGGTATATTTGAATAGCCCAGAGTGTTCTCGAACCCTCGGCTTGGATCGGCTTGGTTGGTAAGTCCCTTTTGTGTGTCTTGTCTCTTCTCGTAAGAGCGGAATCTCAGCCGGAGCCTACGTGTCTAGAGTTTGGGCTCCGGGGGTCGTCGGCCATCAAGACCATCAGACTTGGACTTGTTTGGTGCCTCGAACGCGACGCGACTGATCACGTGTGGTCTACTGGAGTCTAGAGCATCTCAGAAAGGTCCGTGACACGCTTCTCGATTGGTTTCGGCTGGTTCTCGAACTGGTTTAGGTTCTCGAACGCTCATGGGTCCATAGGTCTCTGCTGATGCAGACCCATGCATAGTTCTCAAACTGGGTTCTGCCCAGCCGCCTGGAGTAATACCGCTCGCAATTGGGTGTCAAGGTGTTTTATAGTTATATCTCCTTGGTATGGTATCTAGCTTTGCAGTACAGCTCACCCCTATGTATAGGTTATGAACTGGATCTGATGGGCCACATGTAATACTTCTAGGACCGTTATGCCAATTTCCCTTTGGTAAGAACCAAGCATATACAACTCCACAGTACCAGTTATTTCCCTCTCACATCATTGATACACAGCCAGCAGCTCGGAGCTCACTCTAACTCTAACTGTATATCACCAAACAGGAGGTTTTCGAAGTTCGTATGTGTTCTCGAACTCCTGTAGAACTCTCAAAAATGCGTGATTCCACGGCTGGTACAATACTTGCCGTATCAGCGGATCTTGGGTGAGACGAAGTGAGAGGTAATAGTTCGATTGATCGCATTTTGGAACCATACTAATTAAAATTGATGCTAACAGAAAGCATCACATGCAGTGTCTACACCTAGCGCCGTAGCATGCCCCATTTGGGCCCGTTCCCATGCTCCAAGGGCCAGGCCTTGAACTCGAATAGTTCAGAGTGCGGGGGCTCGACATCGAGAGGGGTATTGGCAGATGCAACATAGTGAGAAAATCTTTGTGCATAGAGCTTATTACGAGAACCAGAAGTAAACGGGTCTGAAGGTGCATCTGTCGGATGCAGAGGCAGGCCACGGATCTCAGAGTGGGTCACAGCAGGGGACAATGGATTCAAAGTATATTTCAAAGTATTAAAGTAGGGTTTAGAACTCGGTGATACTGCGACGCGGTATGAGCGCAACGAAAGACAAAGGATCAATTATAAACGTACCATTATCGAGAGCCTCGGAAGGATTGCCATGGGGGATGGAGGAGGGCGGGACTATAAAGGCAGTGAGACAAAATATAGAAAGGAGCAATGACGTACCAAGGCCAACAGGAAGGGACGGCAGAACGATAGGAAGAGGCAATTTCGATGCGCTAACATGTTGCTGCTAGGGCTGTTCTCGATTTCGAGTCGCTCGTTTCTAAAGAAGACTACGCGCATCTCATGAACTTCATGTACATTGACTCGGCCGAGAAAATCGACGAGTTTTCGGAGTTTGTCCGAGGTCTGGGCGTAAAGAAAATTCAAGGTGATGTTCTAGCTTTTCTTTTTCACCGGTGACATTGATTTCGGTGTTCTAGACTGGTGGGACCATAAGGAAATGAGCGCGTGGATCCTGCCATGTCTCATCAAGTCACAATCCCCGATGAGCGCCGAGGACTGGGACAACACTGCGGCAACGACTAACACTGGTGAAGCCCAGCACCACTGGACGAGGACGCAAACTGGGTCAAAACTCTCCCTTGTGGAGGCAATTGAGACGTACGTGATGCACAACAATGAACATATTCATTCACGCAATAACTATAGTGCTCGCAAATTGGACGAGCGCGTTGCCCGTGAGATCGAGATCTCCATCAAGCACGGTGTCCTTGTAAACTCGAATAACGAGCCGTACCACCGCAGAGCTCTTAACACAATGCGCACATCGACCACCGTGCGCAAGTCTCGCGAATCGGATGAGCGCGCCGAGAAGAGGGCACGGATCGAGTTGGAGATTCAGGCCGAGAAGGAGGGATCTGCGGCGCGTCTCAAAGTTTTGAAGGAACGCAAATCAGCGACTGGGAAGGCTCCCCGGACCTGCAAGGCGTCGAAGTCAAGTGGCAGCCGCACCTTTTTTGTATCCGCTAGCTCCAGCGGCCGTGTCGTGACGAAAACCTTTAGTAATGTTTTGATTTTCTCCACCGCCGCGTGATGCTAACATTTATCTTAGCATCGCCTACCCACACCTCAGATGAGGACACCTCACTTCCCCTCCACCCCACCGCGATCGCTGATAGCCATACACCTGTCGCATCGACTTCGGCTGCTCCATTGGCAGACTTTTGCTTTCCAGAGTCTGTTCAAGCCGCCGCCACTGGCTATGCTCAAATTTCGGAAGGGCCGAGCTTTTTTCACCCGAACTACTTCAGCGGCTATTACCAGCACACTCCGAGCGCCCCCAGCTACGGTCAGAGTTTCGAAACCCCCGCTTTTTGCAATCAGAACTACTTTGGTGGTTATATCCAGCCTACCCCCTCTTTCAGTAGATATATCCCGCCGCCGTCCAACACCCCGACCGTCGGCTATTCAGAAGAGCTCGAGTACGACTTCTCGTTCATTGATCAGTTCGACTCTTTCTCACAGGGCGATACTGGCGCCGCCAACGACATCTCGCCCCAGTTTGATTTGTCCACGGCACTTGAAAACAATTCCGCAGCGGCGCTATCCGCCCCATTATCACTACCTCGGTTGCCACCCTTTCCTGCCTCCTCTCCAGCGCCTCGATTACCGTCCCAGCGCCATTTCCCTCCGACCTCAAACCCATGACAACGTCGCAAAACTCGCGAAGAAGTCGACCAGGCCAACGTGATCCATACCACGCGGGCTCGGAAGGTACCGAGACGGGCTGACGAGATTTAGCAAAGGTAAGTCCTCTTACTCGCACTTTCCTGTGCTTAATGTTTCTGTTTCCAGAGCCTCAAACGCGTACAGTACTCAATTCGACATTCAATACATTCTTGTTGTCCTTCCTGTTGTTTATTTGATGGAGTAATCTAACTTCTATATGTATAACTCCCTGCGGGTTGCCAAAATTTACCCCCGATGTGCGTGGCTCACCGTCGGACGTGCGACGCGTCCTGAACGCGTTAATGATGAGTGATGTAATCACATCAGGGTGCCGCACACGATGTGCCGTACCCGGCAACAATGTGCCGCACTTGGGCGCGGTGTGCCGCGCCTGAAATGTGTTGTGTCCATTGCATTTGGTTAATCCCGTCGCCAACGTGGACAAGTTCGGGGAGAAAATGTTATGGAAAGTAGTTTCAAAGCTCTAGGACCCACTTAAGGGCCAACAAAGTGCACAAATACCACTCATTCATAAATTTCTCAAATCCAGCTGAACCGCGGCTCAGCCGTGGCTTAAGCGGCTGGCTGCGGCTGGCTTATTTTTGGCTTGGCTTGGTCGGCTGGCCGAGCCGAGCCGAGCCGCGGCAACACTGTCACTAAGTAGCTGGAGTGACAAAAATTTATGAACCCGGCGCTTTTTCTTGGTCCGCGCAGGGTCCGCCCTAGCTCACTTCGTCACCTCGCTCCACGCGCCCGCACCTTCCCGCATCCCGCGCAGCATCGCGATCGAGCCCCCGTTGCGCAGGTGTGATTTTGATCTATCCATCAAGGCAGCGTACTGTATTGCGATCCGGTTGCCATCAACAATGCCCACCCATGAATTGATGGCCGCTCGGCACGCGCCGCGTTATCTGGTCTACCATTCGTTTGCTGCTCCGGATTCATTGCCAACAACAGGCTGTTCACAACCTGTTCAGCTTTTTGTCACTACTGACAGACGAGATGCACCTGATAAGTAGTCTTCTCGGATGGCAAACTCTGACATGCGCCCGCCAGCTATCACGGTGAACGACTTGCGAACGGCCGACCGGCGGCAACAGCAGACAAGCACTTGAAGCAGGCTAACAGAAGATCCTCTATTCCTGAACCTGAATTTTGAGCTCCGCGCCGCGCAGGCCCTCGCCTCCCTGCGTTTCCTCGTCCTCGTCCTACCTTGCCGACCTTATCACTCCCCGGACATCGACTTCAACCTCAAATCCCATCTCCCCGAGTTCGACTTCCCTGGCAATCTCGACTTGCGTCTCACGAACTTCGCTCGACCTTATACTGATTCCTTACTTAGAGTTTCCCTGCGACCGATAATAGAATTACCTACCTTTGTGATCGGTGAAAATTAGGGTCCGGGAAACGGCCATTCTGAGTGCTGGTAACCAATGCATCCGAGACTCGCGCTAAAATGCAACATGTACTTCCAAATGACTCTTAGGTATAAATCTCGACGTTGGTGTGGACTGCGACTGGTCTTGAACGCTGGTCGAGTAAGATCTTCAGAACATAAGTAAGAAGATCTCCCTCAACATGCCACGGGCGGATCACCAGGAGACCTGTGGGGATCGTATTGCGTTCCCAAATTGAACGGTTTCGGAGGGCGCCTGAATGCAATACAGAGATTAAACGGTAGAGCGGCTGGATGAGGTACGCCCGCGGCACGGAGGACATCTATGGGAGCGCCGGTTGGACGCAATTGCGAGGCAGCATATTTACCTACACTATTGTAATTCATAAGCGTGTCGCCCATTTGAACCCGCGGAAACATTGGCGTTGATCTGGAACGAATTCAGTCATGGAAAAGCGAGGATGACCACTCGGAATGGAAGAGAGTGTTTCCTTCCGCGAGGAGAGGTTTTCGATTTCAATTATTCTGCTTTGAGAGGCGTGGGTAGGAATTTGATCAGTGCTCAAAGTTCTACGGTAGCCTAGGCACCGAACTGAGGATAAAGTGTTGGGATTTCATTGATGTAAAAGGCGCCTGCTTAAAGAAAGTCTCTACAGTTGCTACACTGCTTACATTAAGTTAGGGTTTAATTTAAATAAAAAATCGGCAAGTTGTAGAGACAGTGCAACCATGTACCGCCACTTCGGAGCGTTCACGAGATTGGTTAATATGTCGAAGATTGATCCCAAGCCGCCTTGATCAAGTCCGCGGCTCTTTCAGCAATTATGTATGTTGCCGCTTGTGTGTGAGCGGACGGGATGAAAGGCTACGGACGATCAGCGAGTGAGCGGTGTTGTGCAGATAGATAACTTACCACCACCGAGAGATCAACAATTCGCAGGCCGGTCAATCCCTTCACAACCAAGTCCGGATCGACGACACCCCATGTCGCGCCTTTCGGGGACATGCTGGCCGAGCCGGCAAGGTGGAACACGGACAGGGCGTTCGCGCGAATGTAGGCGTTGAGCTCGGCATCGGTGCTGGTGGAGTTGACACCGAGTGAGGCAATGACGTAGCCGTCCCAAGCGGGGAGGGACGCGAAGCGCAGTGCGCTCTTGAGAGCCTGTAGCATTACAAAGGAATCGCTGGCGGAGCCAAGAAGATTTGGGTTGATGAGTGGTGCCGCAAGGGCATCATTGCTACCGAGAGTTATCGAGCCACCTGGTGAGCGGGATAGGATTAGCACATGTACAATTTCATGGTGAGGGCAGAGCATACGCGCGGTAGGAGCTACCAGAGCAGGGACTACACTCATGTAGTTTCCAGTCGCAGGGGGGGGACCGAAGAACCCATTCCCGATAAGGAACTCGAAGTGCGGCGTGGTGGGCCCGGCAGCAGGATCGGGGAACTGACCAGCAAGATCGGCGCGAAGGAAGCCCAGTTGGCTCGCAGGGATGTCCACAAGCGGACCCGTCTTTGTGTTAGTCCACTCGGCCAACGCCTGTTCTCCCAAGGTGGCGTCGCGTTCGAACGTTTCCCACGTGTTGTTGTTGTTCACCTGGAAACTCAGGAATAGCAACGTATGGTCCGTCATATTTTTGCCGACCGAGGGGAGGTTGTGCAGTGGGGTGATGCCCAGGGACTTTAGCGCCGAGGAGTCGCCGATACCCGAGTGCAATAATATATTGGGGGTCCCGACAGCTCCAGCCGAGAGAACGATCTCCTTCTTTGCGGTCAAGTTATACCGCGGGCCTGAAGCTGGTCAGAGCGTTGTCAGAGGTAGAAAGACAAAATTCACCGTTGAGATCTTGGACAAATTCAACACCGCGGAATACGCCAGTTGCAGTTTGAAGAACACGTGTGACTCGCGCATTTATCAAAACATGCAGGTTGGGGCGGGCAATGTATTGCGGGGCAAGATAGGAAGTTGCCGAGGTACTTCTCGACCCGTTATTGATCGTGGTCTGTACCCAGCCTGACACAGTCGGATTAGTAAAAAAATCGACATTTTGTTTGTATCGCACGCACCGAACCCAAGCGGAGATCCCGAGTTCATGTCGCGGTTGAATGGAAACTCCGTCGATCCGGTAGTGGCCTTGAGGACCCGGGCACTCATCTCCGGAGTAGCGAAGCCGGGGAGCGATACGGAATTGACGCCGGTAAATCCATGAACTGCGGGGTTGAACTGCCCAATCATGTTGTGGTTGTCCTGAGTCTGCAGGCTGAAGCGTTCGTTCTAGTGCTTCGCATCAGAATTCGAGACAAATTTCAAGAGATCCGAGGCGTGTTCTACCTTTGTCATGTAAGGAATGAGACTGTTCCACGACCAGCCTTGGTCCCCAGTGACCTCTGCGAACCTATCGTAATCCTCCTTCGATCCCCGAGTGTAACCCATATAGTCTGAGAATTTGTCGTCGATAAAACAACACTCAGTTAAAACCAGATTTACTCACTAACGGCGCTGCTACCTCCGAGGCCGAATCCTCGAGCATAGCTAATTGAACGGTTGTTCAAACCACTCTGCGGCGTTGTCGTGTAGTTCCAGTCCTGCGCCGTGTTTGGCGCGGCGCGGGTGCAGAAGAAAGGGACCTCGACGTTCAGAACACCGTCATTCCTGCGTTGGACATTTGAGTTTCATGGGAGCGGCCACAGGACAAAACCCTTACGCTCCGCCTGCTTCGAGCACCAAAACCTGGTTTTTCGAATTTTCCGAAAGACGGTTGGCAATCACGTTTCCCGCCGTCCCCCCTGCAGTAGAGAAGCAATCAGTGTCTGCTTCAATCTCGAGCGGAAAACTTCTTCACCTCCCAGGACGATAAAATCGAACGTGAGGCCCAGCTTGTTTAAATCCGCGACATTATTGATGATGGAAGCAGAGCAACGGGAGAGTCCCAAGGCAAGAAAGAAAAAAACCTTTAAATTAGACATGATGAGATGGGATCCGCTGCGTATTCAAGTCTTTAAGTAGTATCGTCGAGGCGGAACCGAAATTAACCCTGTCACATACGTAACTTGATATCCGCATCGTTCTGAAACAGTCTAGCCGAATAGAGTTGAACTAGTGTAATCAATGGTAACTATCCCGTTTGTGTAGTCATGCGGCATCTGCATGGAATATCTGACATTGACAAAGTTGTTCAGGGTCAGTCTCCGATTTCCTCGCTCAAGCTCCGCGAAAGCTGCGCCAGACTTTCGCAGGTACTCTGGTACATTGGAATCCAACGCAATGGCTGTGCTTCAGGGTCACGCCATGGCATCAAACGGCCGCAGACTGAAGAATAGACAAGGGAAATGCCAATTCGCACTGTCGCCTGCAAACTTGCGACCCCGGATATTCGCACCCGATGGCCACGACATTCAGCTGTCGACTCGGGTTATTCGGTCGTTTCAATTCTTCCGGCTCCGGCCGCTGGATGTCCCTGCCGTAGTACGCCATGCCAGCTGCCGGAAACGCAGAGGGAAACGGAAGGTATACGGATTGTCAATGTCTGGAGGTGTCCCATGAAGGATTGCTTCTCGTAGATAAGATACAATGAAACCAGGAGGAGTCAGGGTACCCAGGGGCCTATCCCTGGCTATCAGACACATGGCCCCTCATGTAACGGTTTCGTTGCTCTGGTTGTTACAGAGCAAAGCGATGGGCAACAACTTGGTACCCCCAATATTCCCACTCTGGCTCAAAGCTTGCTGAGTGTGGATCGTAACGCGATGGAAAATGTTGAGCTGGAGCACAGAAAACATCCGAACATTGTTGAAGGTACTACCCGGAGGATGGAAGTGCAAATGGGAGATATCGAGGTGAGAAGAGAACCGTGTTCAAACGACAATGATATGTCAGCATATACAACAACTAACATGAACACTGAAAACAATGAATCAGAGAACCTAACAACGCAGAATGAGTATTCATCCCCACGAGACAATATAGACCGTGAGTCGAATGATGCTTGCGCCGATGAGAACAGCTGGGAAGCTGAGAACGTAGTCATACGAAAGAGAAATAAACCTCCGCGGGCATTAAAATCTGGCAAGTTCACCTGCTCAAACTTGACCTTTGGCTCACTGAACGTTGCTGGCCGTGATGCAAACATTTTGATACACAACAGAAACCACAAGTTCAAATTTCTCAAGGAAACAATCGATACAAATAACCTAGGGCTCCTTGGAATGCGAGAAGGTCACTTTGACCTTGAATCGGCAACACAATTTAATAATGTCTTCGGCCGATGGTTCAAACTATTCTACTCGGCTCACCCCGAAAGCCATGCTCCACAGCCGGAGTAGCCTTCATACTTAATAAAAAACTTTTAGACACGGAAAATATACAGGAATATGAGCTTATTCCTGGTCATGCTATGATGACCATTATTCCTTGGCACAGCAAATTTCTGAATATTCTAAACATATACGCTCCAAACCGCCCCGAGGAGCGAGACAAAATGTGGAAAGAACTTTGGGGACTCTAGGCCAATGACCCGCAACTTCCATTCCCGCACATCACACTAGGGGACTGGAATTTTATTGAAGATCCTATAGATAGGAATTCTGGAACTGTCGAAGCCGTTCCTGACAGCTACAAAAGGCTTAAACATTTGTTACACTTACACGATGGGTGGCGTGCTACATTTCCTGACACACGAGACTACATGTGTGTGCAACGCCGGAAAGACAAAGATTCTGATGATATCACATTTCTTACTCGCGGATTGACCGAATCTGCATAGATAACCAACAATTCAAATCATATAGAGATTGGACGATCAAAGACTGCCCAGTCAAGAGTGACCATAGACTGGTTACGGCTCAATTATCATGCCGACCTGATGAACAGCCTGGTAATGGAAGATGGAGCATGCCTCTTTACCTTCTCAAGGCCAAAAAATTCATGAATAAGGTGCAGGCTGTGGCTACCGACTTAGTAAAAGATCTGGAGCACCTAAAACTCTCGGACCGTGACCCAGGTAAAAATATCTAAACACTATGGGGAAAATTCAAGCTAGATGTAACGATGTACGGACAACACTGTTCGAGATTCGCCACTAATGACACAACTCGCCAAATAAGAGCCTGGAAGGCCCAATTGAAAATTGTGATACATGATGATGAAATGTCGCCGGAAGAGAGATCATCAGAGGCCTATAGGCTGGAAAAGAAAATATCCAACCACATAAGAGAAGAATCTGACCGAAAAAAAGCATTTTCAGAGGCACGCTATGATGCTGAAGGCGAAACATTACGAACAACATCCTGGACACGTTCCGCTAAAAGATATTATCCAAAAGAATCAATATATGAGTTCAAGGTAGATTCTAAGTTAAATTTCCCCATACCACAGTACCAAAGTCGTCCAAAACAGATGGCAGAAATGGCTGGAGACTACCACAACTCAATTCAACATAAGGAGCTGCCGGATGAGTATGGCAGAATGTTGGCAACTGAAATTACACTTGAAAAATGCAATGTTCGCGACACTGGTTGAATATTTCAAGTTTTTCAGTGAAAAAATTGGTGAAAAACTTTACCAATTTTACAGGAATTTCTCACTGAAGAAATTGGTGAAAAACTCAAAATATATACTCAACTTTTTGACTCACAATCACTTTTATCACCAAAAACAGAAAAAGTTCAGAAAAAGTTTCAAGTTTTTCACCTACTTTTTTGATGAAAAATTACTGTAATATCGGTAAAGTTTTTCACCAATTTCCTCACTGAAAAACTCGAAAGGTTCAGCCAGTGCGAGACAGATTTCAAAGAGATAGACAAGGAAATGACAGCTGAAGACATTGGATATGCACTAAAACTCTCGAACAATGGGAAATCCCTCCGATGGGTCAGACAAACAACCGAAAATGGTAAGGGGAACAAATCCACCTGATGAGTCTCTTAGACGAAACATTGCGCACCCCAAACGTTGTGAACCCCAACTCTCAGTTTCCGACTCTCCAGTATATCTCTCACCCACCAGCTCTCGCTCGGCCCTTCGGGCCGCCCTCGCTCGCCATTTTACCTTGTTTTCACGCACAAAGAGCACCTGTTCCCCGACTTCGGCTTTCTGCACTCGACGCGACCCCCCGCGGCACCTCGACCTCCCAGCACCCCGTTTTCAACACCCATCTACCCCGCCTCTGCTTTTCTTCTTTGTACTCCCGCCGCCCTCGCCCTCGACCGCTCCCGGCAGCACTATGAGCACCTCCGCGAGACTCCCCTCTGGACTGGCCTTCAGCAAGAAACGCAAACACGTTACCTCGGTCTCGGACGGCGACGCTACGACTACGCAGTCCACCGGACCAGGATCTGCCGCCAACGCCAACGGCACACAGAATACGGCCGCGCCTAGCGCGACCCCAGGCTCCGACCTCTGGGTTCGGATCGCTCGCGATCTCGAAGCCACTGGGAAGGCCACCCCCCCTCCCACTGTTTGGAACCGCTTTGTCGAGTTATACTCCGAGAGCCTTACCAGCTATCGGGGCTTGCAAACGGCCCTTCAGCGCACGATGACCACGCTGTCCAAGTTTGGACTCGCGTCGAGTAACAACACCGTCCCTTCTGTGGTGCAGAACCACATGAAGCTGCCGCCCCACCAACTTGTTCAAGGCGCCGCCGGCGCTGATGACAAAGAGGTGGTGTCGATGGCAAAGGCGGCGGCTGTGAAAGACATTGCTGCGGCGCACGCTACTACCACCGCCTACCTGGCCACCCTTTACCTGGCCCAGGTGGACGAGTGCCGTGCCCGCGTCAACGTCGCCACCTGCTCTGATACGTTCGCCAAGACTCTTAATGAGTACGGCAATCGTATCATTACGAGCGCAGGCGACGCGGACCTCACGCAATGGGAAGCGTGTATCACCCTCATCAAAGCCGCGTTCACACTTGACCTGCAAAGCCTCAAGTACGAATTCACCACGCGCCTCGAGAGGGATGCCGATAGCAGGGAAGCCAAAGCGAACGCAGTTGCGACCGCAAACACAGACGCCGAAATGCTTGACGCAACGAAGCCCATTGCGGAGATCATTAAGGATAACGTTAAACTCGCGCTTGAAGGTGCGTGTTTAACCCTCGATATCTCTTCAATGTTCGCTAACTTCTCTTCTTCCGCCAGCGGCTCGCGCCGAGGACGCCAAGAAGAATCAGAAGAAAGCGAAGCCCTCTACTTCCAACGAGGCACCCGCGCCCCCCAAGGCATCTTCTTCCAAGGCCCCGGCGGGAGCGTCATCTTCGACGACGCCCCCGAAGGCCAAACGGACCAAGAAACCGGAGGGCAAAAAAGCGGAAGCCAAGACCAAGGAGAAGAGGAAGGCTCCAGGCGGCGGAAAAGGTACCACCGGAAACGCCAAAAAGGCAGCGAAAGGGAAGGGGAAGAAGAAGCAGGTGGAATCGGACGGAGACGAGACGCTCAGCAACTCCGACTAGCCGTTAACACCCGCAACCCCCCACCAGCTACGCCTTCTCTGGTGAGCTCTTCTAGTCCACGACTTCATCGCCATCGACCTGAAACTTATCCAGACTCATTTTTCGGCGCGACGCCCCCTGTACGCACCCGTTTTGTCCTAGAGAATATGACCGAATTGTATTTTGATATGCGCTTGAAAAATCGTGCCTTTCATAACATGACGGACCTTCCACTCACACATGAGCAAAACAGAATCCTATCCTTGAACCAGAAGTTCGTCCCTCGACCGAGAGCAACTACAGTTCAGTCAGCACTACAGTCCGTCGACGATTTCCAGCGTCGCCTTCGGCTTAGAGTTGATAAGGATAACACACCACAACCTACACTGCACAAATATTTTGGCGGTGAGCACCTGGAGCTCGGACAACCTCGGTTCGTTCCTAAGTTCCACTTGCCCAACCCTGACGCCGAAGGGCCCGCCCTAATCGATTCTATCGAAAAATCACTGTCCAAAACCCGTGATCGCATTGAGGTTGAAGTGCTCAATAAACGGGCACTCCACATTCGCCCCAATATCCACCCATCCGATCTCGAGGCTCTCCTCGGTCTGTTAGCAGACAACAGCGTCGTTGCTGTCCCTGCAGATAAGAACCTTGGATTATGTCTCGTGACCACCGAATGGTACAATGATATGGCGCGTAAACTCCTGGTCAATGACTCTTACATTGAGGAAGAACCGGACCATGTATCTCTCCTGTTGACGTTGAGGAAAATCGTCGAGAAATCGACGGACCTTATCACGAAACAGCAATACAAATGGTTAAATCAGCCTTGCGAGGATGAATTAAAAAAGGTTCCCATTCTCAAAGTTATACCCAAGACCCACAAATCCCCCCTGTCCGGTCGTCCAATCGCACCTGCGTTCGGTACACTCCTCGCAAATGCGTCGGCATGGTTGATTACCAAATAAAACCGCTCCTCGCAAAATTTCCCTGGATTCTACGCGACTCTAAAGAGTTCTGCCATGACATCCTCAGTGTGAAACTACTGCCTGGACAAAATATTTGGCTCGTGTCTGGAGACGTTGTCGCAATGTACCCCAACATCCCGATGGATGATGGGATCGCTCAGATTGCCACAATTCTCGAAACTTCACCCATGGAATTCACAACCCTGGAAGAAGCTGCACGTTTGAACTTCGGAAACCGCAAGGAGCTAACTGTTCTACTCTTGCATCTAATTCTCGAGTTCAATTTTGTCAAATTTGCGGACACTACGTACCGACAAGTAGTAGGTACGGCGATGGGGACAGCGTGTGCTCCAACATATGCCAATCTCTTCCTCGCCGGCTACGAGGTACCCGCACTTGAACAATTCAAAAACATCATCCTCTTCTACCGGCGTTTCATTGATGATACATTTGCGATCATCAAAGGAACGCTAGAGGACGTCGAACAATTCAAAGCGCGGTTTGGGTCTCTACACCCTAACATGAGAATGGAGTGGTCAGTATCGCAATACAGACTCCCATTTCTCGACGTACATGTTTCGTTGGAACCCGATCCCAAGGCACCCGCATTTAACCCGCGGATGAGGATCGCCACAAACGTGTACCAGAAGGCGCTGAACGCCTATCTATATATACCGTGGAATTCATGCCACTCTGAAAAATCCAAGCGCGCTTGGGTTAAGGGTGAATTGGTTCGCTACGTGCGAATCTGCTCAAAAGAACCTGACTTCGCAACTATCCGCAAGGATTTCGCTGTTAGGCTCGGAGCGCGTGGATACCCCGGACGTTGGCTTCGAGAAGTCTTTGCGGAAGTCATCTACAAGGCAGAGTGCCCCCGGGCACTCACACCCCCTGTGTCGGAAGACATAGGAAGTGGCCAAGAGATGCACGTCCTCAAACTTACCCACAATCCAGTCTGGGATAACATTGATTTGCGACCCGTCTGGCACGACCTGGATGAAACCTGGAAGGAATCAGGAGGCGGCCTCCCCTTGTACCGTTTCATGGCTTCTTTCAAAAAACCGGTCGCGCTGGGTGACCGATTAAATAAAAATAATTGGGACACACTCGAAGCATACCATCTACGGTCTGCGTCAAACGTTTAACCCTCTTTTTTCTCAATCTTCGACACATGCGCACGGGGCCCTACGGGCCCCGACCCCATGCGCGTGTGCCTTCAGATTTCGAAAAAAACCAAGAGTGTTAGATTAGTTCTTCCCTCGTTTAATTCATATGAACTTACCTTCTATCGGTCCATTGGCACAAGGATGCCAGTAGACTCCCTTTAATGGGACGGTGCCCGTAAGGATCCTCTACGTCTTCCCATGCCCCTGACCGGGCATTTACGTCAGGGATCCCGACAAGGTCGGAAATAAATCTCTATGAAACCACTTTAGCCTGCCCAAAGTCAAGTAATAAAATACTGGACCTACCGTGACTAGGGCTATTGTGGGAAGCGAGGTGTTATCCAAGAGGAAAACACGTCGAGTCCCTCGGGATTCCGCGACTCTAATAACGGCGACGCGTTGTTTGGCTCCGATGGGTCAGACAAACAACCGAAAATGGTAAGGGGAACAAATCCACCTGATGAGTCTCTTAGACGAAACGTTGCGCACCCCAAACGTTGTGGACCCCAACTCTCAGTTTCCGACTCTCCAGTATATCTCTCACCCACCAGCTCTCACTCGGCCCTTCGGGCCGCCCTCGCTCGCCAAGTTTTTCACCTACTTTTTTGATGAAAAATTACTGTAATATTGGTAAAGTTTTTCACCAATTTCCTCACTGAAAAACTCGAAAGGTTCAGCCAGTGCGAGACAGATTTCAAAGAGATAGACAAGGAAATGACAGCTGAAGACATTGGATATGCACCAAAACTCTCGAACAATGGGAAATCCCCCGGAATCGATGGCATTCCATACAAATTTTACAAACTTCTGGACATCTTGTTCCGACAAAGCAAGGGAACCGACCACCCAATGTTTGATATTTTAGGTTTCCTCGCACAGTTATACAAGGATTCATGGAATTGTGGAAAATTTGATGCCGGATGGCTTTGCCCCTTCTTCAAGAAGGGGATCCCTGATTAGCAATTATCGACCAATAAACCTCCTGAACTGTGATTACAAGCTAATGACGAAGACTTATTTTTTGAGACTGATGGAAGTAGCACCATCTCTTGTGCATCCCAACCAAGTTGGTTTTATGAAAGGAAGGAAAATAGAGGATCAAGTAAAGCTTGCAAAATTCCTCCTGAATTATGCAGAAGCAGCAGAGGAGGATGGGCTAATAGTCGCTCTTGGCCAAGAGAAAGCCTATGATAGAATTAATCATACATACCTATTGAGTGTACTGCAGCACATGGGGTTCCCGCCTAAATTTTTCAACACAATCAAAAGTTTCTATACAAATGCAGAGACGATTATAATGATAAATGGGGAGATGAGTGAGCCCTTCGTAGTTGCTCGCGGAGTTAGGCAGGGAGACCCCTTATCCTGCTTATTATTTAACCTTGCTAATGAGCCTCTGGCCTGTTTGATTCGAAAATCAGACCTTAAAGGTGTTAAAAATACCTGGTACAAACCAAGAACTTATCGTCTCTCTGTTTTCGGATGATACTACAGTTTACTTATCATCCAAAGATTCTTTGGAAACACTCCGGGAAATTTTGTGCCTCTGGTGTGCAGCATCAACGGCAAATTCAACGAACAAAAGACTGTCCTACTACCCTTTGGCCGGGCTACCTATAGAGAGAAAGTACTACAAGAGAGACGGATCAACAGTCAGGTCCGAATTGGTACAACTGGAGAGAACATCAGAATAATACCAGACGGACAAACTTGGCACATGTTCGGTGCATGGATCGGAAATAATGTACCATACTTGGGGGTGATGGGCCGTGTCTGACACGGCCCGGCAAACTCGCACTTATGTCCTTTTTTTCCCTCTCCCCCTCACTGCATAATTTGAGAGCTTGTATCAGACGTTCCAGGCGGTGTGTGTCTTTGCACCTTATTCGGGCATCAGCTTCACAAGCCGAACTGGGTTGATGTACGGGGCTAATGCCGCTGACGGCCGTGCTGTCGATTGAAACACTGGGGTCACATGAGAGCATTATCTTCAAGCCAATGGGAACAGTACAAATCAGGGGATGAATGGTGTACACCAATTATACACCATGTCATGAAATTATGTCCATTTAGATTGTGATCTGTAAGTGCGGCATCATACTTTTAAGATGTTCGAAATATAGAAATTTCAACCTCACCGAGTCTTAGCACCATGTAATAGTGAGTGTCACCGTTGCAGAAGAAAGTTGCACCTCAAATCGTTGCAAAAAGTGCGCATCCAACCGCAACTGTAAAGTCTATGTCCATATTGAGGACTACAGTCGCCAAATGGATTCCGGAACACTACCAGTTCCGGAACAATCCGCATTCCCAGTTCAGGCCATAGGTTCTGTCCACAGGAATTTTTGTCATTAATCTAGAAGGTGGTTTATATATTCCTACCATATATCATGCCAGCATTGTTGTCTGTTGTCACATGAAAAATCAACATATCCAAAAGGCCATTCGAAGTGGCTTGTTCACATCATAGCCAAATGTTGCAGCAATTATTTGCCACTGGTGCCTTGAATTGACTGTGTGGACGTCCTGGGATCCTTGGATGCACCGCTTTGGGGGGCCGTCGGTGGGTTTTTGTTGAAAGAAAGATCGGTTGAATCCCGAAAAGGGTGATGTTCCGGAACTGGTAACTTTGTCGAAATTCACTAATTGCCGAAACTGCTGTTTTACCAATGGTCAAGTGACCTCAAAAATTCGGATGCAGATGCCACTTATGCTTTCGAGGTCGTAGAATCCAAATATTCAAACAGAATCTGCTCATCTCCTTTCCCTAGTTCTCTATTCATAATTTATTTCCACGTGTTCCGGAACCCATTTAGCAACTGTATCTCATTGTCTGCTGGGTATGATTAGCCATGTACCTAAAATCAACTGAACTCACGCATATTGGGATCCATGTGCTGGGATTCGAGGATGCGGACCAAACTTACTAATTTTTTTTCCTATGCTCCATAGATATCCCGTGCTGAGCTATCGCTATCTAGATTGGGACTGCTCTTTCTGATTGGCTCAGTCAAATTATAATGCAAACAGTCGGAGGATGTTAAACGGTCGCACATTGTTGGTAACCACCCCAAGGACTCGCCGCGGTTGACCTAGAAAAAAGCAAAAAAAGAAAGTGGCACATCACCTCGGACAATTATCTCAAGACAATCGAAAGATCACAAGGCATGTAATCTCAAGGAAATCAGACGCACCATGGTTGCGGAAGTGCGCGTCAATATTCAACATAACATGATGGTATTCTGGAACGGATATTCCGACAAATGGGCCGGCGAGTTCCAGGGATTCGTTGTAAGCCAAACTACATATTTATTTGCCTGGTAAAATAAATCACCACCGCTGATGTGTAGGCAGGGAGGTCAAAAAAATTCGAAGGACATCACGCACTGGTGTCTCCTCCGTGTACAACCAATTGCCACCCAGGGATAGTGCACATTCAAATAATCCAACAGTAAGGTTCGCATCAATGAGATGGGCTGCAGCTTGGAGACCAGCTGGCCATCTTCTCGACCAATGACCGGGAATTTCAGAGGTGAAAGCACAATATCAAATATGATTATTGGCAGGCAACGTGCGAGGTGGGAAACGGGCCGCAGCAAAGAGCAGCATGCTTATAAAATAGCGGTTGAAGGGGTGTAAGTTAAGTTCCGAGAGCTGGAGGCGAACAAGAGCCCAAGTCACCGTACCAAGCGGAAGCTCACTTCGAAATTGATTGAATACCGACATGGAACGATGATATCTGTTCAATGAGGATGAATTGCTGCACAACAATTGGACACCTTATACGAAGAAAAAAACACCAAATATTGCGGCAGTTGAAACAGATAGCTTGCGATGCTGCAGTGTCCTTGCCCAATGGGATAAGAGCTGTGTGCTGTTCCGCAGGCGGGGTCAGGCCAGCTGGGCGGGGATTACTGGGGCCGGGGAGGTGCCTGCGATGTTCGGGCCACGTGCGCCCATGCCACCAATTGTCTTCGGCATTGTCTCGACTAGAAGCCCCGATCCGATTGCCAATTAGGTGCCTGTCCCAGATTTACTTGTAAGCAAGTCGTGTCGTAAGTACAGGCGGGCCGCGGCGGTACAGCGCGCACATTGGCGTATCTCGGGTTGGGTGTTTGGATGGGATCGGGGACGGTTAAAGGGGGTGGCACACAGAAGTTCCACGAAGGGCCAGGAGCTGAAGGCCAAGAGACAGCAGGAGACAGTGCTCAGTGCCAGTGAGGGTACATAGCAAAGAGGGGGCCGGATTTGTTCCGTGATGTCATCGATCAATGAATCAGATGTGCTCACATTTAATAGTTCAATGTTCAAGACTCGAAGGACCACTCAAGGTATGGTTAAATTTTATTTGAACTTGATGTGGATCTTTTTTGATAATGTCTGCACTTAATTCGTGTACATTTTCGTTCTCAGAAATGGTTGAATCGAGTCCAAATCGAGTCTTGCCATTTTTGACTCTGCAATCTTTCTCGGGCCCTCGTTACAGGTAAGCTTCCGTGGCGTGCACTACTGCAGTCTGATTCAGACTAAATTCACATCTTGAAACAGTTGTAATATATCTCCTTCATCAAGTCTTCAAATGCTCCGAGTCGGTTTAGATTCAAGCTTGAATTTTCACTCTGACTCCTGCAGACAGCTTACACATACAGAAGCAGACTCCTCTCATTCGCTCCCAGAACTGGCCATTGGGTTGTATGTAGCGCAACTACGAAGAACTGTCGATGGACCAGCAAAAATGTATTCACTTCAGTGCTGAGCTGCAATTTCGAACCGCACTCACGCAACAACTAGTAGAACTATGTGCTCCACAGTTCAGCCACGAATGACTGATCAGAGCTTCCGAATGATACATGGACTAACTACATAGCTCATGAAGCCCGAACCAAATACGGCTGTCACCAAGCTGCGCCGCAAGCAATTTGGTATCCCACATTCTAGTCCTAGGAGCTCGTATCTTTCCTCAGATTCGAAACCTCGCCCCGGGAGAGCTCGACGCAAGCAGATCGGTGACTCCGGGGCCTGGTCAGTTGTTTCAATTTGTTTGTATTCGGAGTGTTCCCATTAGATCATGTAAAATATATTTCTCCGGATTGGACGGAGAGTCTAAACCGCTGCCAATTCGTGCAAAATCTCACCAACCGGCATGGGAGTCGACTAGCCTCGCACAGCGGTGCTCCAACCGCCACTCATCGAGTCCGCACGCATCCCTCAGCATCCTGGGGAGGTGAAGTTATGCACCGCGCGTAGGACTGCCACCCGTGACCACCGGCACGGTTCGGTATAGCATAATCCCTGTTCCACAGCGATTCGAAGTCCCGGAGGGCCCAATCTAGTTTGTTCACGGCAGCCGTGGCAGGGGTGCCATACCCGTTCTGTTGGACATTTTTCGTGTTCGACCACAGCACAAATTCCCACTCACAAGGGCCGTTGAAACACCCGTCTCACGGGTGTCCAAATATCATGAGAAAGTGTCCTTTTTGCCCCTGAAATCACTTGTAACACATTTCAGGTGCCTTGTCCTAAAAAATAGCCTAAGGAGAGCGGTTAGAGAGCCATTCAGGTGGACTTTAACACAAAGGTGGGAACTTACGGAAGTGAGTTACAACTTCGTGTCAATGTTCAATCTCCCTTCACTGAAGCAAAAATATGTTGATTCTGTTGATTGAAATACTCAACGGAGCCTGGTTATCACACTCTTCAAAGCTTGATCTGACATTCAGATGAGATCAAGCAGAATAAGGTTTCACCCGGACTTCAACAGAGTGTATGACATCTGGGATGGGCCGTGACCGTGTTTCACCTGTCAAATCCACGGCCCGTGCCATTGGTCTCCGTGAAAGCATGTGTGTGGCTCCCACGTCCATCCTCTGGGACCCAAACCGTTGTGCAGGACTTGGTACTAGCCGCTCACGATGTGAGGTCATCCTTTTTACAAACCATGCTGCTCTGGACTTCCGCTGCACTGTTGTACTGCATGTGACTCACCGTTGACCAACGGCCATGCGACTTGCGAACTCAGACTTGAGGTGCACTCGGCCCAGGATTCCTCAAGCGGGGTGGAGGGTGCGCAACCTTTGTTGGCACGCAGCACCGTGTGTGTTCACATGTACAGCGCTGTCGCTGTTCCAAAATACCAGGACGACGGAAATGTGGGCACAAGATACGGCACAAGCGGCAAGGCCTCCGAATTGATTGAGGTGGTACAGTGCCATACATCACCACCAGGTTGTCTTGAGAGCATGCCGACTTCAAGCTCTGATTGTTCAAAGGGTTCCGAAAGGGAAGAAAAAATGGAACCAAATAAGCATATAAATAAAAGAAGGAGCATCGAGAGAATCGAACCTGCACAAGAATCGAAGAAAAGATTACGAGAGAAAACACAGCCACTATAAATTCACAAAAAACAAAGGAAGTTTAAAGGACAGCCACTAAAAACACTTCGACATAGCCACTAAATTCTATAGCACAGCCCCTATTTTTTTTTACAAACTTAGATTGGGACACTTTTTAACCAGACCTCAAAAACCTCATTTCGGTTGATCAAAAATGACTTGGGGTGATGGCCGTGGCACGGCCCGGCAAACTCGCACTTATGTATCTTCTCCCCCCCCTTCTTCTCTAGCATCCCAAGAATGATTTTTTTGATGCACACAATAAAAATTTGTATCAACGTGAGTACCTGTTATTGCGCATGTGTATGCCTGCTGAGAGGGGATCAGCCTAGCATTCTCGGAGTAAAGAAGACTGATGACAAAACTACCAAGGTCATGTATAGTCAAGACGGAACTAGGGCTGAGGCCATTTTCACTATGGTTGTGTCAAAAAGAACAGGTGAATGTGCCGTGTGGCATGTTTTACGCTACTAACGACCTGTCTCAGTTTGACATCCGCTCGGATCCCAGATGCTAGAGCATACCCAGAACTAGTCGGATACGACCCAAAACACTTTGCTGCCGCTATGGACAAGGTGGCAACGTGTTCGGCCCTTCCATTAACAGCAGCTGCCAATATTTCACTGTTGGCGCCGGTATACCAAGTGAATCAAAAATATTGTTTGAAAAATATGTTGATCCATCGGGTACCTTAGCGCGACTGCTTATACAATAATGCCGTGTATCTGTGCTTTAAAAAAGAGAAGTAAGCACCCAATTCAGGCATTGAACACTCTCCCAATTGTCCAAAGGTACACTATCAAGGACCCTGGTGGTTTCAGGGTAGGCAACATTGTGGAGATGGGGTTTGCCTTGGTTGCCTTCAAGCAGCCCACTAGGGGAGAAGA